>JALIGW010000001.1:2618448-2727743 GCA_023053685.1 Diadophis punctatus similis
CGGAACTCGGATTTTTTTTTACTAAGGAGCATTATTAATCCCAGTGGAAGGATGAGCATTAGGGAGGTCAGCGGTAGGTCCATTAGTATTCAAATTTATTTATTTATTTCATTTATTTTATTTGGTAGCTTTTCTATGCCGCCCTACTCCCTCAGGACTCAGGGCAGCGTACAACATTTTATACAAAAACTCCAAACAAATTATTAAAAGCACTTAAAAACAGTAAAAAGTATATATATACACACACCATACATACATGGGGGAGACATCAGATATAAAATCATCTCAACTCACCCCCACCCTGCAGGAAGAGCCATGTCTTAATGGCTTTTCGGAAGGCCAGCAAGGTGGGGATGATTCGGATCTCCGGGGGGAGTTGGTTCCAGAGCGCGGGGGCCCCCACAGAGAAGGCCCTCCCCCTAGGCCCCGCCAGTCGGCACTGTTTGGCTGAAGGGACCCGGAGGAGACCCACTCTGTGGGACTGACCGGTCGAAGGGAAGTATGAGGTAGGATGTGGTCCCGGAGATAGTCTGGTCCTAAGCCATGTAGGGCTTTAAAGATGATGATCAACACCTTGAATTGTACCCGGAGACTAATGGGCAGCCAATGCAGCTGGCGGAGTATAGGTGTTACGTGGGTGTACCTTGAAACACCCACCACAGCACGCGCAGCTGCATTTTGCACCAGTTGAAGTCTCCGAATACTCTTCAGGGGCAGCCCCATGTAGAGCGCATTGCAGTAGTCCAGTCGGGAGGTGACAAGGGCGTGAGTGACCGTGAGTAGAGCCTCCTTCTCCAAGTACTTTACCTTTAAATAATTGCTATCCCGTATTTATTCACCAATGTTTCATACTGCTAGCAAGCAGTTTTGGGTGAATTGCTTTTTGGAAAAGGGGCGAAGAAGCCCTCGTAATCAATTAATAAATGCAAATGCCGTTTGGGAATCTTATGACCAATGGCAGAGCAGAAATCCATTAACTAACTTTGTCTTTTTATTCCCAACCCTACCTCCACTTTCATCTCCCTCTCTCTGTGTTACACACACACACAGAGAGAACCACACCCTTCGCTCTCCATTATTCCAGAATAACATCTGCCACTTTGTTGACCGTTGTGAATGTGTCACGCAAAAGGATCATCATTACTTTTGCCTCTGAAAATGCCCTGAATGGGTGGGGAGGGCTGGGGGTTGAGCACCAGTGTGTGTGTGTGTGTGTGTGTGTGTGTGTGTGTGTGTGTGTGTGTGTGTGTGTGTGTGTGTGTGTGTGTGTGTGAGAGAGAGAGAGAGAGAGAGAGAGAGAGAGAGAGAGAGAGAGAGGAGAGAGAGAGAGAGAGAGGTTTTTGGCCTGAATATTCCAAGTATCCTTAGCTCGGTTTTAATTTTTAAATTGAAGAACTGTATTTACTGTTCCAACTGTTTTTTATCTGGCATTTTATTCGGGGTCTGTAAGACGCCTAAAGTCGCCTTTGGCGAGATGGGAAGTGTAATAGTTGGTTTTAACAAAATAACAGAGTTGGAAGGGACCGTGGAGGTCTTCTAGTCCAACCCCCTGCACAAGCAGGAGGCCCTGTACTGTTTTAGACAAGGGCTGTCCTGTCTCTTCTTAAAAACCTCCAGTGATGGAGAAGGAAGGAAGGAAGGAAGGAAGGAAGGAAGGAAGGAAGGAAGGAAGGAAGGAAGGAAGGAAGGAAGGAAGGAAGGAAGGAAGGAAAGAAAGAAGGAAAGAAGGAAGGAAGGAAGGAAGGAAAAAAGAGGGAGGGAGGGAGAAAGATGAGAAGGAAGGAAGGAAGGAAGGAAGGAAGGAAGGAAGGAAGGAAGGAAGGAAGGAAGGAAGGAAGGAAGGAAGGAAGGAAGGAAGGAAGGATAACAGAATTGGAAGGGACCTTGGAGGTCTTCTAGTCCAACCCCCTGCACAAGCAGGAGACCCTATACCATTTTGGACAAATGAATGTTCACTCTCTTCTTGAAAGCCTCCAGTGATGGAGCACCCACAACCTCTGGTGGCAAGGTGTTCCACTGGTTAATTGTTCTAACTATCATGAATTTTTTCCTTAATTCTAGGTTGCTTCTCTTTTTGATTAGTTTCCATCCGTTGCTTCTTGCCTTGCCTTCAGGTGATCAAGCAATGAAAAAATCCCACTGAATACAGGAGGCCCCACTCTTCCGTGGACAGGCTGAAAGAGGGATCTGCTCCCTTATGGGGTTACCTTCCAAAAAGACAACATCTGGCCTTTTGAAAGGCAAAGCTGCAACATCTGGAGTGAGGAGAAACAGTCAGTTCTCTTCCATACTTCAGAAATCCAGAGTCCCTTAGGCTCTATTTAAAAAAATTAGGAATTCAACTGAGCTTTGGGGGAGAGCAAAGAATTTTTACACCATGCAATTTTTTACCCGGGGAACTGATTGCTACTGAGTGTGACTACGGATCTCCTCTCTCGCCAAAGTTCTGCAGATCTCCTGTCTTTGATAAGGGCATTGTTGAAACTGACCGGAGCTTTATCAGAGCATGTAGTATCAGCATCATCTCTTTAGCGTGTTACGCACAGGTGTTCGTACACAAAAGCTGCCCGGAAGCAGCAGGAAGGCTGCCTAATTTACAGAGTCATAAAAGTTGGAAGCGGGCCCCAGAGGTCATCTAGCTCAACCCAAAATATGCTAAGGCATTTCGGAAAGTCGGCTATGCAGCCTGTGTTTGAATTACTCCAGGGAAGAGAACAGACTATTTCATGAGGCAGCTAGTTCCACTGGATCTTATTACCAGGAAATTCCTCCTAATATCTGAATCAGAGGGCTCCTTGGTGCTCTCTGAGCTTGGTTGTTTTGTTCCGGATGTTTCATTAGCCAAACTAGGTAACATCATCACAGGAGCACTGATGATGTTACCTAGCTTGGTAATGAAAAGTCTGCAAGAAAACAACTAAGCCCAGAGAGTACCAAGGACCCCACGCTCCTCTTCTTCCTCCTCCACCTCCACCAACACCATCTCCTCCTCCTCTCTGCAACCCCCCTCCCTTCTAGCATTGATGATGTTACCTAGTTGGGTAATGAAACATCTGCAAGAATACCACCAAGCCCAGAGAGCACCAAGGAGCCCACATAACAACCCGAGCTACAAATATTTTCTTTTATTGGTGACCTGATTCTACTCCACGTTGCTGGTTTGGATCCTGCCCTCCAGGTGTCAAAGAGCAACACACATACACACAAACAACACACACACTTTTCTGTATGATGATATAGCAGCCTCTGAGTCCTGCCTGCTGTCCATCTCCACACTTGAGAAACAAAGCAAAGAAAACAGATTGAGGGGTACAGCTGACGGTTGAACCAGAAAAAGCACTCTGCACATGCCTAGGAATACACCTGACGATTTCAACAGGACATCTTCCTAACAGCTTCATCCACGCAACACGTTTAGCCCAATTCATGACTTAACCTGTTTTCCAGATTCATGCAAGATTGCTGAAGGGCTAACAAAAGAAAAGAGGCTGGTTTGCACAAGCCTGACAAGCCACACAAAAAACAAACATGGTTAGCCAAGCATGTTTAGTTGGATTCTTTCATTGACCTGGTTAAATTTGCTGGAGGGAGCCAAGAACTTATGAAGCGGAACTGCCTTAATTCTAAGAGAGGTTTTCTAATTCTGTCCTCACTACTAATTCCGGGCTGTAGATCTTTTTTTTTTTGGTGGGGGGCAAAGATCTGCAGCTTCCAAGTCAATCCCCCCCTCTCCCCCCTCCCCCCCTCTCCCCCGACCTCTCCCTCTCTCTCCTCTGCCCTCTCCATCTCCCCTCCCCTCTCTCCCCCTCTCTCCTCCCCCTCCCTTCCCCCTCTCTCCTTCTCCTCTCTCCCTCTCTCCATCTCCATCTCCATCTCCCTCTCCCCCTCTCTCCCTCCTCCCTCTTTGCCCTCTCATCTCCCCTCCCCCCCCCTCTCCCCCCCTCTCTCCCCCTCCCTTCCCCTCTCTCCCTCTCCTCTCCCTCTCCTCTCTCCTCTCCCTCTCTCCCTCTCTCTCCCCCCCTCTCCCTCTCCCCTCTCTCCCTCTCCCCTTCTCCCTCTCCCCCCCTCTCTCCCCCTCCCTCTCTCTCCTCTCCCTCTCTCTCTCCCCCTCTCTCTCCCCCCTCTCTCTCCCTCGCTCTCCTTTTCTCTCTCTCTCTCTTTTTCAAAACCACAAAATGGGCAGGAGTGGAAGTTATCTATCACATTATTTGAAATCAATCAAAGCAAAGCCCATCAAATTTCTCCAGAATAAAACCCAACCCCTGCCCCCCCCCCGTCCCTTTATTTCTTCAACCTGCAAAATGAAACTGCTTCTCCTGCCGGGAAGTAGTTGAATATTTTAAAGAGATGTTTTCACCTCTCCGCCTTTGAAAATAATCCCATTTTGCGATTCTTAAGAGTTTTGCCTGAACGGAGGCGTCCCTAACGCGGCTCTCCCTTTTAAAAGATGAACAGAGTTGGAGGGACCTGGTAGGTCATCTAGTCCAACCCCCCCTCCGCCCAAGCAGGAGACCTACACCATGTCTGACAGATGGCAGTCCAGTCTGTTCTTGAAAAGCCTCCAGGGATGAAGCTCCTTTGAGTCTCTCACCAGCGCTGCCTTAGGAAAACTTTGCGGTTCTCGCACTTCTGCTTTAAAAAAAAAACTGCCTCGCGGAGGTTTAGTTAGAAGAAGGGTCGATTCCTCCTCTCCCCCACCCCCGGATTTCGTCGCCGCTCCTAGCTGGATCTCCAGCCCGTTTTATAACCCGCCGACTTTACGCTGCGCTTTTGGGAAGGTTTGGAGAGGTACCCCGCTCTCCAAGCCGAGCCTGGCCCAGAAGGCTGGCGGTTGGGAAGGTGCTCTCTGCGGGCCCAGTCAAGGAGCCCCCTTCCTGAGCCCACCCAACTTCTCTCAAGCCCCACCTGTCTGCCCTCAACCTGTTCGGATGCCGGGAAGAGCAGCGGCGGCTCCGGTGCGCCCAGGGCGCACGCAAGGGGATGCTGGCGGGGCGGTGGCCCGTGCGCTCTGGGCGCGCCGCTTGCGCTGAGCAATTTTCCACCTTTCCGAATTAATTCTGGGATTTCTAAGCCGACCCTCTCGCCCAGAGGAGACCCCCTAAGTCAGAACCCCCCGAATTAAACCTGGAAAAAAATTCCCAACCCTCAAGATTTAGGTTTAAACACCGCCACCTTACCATGATGGAGAAGACCAAGGCCAGGATGTTGACCGGCCAGATGGGGCAAAAGCAAGAGAAGATGGCCAGCGGCAGGTAGTCCGGCGAGCGGCCGGCTTCGGGCAGGTTGGAGGTGGTGGCGGTGGACGAGGCGCGCCCCAGGCTGAGCCGCGACGGGGAGAGCGAGGTGGCTTCCAGCGGCCCCTCCGAACCGGCCCGGTAGAGCAGGCCGTGTCCGTTGGGCTCCATCGCCGCCGCCCCGACGGCAGCCGCCGCCCCGTCCTCGGCCAGGCAGGGCTTGGGGGACGGCGGGCCGCTCCGCAGCAGCTGCTCCGTCTCCTGAGAGGAAGAGGCGGCGGGTGGCGGCGGAGAGCCGGCCAGCGCCTTCCCCAGATGCGAGTCCGCGTTGATGGCCATGGTGCTGTTCCTTCTGCCGCTGCCCGGTCTAAGCGCCCATAGCCCGGGAAGGAGAGGGGCTCTCGCCCGCCGTGCAGATGATACGCCCTCGCTGCGCTGCCTTCCTCGGTCTGGTGCGCTTTGCAAACTTGGAGGGCGTCCCCGGGGCTGCCTGTGCAACGCCTGTCCAGGCTGGCTCTGAGCTCACGAGGAGGAGGAGGAGGAGGAGTCTGCCCTCCCGCCCCTGCCAGCTCTCTGGCTGCCAGGTTGGGTAACATCATCAGTAATAGAAGGAGGAGGGAGGAGGAGGAGGAAGAAGATTGTGGGGTCCTTGGTGCTCTCTGAGCTTGATTGTTTTCTTGCAGACGTTTCATGACCCAGCTAGGTAACATCATCAGTAATGGAAGGGAGGGAGGAGGGAGGGAGGGAGGGAGGGAAGGAAGGAAGGAGGAAGGAAGGAAGGAGGGAAGGTAGGAAGGAAGGAAGGAGGAAGGAAGGAAGGAAGGAAGGAAGGAGGAAGGAGGAAGGAGGAAGAGAAGAAATAGAGGAAGAGGAGGAGAATTTTGGGGTGATTTATAGTCTCTGAGTTTGATTGTTTTCTTGCAGACGTTTCATGACCCAGCTAGGTAACATCATCATGAAAGGAAGGAAGGAAGGATGGAGGGAGGGAAGGAAGGAAGGAGGAAGGAAGGAGGGAGGGTAGGAAGGAAGGAAGGAAGGAAGACTGTAGGGTCCTTGGGCTCTCTGAGCTTGTTTATTTTCTTGCAGACATCTCATGACCCAGCTAGGTAACATCATCAGGAAAGGAAGGAAGGAAGGAAGGAAGGAAGGAAGGAAGGAAGGAAGGAAGGAAGGAAGGAAGGAGGGAGGGAGGGAGGGAGGGAGGGAGGGAGGGAAGGAAGGAAGGAAGGAGGAAGGAAGGAAGGTAGGAAGGAAGGAAGGAAGGAGGAAGGAAGGAGGGGCAGGGAGGGAGGGAGGGAGGGAAGGAAGGAAGGAGGAAGGAGGGAGCAAGGGAGGGAAGAGGGAGGGAGGGAGGAAGAAAGGAAGGAAGGAAGGAGTCCACCCTCCCGCCCCTGCCAGCTTGCTGGCTGGCTGGCAGGCTGGCTGCAGGGCCCTGGCGGGTACCGGTGCCTGGAAAGTGCAGGAGGGAGGGAGGGTGGTGCAAGGGGAAGCCCGATTTGCATGGAAGACTTTGTGCGGAAGTTACAGGCCAGCTCGCTGTCCGCTTGGCAGTTTTCATGTGGATCTTTCATTACCCAGCTAGGTAACATCAGGAGGAGGAGGAGGGGGATTAGGAGTGGGAGGAGAGGAGTATTATAGTGTCCTTGGTACTGAAAGCTTGCTTTCTTCTTGCAGACATTTCATGACCCAACTAGGTAACATTATCAGTGCAAGAAAGGAGTGGCGTTTGCTGGGAGCAGGAGGAGGGGAGGAGGAATGATGATGATGATGATGGAGAAGAAGACTTGAAGGAGGAGGGAGGAGGAGGGCTGGGGTCCTTGGTGCCCTTTGAGCTTGGTTGTTTTCATGTGGACGTTTCATTACCCAGCTAGGTAACACCATCAGTAATAGAAGGAAGTGGGGAGGGGGAGGAGGAGGAGGAGGAGGACTGTGTGGTCTTTGGTGCTCTCTGAGCTTGGTTGTTTTCATGTGGACGTTTCATTACCCAGCTAGGTAACACCATCAGTAATAGAAGGAAGTGGGGAGGGGGAGGGGGAGGAGGAGGAGGAGGAGGAGGAGGAGGAGGAGGAGGAGGAGGAGGAGGAGGACTGTGTGGTCTTTGGTGCTCTCTGAGCTTGGTGGTTTTCTTGCAGACGTTTCATGACCCAACTAGGTAACCTCATCAGTGCTACAAGAGAGGGGAGGTTTGTTCTCACTGAAAAAAGTAACTTATGACTGGTCCTCATTCTTACATCTGTCACTATATCCTTATGGCCACATGATTGCAATCCAGATACTTGGGAACTAGTATGTATTTATGGTGGGGGAAGGGTCCCGGGGTCACGTGATCTCCATTTGCAATCTCTACCCACCCCCCGGGATCTTCCAAAAAGCAAAGTCAATGGGGGAAGCCAGGGACACTTAACGATTGCACGATTCACTTAATGACCCTGGCAAAAAGCTCCTAAAATGCTTAATGACTGTATCACTTAGTGATGGATGTTGTGATCCCAGTTTTGGTCATAAGTCAAGGACTACATAAAGTCTCCCCATAAAATCAGGGAAAGATTCTTGGAAGGATTCGCTTTGTAATTTTTGCAAACTACCTACAGTCGCTGAAAGTGGGAGGGTATAAATATAAATTCTCTAAATCTATTTATATAAAAGCGAAAATCACTCACGCCACGATCACTAAATCTCCAGAACCTTAAAGCCTACAAGCTTGAAACTTGGCACGTATGTTCCTCTTGGCTTCTAGGTGCTCGCTAAGAAAGGATTTTTCAAAATGACCATCAGATCATTAGTTATTTCTTATAGTATTATTAACACTTTCTGATGCTAATTAGTTAGACGTTCTACTCCCCCTCCCAACCTGAAAATAACTCTGGAGTGAATGGGATAGCATAGGAGAGGCTTCTGTGGGGCAAGTCTGAGGGAGAGAAGGGGCTAGAAAGCCTGAGGGAGAGAAGAGGATAGGATAGGAGACGTTTCTGTGGGACAAGGCTGAGGGAGAGAAGGGGCTAGAAAGCCTGAGGGAGAGAAGAGGATAGCATAGGAGACGTTTCTGTGGGACAAGGCTGAGGGAGAGAAGGGGCTAGAAAGCCTGAGGGAGAGAAGGGGATAGGATAGGAGATGTTTCTGTGGGACAAGGCTGAGGGAGAGAAGGGGATAGGATAGGGGAGGCTTCTGTGGGGCAAGTCTGAGGGAGAGAAGGGGCTAGAAAGCCTGAGGGAGAGAAGAGGATAGGATAGGAGACGTTTCTGTGGGACAAGGCTGAGGGAGAGAAGGGGCTAGAAAGCCTGAGGGAGAGAAGAGGATAGCATAGGAGAGGCTTCTGTGGGGCAAGTCTGAGGGAGAGAAGGGGCTAGAAAGCCTGAGGGAGAGAAGAGGATAGGATAGGAGACGTTTCTGTGGGACAAGGCTGAGGGAGAGAAGGGGCTAGAAAGCCTGAGGGAGAGAAGGGGATAGGATAGGAGATGTTTCTGTGGGACAAGGCTGAGGGAGAGAAGGGGATAGGATAGGGGAGGCTTCTGTGGGGCAAGGCTGAGGGAGAGAAGGGGCTAGAAAGCCTGAGGGAGAGAAGGGGCTAGAAAGCCTGAGGGAGAGAAGGGGATAGGATAGGAGACGTTTCTGTGGGACAAGGCTGAGGGAGAGAAGGGGATAGGATAGGGGAGGCTTCTGTGGAGCAAACCTGAGGGAGAGAAGGGGATAGGATAGGAGACGTTTCTGTGGGGCAAGGCTGAGGGAGAGAAGGGGATAGGATAGGGGAGGCTTCTGTGGGGCAAGCCTGAGGGAGAGAAGGGGCTAGAAAGCCTGAGGGAGAGAAGAGGATAGAATAGGAGACGTTTCTGTGGGGAGACGTTTCTGTGGGACAAGGCTGAGGGAGAGAAGGGGATAGGATAGGGGAGGCTTCTGTGGGGCAAGGCTGAGGGAGAGAAGGGGCTAGAAAGCCTGAGGGAGAGAAGGGGATAGGATAGGGGAGGCTTCTGTGGGGCAAGCCTGAGGGAGAGAAGGGGCTAGAAAGCCTGAGGGAGAGAAGAGGATAGAATAGGAGACGTTTCTGTGGGACAAGGCTGAGGGAGAGAAGGGGATAGGATAGGGGAGGCTTCTGTGGGGCAAGCCTGAGGGAGAGAAGGGGCTAGAAAGCCTGAGGGAGAGAAGGGGATAGGATAGGAGATGTTTCTGTGGGACAAGGCTGAGGGAGAGAAGGGGATAGGATAGGGGAGGCTTCTGTGGGGCAAGCCTGAGGGAGAGAAGGGGCTAGAAAGCCTGAGGGAGAGAAGGGGATAGGATAGGAGATGTTTCTGTGGGACAAGGCTGAGGGAGAGAAGGGGATAGGATAGGGGAGGCTTCTGTGGGGCAAGCCTGAGGGAGAGAAGGGGCTAGAAAGCCTGAGGGAGAGAAGAGGATAGAATAGGAGACGTTTCTGTGGGACAAGGCTGAGGTAGAGAAGGGGATAGGATAGGGGAGGCTTCTGTGGAGCAAACCTGAGGGAGAGAAGGGGATAGGATAGGAGATGTTTCTGTGGGACAAGGCTGAGGTAGAGAAGGGGATAGGATAGGGGAGGCTTCTGTGGGGCAAGCCTGAGGGAGAGAAGGGGCTAGAAAGCCTGAGGGAGAGAAGAGGATAGAATAGGAGACGTTTCTGTGGGACAAGGCTGAGGGAGAGAAGGGGATAGGATAGGGGAGGCTTCTGTGGAGCAAACCTGAGGGAGAGAAGGGGATAGGATAGGAGACGTTTCTGTGGGACAAGGCTGAGGGAGAGAACGGGATAGGATAGGGGAGGCTTCTGTGGGGCAAGCCTGAGGGAGAGAAGGGGCTAGAAAGCCTGAGGAAAAGAAGTTGATAGGATAGGAGATGTTTCTGTGGGGCAAGCCTGAGGGAGAGAAGGGGCTAGAAAGCCTGAGGGAGAGAAGGGGATAGGATAGGAGATGTTTCTGTGGGACAAGGCTGAGGGAGAGAATGGGATAGGATAGGGGAGGCTTCTGTGGGGCAAGCCTGAGGGAGAGAAGGGGCTAGAAAGCCTGAGGGAGAGAAGGGGATAGGATAGGAGACGTTTCTGTGGGACAAGGCTGAGGGAGAGAACGGGATAGGATAGGGGAGGCTTCTGTGGGGCAAGCCTGAGGGAGAGAAGGGGCTAGAAAGCCTGAGGAAAAGAAGTTGATAGGATAGGAGATGTTTCTGTGGGGCAAGCCTGAGGGAGAGAAGGGGCTAGAAAGCCTGAGGGAGAGAAGGGGATAGGATAGGAGATGTTTCTGTGGGACAAGGCTGAGGGAGAGAATGGGATAGGATAGGGGAGGCTTCTGTGGGGCAAGCCTGAGGGAGAGAAGGGGCTAGAAAGCCTGAGGGAGAGAAGGGGATAGGATAGGAGACGTTTCTGTGGGACAAGGCTGAGGGAGAGAATGGGATAGGATAGGGGAGGCTTCTGTGGAGCAAACCTGAGGGAGAGAAGGGGCTAGAAAGCCTGAGGGAGAGAAGGGGCTAGAAAGCCTGAGGGAGAGAAGGGGCTAGAAAGCCTGAGGGAGAGAAGGGGATAGGATAGGAGACGTTTCTGTGGGACAAGGCTGAGGGAGAGAAGGGGTTAGGATAGGGGAGGCTTCTGTGGAGCAAACCTGAGGGAGAGAAGGGGCTAGAAAGCCTGAGGGAGAGAAGGGGATAGGATAGGAGACGTTTCTGTGGGACAAGGCTGAGGGAGAGAACGGGATAGGATAGGGGAGGCTTCTGTGGGGCAAGCCTGAGGGAGAGAAGGGGCTAGAAAGCCTGAGGGAGAGAAGGGGATAGGATAGGAGACGTTTCTGTGGGACAAGGCTGAGGGAGAGAAGGGGACAGGATAGGGGAGGCTTCTGTGGAGCAAACCTGAGGGAGAGAAGGGGCTAGAAAGCCTGAGGGAGAGAAGGGGATAGGATAGGAGATGTTTCTGTGGGACAAGGCTGAGGAAGAGAACGGGATAGGATAGGGGAGGCTTCTGTGGGGCAAACCTGAGGGAGAGAAGGGGCTAAAAAGCCTGAGGGAGAGAAGGGGATAGAATAGGAGACGTTTCTGTGGGACAAGGCTGAGGGAGAGAAGGGGATAGGATAGGGGAGGCTTCTGTGGAGCAAACCTGAGGGAGAGAAGGGGATACGATAGGAGATGTTTCTGTGGGACAAGGCTGAGGGAGAGAACGGGATAGGATAGGGGAGGCTTCTGTGGGGCAAGCCTGAGGGAGAGAAGGAGCTAGAAAACCTGAGGGAAAGAAGTTGATAGGATAGGAGATGTTTCTGTGGGACAAGGCTGAGGGAGAGAAGGGGCTAGAAAGCCTGAGGGAGAGAAGAGGATAGAATAGGAGACGTTTCTGTGGGACAAGGCTGAGGGAGAGAAGGGGATAGGATAGGGGAGGCTTCTGTGGGGCAAGCCTGAGGGAGAGAAGGGGCTAGAAAGCCTGAGGGAGAGAAGGGGATAGAATAGGTGACGTTTCTGTGGGACAAGGCTGAGGGAGAGAAGGGCATAGGATAGGAGATGTTTCTGTGGGACAAGGCTGAGGGAGAGAAGGGGATAGGATAGGGGAGACTTCTGTGGAGCAAACCTGAGGGAGAGAAGGGGCTAAAAAGCCTGAGGGAGAGAAGGGGATAGAATAGGAGACGTTTCTGTGGGACAAGGCTGAGGGAGAGAAGGGGATAGGATAGGGGAGGATTCTGTGGAGCAAGCCTGAGGGAGAGAAGGGGCTAGAAAGCCTGAGGGAGAGAAGGGGATAGGATAGGAGACGTTTCTGTGGGACAAGGCTGAGGGAGAGAAGGGGATAGGATAGGGGAGGATTCTGTGGAGCAAGCCTGAGGGAGAGAAGGGGCTAGAAAGCCTGAGGGAGAGAAGGGGATACGATAGGAGATGTTTCTGTGGGACAAGGTTGAGGGAGAGAACGGGATAGGATAGGAGATGTTTCTGTGGGGCAAGCCTGAGGGAGAGAAGAGGATAGGATAGGGGAGGCTTCTGTGGGGCAAGCCTGAGGGAGAGAAGGGGATAGGATAGGGGAGGCTTCTGTGGGGCAAGCCTGAGGGAAAGAAGGAGCTAGAAAACCTGAGGGAAAGAAGTTGATAGGATAGGAGACGTTTCTGTGGGGCAAGCCTGAGGGAGAGAAGGGGCTAGAAAACCTGAGGGAGAGAAGGGGATACAATAGGAGACATTTCTGTGGGGCAAGCTGAGGAAGAGAAGGGGGATAGGATAGGCTTCTGTGGGGCAAGACTGAGGGAGAGAAGGAGAGAGGGAGAGGCCGATCGTAACTACTCATTAATTTTCAAGCTGTAAGTGTCGATTTATCAAGCCCAATCACATAGTTTCGTAGCAGAGCACGGGTATTCAGCTAGTAAAGAGATATAACAGAACAGAATAGAATAGAATAGAACAGAAGCAGAGCTGGAAGGGACCTTGGAGGTCTTCTAGTCCAGCCCCCTGCTCAAGCAGGAGACTCTGGCCTATACCATTCCAGACAAGTGACTGCCCAGTCTCTTCTTGAAAACCTCCAGTGATGAAACACCCACAACTTCTGGGGGCAGGCTGTTCCACTGTTAATTGGTCTCACTGTTAGGAAGTTTCTCCTTAATTCCAGGTTGCTTCTCTCCTTGATTAGTTACCATCCGTTGTTTCCAGTCATGTGACCCTGGAGACTGTGATGGTCCTTTCACCTGGGCCTGATTCTTCTCTTAATGGAGGCATGCAGTTTCCCCACCAACAATGCAGGTAGTCCTCGACTTACGACCATTCATTTAGCAACCGTTCAAAGTTACAACGGCACTGAAAAATGTGAGTTAGGACCGTTTTTCACACTTACGACCGTTGCAGCATCCTCGTGGTCACGTGATCAAAAGTCAGATGCTTGGCAACGGACTCATATTTATGACGGTCACAGACTCCCGGGGTTACGCGATCCCTTTTTGCAAACCTCTGACAAGCAAAGTCAATGGGCAAGCCAGGTTCATTTAACGACTGCGCGAACAGCTGCAGTGATTCACTTAGCGACCATGGCAGGAAAGGTCATAACTGTCTTGCTTAGCAATGGAAATTTGACGTCCAATGTTCCTCCTAAGTCAAGCCTTACCTGTTCCTTCCATCCTAGCTATTTCTATTAGTTTTCTCTGGTGAGGAGCGCCCCCTTGTGGTACATTGCAGAACCACATCTGAGAAATCTACTAACTAAGGCAAACTTCAAACTTGGCAACTTTAAGACTTTATTTTATTTTTTATTTATTTATTTATTTTTGTCAAGTACGTGTTGGTAATATACATAGATATAACATTGTTTATATACATAAAATTACTGATAAGAGGGAACATTAGGACAGGGACGGTAGGCACGCTGGTGCACTTATGCACGCCCCTTACTGACCTCTTAGGAATCGGGTGAGGTCAACAGTGGACAGTCTAAGGGTAAAGGTTTGGGGGTTTGGTGATGAAACCACAGAGTCAGGTAGTGAGTTCCAGGCATTAACCACTCTGTTGCTAAAGTCGTGTTTTCTACAGTCAAGTTTGGAGCGGTTCACTTTGAGTTTGTATCTGTTGTGTGCTCGTGTATTGTTGTGGTTGAAGTTGAAGTAGTCGTTGACAGGAAGGACATTGTAGCAGATAATTTTATGAGCTATGCTTAGGTTGTGCCGAAGGCAACGTAGTTCTAAGCTTTCTAAGCCCAGGATTTCAAGTCTGGTTGCGTAAGGTATTCTGTTGCGAGTAGAGGAGTGGAGGACTCTTCTTGTAAAGTATCTCTGGACACTTTCTTGTGGACTTGTGGACTTCAACTCCCAGAATTCTCCAGCCAGCATAGCTTAAAATCTTAAAGTTGCCAAGTTTGGGGACCCCTGTTTAACTAAGGAGAAGATGGAAGGTAGAATACAGGTAGCCTTCAACTTGCTAAGTGAGAAAATTGTTAAGTCAATTTTGCCCTGGTTTTACAAGTTTTCTTGCCACAACAACCCTGCTCCTACAAGGCTTAAATATTTTAGGGCTGCCCCAAAGAAGAGGGGGGTGTCAAGCTATTCCCCAAAGCATCAGAGGGCAGGACAAGAAGCAATGGGTGGAAACTAATCAAGAAGAGAAGCAACCTGGAACTAAGGAGAAACTTCCTGACAGTGAGGACAGTTAACTAGTGGAACTACTTGCCACCAGAAGTTGTGGGTGCTCCAACACCGGAGGTTTTTAAGAAGAGACTGGACAGCCATTTGTCTGAAGTGGTGTAGGTTTCCTGCTTGAGCAGGGGGTTGGACTAGATGACCTCCAAGGTCCCCTCCAACTTTATTATTCTGTTAAAACCAATCTTGGAACCAATCTTGGAAACCAAACTGTCTCCATTTCAAATTTCTCTTTCCTTCCTTCCTTCCTTCCTTCCTTCCTTCCTTCCTTCCTTTCCTTCCTTTCCTTCCTTCCTTCCTTCCTTCCTTCCTTCCTCTCTTCTCCAAAGCCCCTGAAGGCAGGAGAAGAAGCAACGGATGGAAACTAAACAAGGAGAGAAGCAATCTAGAAATAAGGAGAAATTTCCTGACAGTGAGAACAATTAATCAGTGGAACAGCTTGCCACCAGAAGTTGTGGGTGCTCCATCACTGGAGGCTTTGAAGAAGAGACTGGACAATCAATTTGTGTGACTTGGTATAATAAGATCTCCTGCTGGAGCAGGGGGTTGGACTAGAAGACCTCCAAGGTCCCTTCCAGCTCTATTCTGATAGATTGAGTTATAGAGACCTCAGCTGCATATTTATGATATAAGATCTCCTGCCTTGAGCAGGGGGTTAGGCTAGAAGACCTCTGAGGTCCCCCTCCCAGCCCTAGGATTCTAAGTTCTGTGTTTTATTTTGAATCAATATTTTTATTTAATTTTGTAGTTTAAATTTTTTAAATTGCATATTATTTTGAATTGCACGCTGTCCAGTGTCATTAATTGAGACGGTGGGGGGGAACTCTAGAAATGGGGAAATACTCACTTAACAACTGTCTTGCTTGAGGATTCCCTGGAGTTGTGGTTTTTTTCAGTGCTGTTGAAACTTTGAGCAGTCACTAAATGAATCATGGACTATTTATGAGGGTTGCAATGTCCCAAGGTCACTCTTTTCTTTTTTCTTTTCTTTCTCTTTTCTCTTTCTTCTTTCTTCCTCCCCCCTTTTTTTCTATTCTTTTCTTTTACTTTACTTTTCTCTTTTCTTTTCTCTTTTTTCTTTTCTTTCTCTTTTCTTTTCTCTTCTCTTTACTTTCTCTTTATTTTCTTTCACTTTTCTTTTTCCTTTTTTCTATTCTTTCACTTTTATTTTCTCTCTTTTCTTTTCTTTCTCTTTTCTCTTTCTTCTTTCTTCCTTCCTCCCCTTTTTTTCTATTCCTTTCTTTTCTTTTACTTTACTTTTCTCTTTTCTTTTCTCTTTTTTCTTTTCTTTCTCTTTTCTTTTCTCTTCTCTTTACTTTCTCTTTATTTTCTTTCACTTTTCTTTTTCCTTTTTTCTATTCGTTCACTTTTATTTTCTCTCTTTTCTTTTCTTTCTCTTTTCTCTTTCTTCTTTCTTCCTTCCCCCCCTTTTTTTCTATTCCTTTCTTTTACTTTACTTTTTTCTTTTCTCTCTTTTCTTTTCTTTCTCTTTTCTTTTCTCTTTACTTTCTCTTTACTTTCTTTCACTTTTCTTTTTCCTTTTTTCTATTCTTTCACTTTTATTTTCTCTCTTTTCTTTTCTATTTTTTCTTTTCTTTCTCTTTTCTTCTTTTCTCTTCTTTACTGTTTCTTTTCTCTTTTCTCTTTACTTCCTCTTTACTTTTTTCTTTCACTTTTCTTATTTCTTCTTTCTTCTTTCTTCTTTCTTCTTTCTTCTTTCTTCTTTCTTCTTTCTTCTTTCTTCTTTCTTCTTTCTCTTTTCTTTTCTGTTTCTTCTCCTCTCCTCTCCTCTCCTCTCTCTCCTCTTTTTCCAAGATGTTTTGGGAACTCCAATTAAGTCAGTTGACTTCTCTGGCTACTTTATGGGGCTTTCCACCGAGACCCCAATCTTCCCTGTTCTGAAATTGGCTTTTAGGCGAAAGGAGGGAACGAAGAAGAAGCCATAAGGGCAGCTGAAGCCCCAGCAGAAGCCAGACCCAGAGCCTCCCTTCCTTCCTCCCTCCACTTCCCTTCTCACTCTGATTTCGGGGCCAAAGCCACAGGGTCCGAACTGCCGAAGGGACCCCGGCCTGAAATGTTTATTTATGAATATTGATTAGATCTGTGTCAGCTTCTGCACAGCTTCCCAACATTAAAAACCGTGAAGGCATGAAAACAAGAAAACAATAAATAAATCAACAACAACAATAATAATTGACAATGAAAAGATGGGGACGAAGGGAGCACAGAATATAGGGGGAAATGCAGAGTGACTGTCCAAAGTTGTGTTTGTCACTGGCACACTCAAGAAGCCGCCCCAAATTTCACTGGCCATGCAAACCAGAGTTTAGGGCAGGGGTCCCCAAACTTGGCAACTTTAAGACTTGTGGACTTCAACTCCCAGAATTCTCCAGCCAGCATAGCTGGCTGGAGAATTCTGGGAGTTAAAGTCCACAAGTCTTAAAGTTGCCAAGTTTGAAGACCTCTGGTTTGGGGAATGTGGGGTAGCAAGCCAGGGAGACCCCCTACCCAATTCTGCATAGAGTCACTGGCACAGACAGGCGCTTGCACGGTGTGGCAGGCAGCATTTTCCTCTATGCTGATTTTAATTCTTGCCATCAGGCCCTCCACATCTCTCCTCTTGCCCCCCCTGCAGCCCCCTTCATTCTGGGGTGGATGTGAAGTGGGGGGCCGTTGCTTTCTGACCACATCCTGAACACCGGAAATGCTTTGCGCCGTTCTTCAGCCGTCTCTCCTTCCTTCTCTCTCGCTGACACTTTGCAAATTGAAAAAACTTCCAATTTGGCCACTTGGTTCTGCTCGTGGGACAAAGTCCTTGACTTACGACCATTGGGATTAGGAGTCCCGTTGCTAAGCAAAGCGGTTGTTAAGTGTCCTCCTTGTTATGTGAGTTGGTCCCACGTTTATGACTTCTTTTATGGCCACGGTTGTTAAGCAAACCACTGAAGATGTTAAGCGAATCAGGCGGTTGTTAAGCAAATCTGGCCTCCCCCGGTTGGCTTTGTTTGTCAGAAGTTCGCAAAAGGGGATCACGTGACCCAGGGACACTGCGGCCGTCGTAAGTCCACGCCAGTTGCCGAGCGATTTTGATCACGTGACCATGGGGATGCTGCAACGGTCGTAAGAGCGAGGAACCGGTTGCAAGTCACATTTTTCAGTCCTGTTTTAACTTGGAACAGTCGCTAAAGGAAGGGTCGTAACTCGAGGATTACTCATAATAGCAAGGCTGTGTGGAAAATCATCACACTAACCGCTGCATTTGGAAGGGATTTTCCGAAGATGAACAACGTACAGTTGGTGTGCGTTTGCGCTGGTGTGCGTTTGCGCTGGTGTGCGTTTGTGTTGGTGTCTGTTTGTGTGAGAGAAAGAAAGATAATAATTTGATGAAATACTTTGCTTGCTGGCTGCTCTCGGCTGGCCAGAGTTATCCAATTGCTTTGGGATTTGGGGATAGTCCTTGACTTGCAACCGTTCACTTAGTGACCATTCAAAGTTACAACAGCACTGGAAAAAGTGACTTAGGGCCTGTTTCTCACACTTACGACCATCGCAGCATCCCTATGGTCACGTGATCAAAATTTGGACGCTTGGCAACTGACTCATATTTATGACGGTCGCAGTGTCTCCGGCGTCATGCGATCCCCTTTTGCGACCTTCCGGCAAGCAAAACCAATGGGGAAATCTGGATTCACTTAATAACCGTGTGACTCACTTAACAAAAGAAGCGATTCACTTAACAACGGTGGCAAGGAAGGTCGTAAAATGATCCCCTCTTGCGACCTTCTGTCAATCAAGCAAAGTCCGTGGGAGGGCTGGATCCGCTTAACAACCGCGTTACTCTCCTAACCATGGAAGTGATTCACTTAACAATGGCAGCAAGGAAGGCCGTAAAATGGGGAAAACATAGTTTACAACTATCTCGTTTAGCAACAGAAATATAAGGCTCCATTTCGGTTGTAAGTTGAGAACTACCTGTGTTGGCCCAGGTCCTGGAGGAGCGGGGCGGGGAAATGGATCTCCAGGGAGCAACTGGATCTAATGCATATGGCAGGCCCGAATTTTGCCCTCTCAGCATTTGGAGGGGATCCAGACAACCACTTAAGCCTTGTCAACTATTCCTTGTTTATGGCACTTTATGCTGGCCTGGCCTCCAGTTCGGAAAAAAGAGCAAAGGTTTTGTGCAAATCATGGTGTGTGTGTGTGTGTGTGTGTGTGTGTGTGCTTGTAGGGGGCACACACACACACATGCACAAGTGGGCATGCCTGCCCCCTCCCAATACAAAACCAGTTCTCGGTTTTGGCTCAGGAATCTCTTAATCTGAGAACGGAAATTTAATCTCTTAATCTGAGAAAGGAAACTTCTTCCAATTTTATTTTCAATTAGCCCACCGAACCAGCGAGAGATAGAGTAAATTTGGCCCCAGGGAGCTGCGTGATTGGGGGCAGACCCCTGGGAGGGGGAAGGCAGCTCTCTCTGCAGCCTCCGAGGGGGGAGGGAAGAGGGGAGCCCAGCCCCCTCCTCCCTCCCTCCCTCCCTTTCAAACCTGGTTAATTCCCACCGGAGAATTAACTGCCATTCAGAGGAGATTGTCTGAAGAGGCTCACGTCTCCCCCCCACAACTCCCACCGTCCGCATTGCGCAGGACGGACCCCCATGCAAGGCAGAACCCGAGGCCGGAGCTGGGCTACCCAGGAGTCCAGGTGAAGTTGGGGGGGGCGTTTAAAGGGGTGACAGGGCAGGAATGGGGGGGGGAACAGCACCTGAGAAAGGGGAGGGGGAATTGAGCATCTCTGCAGTGGATGGAAAGGACAGACGTTGGACCAATGGTTGAGTCTGGATTTTGGGGAGGGGGAGATAAAAGACAAGGGGAGCACTGGGGGGGGCTCCATCGAGGGAGAGGAAGGGGAGCAGAGTTTTGGGGTATCAAATCTTTTGGGGAGGGGGAGGTAAAGAGCAAGGGGTGCGCTGGGGGCTCCATCAAGGGAGAGGAAGGTTTGGGGTATCTTTTGGGAGGGGGGAGAAAGGGCAAGGGGAGCGCTGAGAGGGGCTCCATCGTGGGAGAGAAAATGGAGCAGAGTTTTGGGGTACAGAATCTTTCGGGGGGGGGCAAATAAAGGGCAAGGAAAGTGGGGGGGCTCCATGGAGGGACAGGAGGCAGAGATTTGGGCTACAGACTGAAAGTGATCCAAAGGTCCCCAAATCCTACCTGGTCTCCAACTGACCCCTCCCCGGACGGAGGGGGAGGGCAATGGGGTGCAAAGAAAGGGGAGGGGGGGCAAAGGAGGAGAGGAGCCCCTCCAGCCAGGCGCAGCAGCCTCTTGGGGCGTTCTGAGAACGGAAGCCCACCTACCCCAAAAATCCTCTCTCTTTTTTTTTCTTTTTGCTGGTTCAGATTAACAGAGTTAGAAGGGACCTTGCAGGTCATCTAGTCCAACCCCCTGCCTCCTTTGGGGGGGGGAACCTTCCCCACCCTCTAATCCAGGGCTCCCCAACCTTTCGGACCTCAGGGACCACTCATGGCATCCTTTGAAATCCCGCGGAATAGGAAAGTTTTCTTTTAAAACAAAAGTTAAAATCGTATTTAGTGCAACGTGAAAAATGCCAAATGACGTTTCTGCGGACCGCCGGTGAAACCGACCCTCGCGGGGGGGGGGGGCGGGAGGAGGGAGGGAGGGGAGGAGGGAGGGAGGGAGGGGAGGGTCCCAGGTGAGCCCTCCCTCCCTCCCTCCCGGGTGCGGAAGCGGCCGGAGGCGGAGCAGCGCCGGGCAGTGGGGCCGGGGGCCATGCGGGCGTCGGGGGAGCCGGAGCCTCCGGAGCGGGAAGCGGCCGAAGGCGAAGAAGCAGCAGAAGCCGAAGAAGCCGAAGCGGCGGCGGCGGAGTTCGCGCGGCAGTGGCGGCGGCAGTTCCCCGGGGAGGCGGTGCCGGCGCTGCGGCGGGGCTCGGCGGGGGCGCTGGAAGCGGAGCTGGGCCGCTGCCGGGAGGCGCTGCGGGGGCTGCGGGTGGCCCTCCGGCAGGAGACCCTCAAGGCCCGCTACCTGCAGGAGATCCTGGCCCGCGCCGCCCACCCCCCCCCGCCCCGCCAGGGACCCCCGCAGACCCCCCACCCGCCGCCCCCAAGCGCCAGCAGCAGCAGCAGCGAGGAGGAGGAGGAGGAGGAGGCGCCGGCAGGTGAGTGAGTGGGTCTCCTCGCGATCTCCTCACCCCCCGCACACCTGGACAGGTAGACTGCGCCCGCCAGGGGAGGCTCCGGAGGGGGCTTCGAAACCTGTCCAGGTAGACTGCTCCTGCGAGGGGAGGATGGGGCGGTGTTTGAAAACCTGTCCAGGTAGACTGCTCCTGAGAGGGGGGTTCCGGAAGGGGCTTCGAAACCTAGCCAGGTAGACTGTTCCTGGGAGGGGAGGATGGGTGTGTGTGTGTGTGTTTGAAGACCTGTCCAGCTAGACTGCTCCTGAGAAGGGGGGTTTTGGAGGGGACTTTGAAACTTCTTCAGGTGGACTGGTCCTGCAATGGGAGGTTCCTGAGGGTGCTTCGAAACCTGGCCAGGTAGACTGCTCCTGCGAGGGGAGGATGGGGGTGTTTGGAAACCTGGCCAGGTAGACTGCTCCTGCGAGGGGAGGATGGGGGTGTTTGAAAACCTGTCCAGGTAGACTGCTCCTGAGAGGGGGCTTCCGGAAGGGGCTTTGAAACCTAGCCAGGTAGACTGTTCCTGGGAGGGGGGTAGACTTCCTGGGAGGGGAGGCTGGGGGGTGTATCAAAACCTGTCCAGGTAGACTGCTCTTGAGAAGGGGGTTCTGGAGGGCACTTCAAAATTTGTTCAGGTAGACCGTTCCTGCGAGGGGAGGCTCCAGAGGAAGCTTCGAAACTTCTTCAGGTGGACTGGTCCTGCGATGGGAGGCTCCGGAGGGGGCTTCGAAACCTGGCCGGGTAGACTGTTTCTGCAAGGGGAGGATGGGGGGGTGTTTGAAAACCTGTCCAGGTAGTCTGCTCCTGAGAGGGGGGTTCTGGAGGGGGCTTCGAAACCTAGCCAGGTAGACTGTTCCTGGGAGGGGAGGCTCCGGAGGAAGCTACACACTTGGCCAGGTAGACTGTTCCTGGGAGGGGGCTTTGAAACTTGTTCAGGTAGACCGTTCCTGCGAAGTGAGGAAGCTTCCAAATTTGTTCAGGTAGACGGCTCCCGCGAGGGGAAGTTCCAAGGTTGGCAGCTTCGCACCTGGCAAGGTAGACCACTACTGCAAGGGGAGGCTCCGGAGGGGGTTTCGAAACGTGGTTAGGTAGACTGCTTCTGTGAGGGGATGTTCCAGAGGGGGGGGGCTTTGCACCTGTCTAAGTAGACTGCTCCTGCAAGGGGAGCTGTGTGTATGGGGGCACTTCGAAACCTATCCAGGTAGACAGCTCCTGGGAGGGGAGGCTCCAAAGAGGCTCCAAAGAGGGCTTTGCACCTCTCCAGATAGACTGTTCCTGCAAGGGGAGGTTCCGGAGGGGGCTTCACCCTTGTCCAGACTGCTCCTGGGAGGGGAGCCACCGGAGATGGCTTCGAAACCTGTCCAGGTAGACTGCTCCTCCAAGGGGAAGCTTTGAAGGAAGCTTCGCCCTTGTCCAGATAGACTGCTCCTGCGTGGGGAGGCTCAGGAGGGGGCTTTGGACCTGTCCGGGTAGACTGTTCCTGTGAGGGAGGGCTTAAGGCCAGGACTGCATCTTCCAGCAGGTCCGGACCCAGCTCTCTGTGCATGCTCAGAGGCCCTCTTCCTCCACTTCCTGCCATTCGGGGAAGAGGCGTCTGGATTTTGATGATGGGACCACGGGGACATTGCAGAGTTATAAAGCAGGGGGTTGGACTAGAAGACCTCCGAGGTCCCTTCCAACTCTGTGATTCTGTTATTATCAGAGCTGTTGCAACTTTGATCAGTCACTAAGTGAGTGATCTCTTAGTGACTCTTAGAGATCTCTCTCTAAGTGGAGAACTCCCTGCATGGAGGGGAGATCCAAGGACTTTGATAGGCCTAAACTTTTTCTCAGCTATTGGAGAATTTCCTGTCTGGAAAACTTTTCCTATGCTAAAAATCCCGTTTCTCCTTTTACAATCATTCCTTGTTTTTAAAGCCACCCTCAAAATGCAGATTCTTACCTTAGCTTTATTTCAGGAATTTTGCAAAACCTCCGGATGCGGTGTGACTAAATTACAGATGGACACGGGAAATGTCTGTGTGTGTGTGTGTGTGTGTGTGTGTGTGTGTGTGTGTGTGTGTGTGTGTGTGTACACGCATGGGTATTGACCTGCAGGTGTGAACTTGCAGGTGTGAAAAGGGGAGAATGTTTGTAAAGATATATATTCCATTAGATTTGCCAATGGAAATTTCATCCGGTGTGTGTAGTATTTTACATTAGTGTTTTTCAACTGTTTGACAACTTAAAGAGAGGCGGACTTCAACTCCCAGAATTCCCAGTTCCTGGCTAGGGAATTCTGGGAGTTGAATTCCATCCCTCTTAAAGTCAAGCTGGAGAAACACTGATCTATATGGAGTATGTAGATAGGAAGCGGAATGCTTCCTCCTTGGAGGCTGATACAAAAAACAGAAATGGCTGTGTTAGTACCCCTAGGAATGCCATAGGGACTAGCACCTTAACTCCTCTTTTTAAAGAGACTCAGTCTCTCCAGATTAATTTTGCTGGGCTCGCCTCTTTCCTTCCAGAATTAGAAAACTTGCAGCCACTTATTCTGTTTCCGCTGGGCTTCCTTATCGAACGGATGAATTGATACAAGATTTGCAAGGCTGCCCAAATTCAGACAGTTGTGACTCAGGGTGATGCGCAACGCAAACACACAGCGAAAAGCCAAAGCGTATCGCAGCAAATGGAAAATACATAAATGCAAAATCGAAAAGGACCACAAAGCTTTCAAAAGTATGACCTGAAAGGCACCTTAAAGATCATCTAGTCAGCTGGTTCTCAATTTTGGCAATTTGAAGATGGCTGGAACTTCAACTCCCAGAATTCCCAGTTCCTGGCTAGGGAATTCTGGGAGTTGAATTCCATCCCTCTTAAAGTCAAGCTGGAGAAACACTGATCTATATGGAGTATGTAGATAGGAAGCGGAATGCTTCCTCCTTGGAGGCTGATACAAAAAACAGAAATGGCTGTGTTAGTACCCCTAGGAATGCCATAGGGACTAGCACCTTAACTCCTCTTTTTAAAGAGACTCAGTCTCTCCAGATTAATTTTGCTGGGCTCGCCTCTTTCCTTCCAGAATTAGAAAACTTGCAGCCACTTATTCTGTTTCCGCTGGGCTTCCTTATCGAACGGATGAATTGATACAAGATTTGCAAGGCTGCCCAAATTCAGACAGTTGTGACTCAGGGTGATGCGCAACGCAAACACACAGCGAAAAGCCAAAGCGTATCGCAGCAAATGGAAAATACATAAATGCAAAATCGTAAAGGACCACAAAGCTTTCAAAAGTATGACCTGAAAGGCACCTTAAAGATCATCTAGTCAGCTGGTTCTCAATTTTGGCAATTTGAAGATGGCTGGAACTTCAACTCCCAGAATTCCCCTGCAGAGATCAGGAAATTCCTCGTCAGCTGGAATCTTCTTTCTTTGAATTGCAAGTTTAATTCCTTGGATACTTATTGGTCTTGCAAACAAACCCTTTTTAGATAGTTGCCGACTTTTATTATGGGTCTTCTCTGTTGCAAGCTCAACATGGCTGCCCCCTAGAACTGGGGTGGCTGTGGAATTCTGGAGTTGAAGTCCAGCCATCTTCAAGTTCCTGAGATGGAGAAACACTGAGCTGACCAACAGATTGGAATTAAATGATTAAGTGATCTGTTTTGGATACTTTGGGTAAAACTTCCCAAGATTGCATTGGCCTTTTTAGCGGCTGCATCTGGCTTCTGGCTCCATTTTATGCTTCTAGGTCAAGAGAAGTATTTGGAATTTAATTTCGCATTTATTAATGCTGTTGTTAATGCATTACTGGTATTTAATTGTAGTCCCTGTTTATTTTAATTTTTTTAACATAATTTTATTGATTTCTACATTTCAAATATCATAACATTTCTAAGCAGATCTACAGCCATATATACATATTATTATTGTGTTTATGAAAATTATACATTGTTTTTCCATGTTATCTATTCTTGCGTCCTCGTCCCACGTTGTCTCTTTAATTTCCTTTTTTTGGTCCAATTATACCATTTTGTCCATATATCGTAGTATTCTGAGTCTTTTTGCCCTTTTAATTCGATGGTTAATTTATCCATTTCGGCACAGTCATATATCTTCTTCATTATTGTGCTCTCCGACGGTGTTTGGGGGTCCTTCCAATACTGTGCATATACAATCCTGGCCGCTGTCGTAATGTGCAATATTAGATATTTAATATTTTTGGGGTGTTGTCTTTTGATTATACCTAATAGGCAAAGTTCGGGAGCATATTCTATCATTGTTTCTGTTATATCTTGCAGCCATTTATGTATTTTAATCCAGTACCTTTTAGCTTCGAGACACAACCACCACATGTGAAAGAAGGTGCCTTGCTCTTTTTTACATTTCCAGCAGGCCGAATTTGAATGAGTATATTTTAGCCAATCTTGTTGGGGCCTGTAGGCCCTGTTTAATTACATTTAATCAAGGAACTGCTAAGAACATTCTCAGTAACACTAACAGAGCAACCTGTTGGTATATAAACGGAGATATTTGTTGGTATACCTCCCTTCTAGCGCTGATGATGTTACCCAGTTGGGTCATAAAATGTCTGCAAGAAAACCACAAACTCAGAGACTACAAAGCATCCCCCAATCCTCCTCTTCCTCCTCTTCTTCCTCTATCTCTTCTCTTCCTCCTCCTCCTCCCTTCTAGCGCTGATGATGTTACCTAGTTGGGTCATGAAACGTCTGCAAGAAAACCATCAAACTCAGAGACTATAAATCACCCCAAAATTGTCCTCTTCCTCTATTTCTTCTCTTCCTCCTCTTCCTCCTTCCTCCTTCTCCTCCTCCTCCTCCGCTTCCATGTCACGAATTTTCGTTCTCACTTTCATCAGCGAAAACCTTTCTTGGCAAAGTTTACTTCCCACTGTACTATTTCGGAACCAACTCAATTTCCCCTTTCGGCTTCTAGTTGAATAGGCCGCTGTGTTTTGATAACTTGTCCCTCTGTGTCAAACTCACTTTCTTGACAATAGTGAGGCCAGAGGCATTGTTCCAAGAATAATTTCATTTTTAAAAAATAATGGCCCTGAAGCCCGCAGCTCTTGACATTTGGACCAGACTAGCGTTTTTTAATCTTGTCAACTTTAAAAAATGTGGACTTCAACTCCTAGAATCTTAAAGCAGGCTGGCTGGGGAATTCTGGGAGTGGAAGTCCATCCCTCTTGAAGCATGCTGGCTGGGGAATTCTGGGAATTGAAGTCGGGAATTGAAGTCGGGAAATCGGGACCGCATCCTGCCGCATACCTCCCTACGACCGGTTAGGTCCCACAGAGTGGGTCTCCTCCAGGTCCCATCGACCAAGCAATGCCGGTTGGCGGGGCCGAGGGGGAGAGCCTTCTTTGTGGGAGCCCCCTCCCTTTGGAACCAACTCCCTCCAGAGATCAGGATTATCCCCACCCTGCTGGCCTTCCGTAAAGCAATAAAAACTTGGCTCTTCCGGCAGGCGGGGTATGAATGAAAGTTTTTTAAATTATGCATAGTATTTTAATATGGTTTTTTATAAAATTGTTTTTACTTTTATATGTTTCTATACATGCTGTGAGCCGCCCAGAGTCCCTCGGGAGTTGGGCGGCATAGAAATTTTAATAAAATAAATAAATAAATAAATAAGTCCACCCCACTTAAAGCATGCTGGCTCGGGGATTCTGGGAGTGGAAGCCCACCCCTCTTAAAGCATGCTGGCTGGGGAATTCTGGGAGTGGAAGTCCTCCCCTCTTAAAGCATGCTGGCTGGGGAATTCTGGGAGTGGAAGTCAACCCCTCTTAAAGCATGCTGGCTGGGGAATTCTGGGAGTTGACGTCCATCCCTCTTAAAGCATGCTGGCTGGGGAATTCTGGGAGTGGAAGTCCACCCCTCTTAAAGCATGCTGGCTGGGGAATTCTGGGAGTGGAAGTCCACCCCTCTTAAAACATGCTGGCTGGGGAATTCTGGGAGTGGAAGTCCACCCCTCTTAAAGCATGCAGGCTGGGGAATTCTGGGAGTGGAAGTCCACCCCTCTTAAAGCATGCAGGCTGGGGGATTCTGGGAGTGGAAGTCCATCCCTCTTAAAGCATGCTGGCTGGGGAATTCTGGGAGTGGAAGTCCACCCCTCTTAAAGCATGCTGGCTGGGGAATTCTGGGAGTGGAAGTCCACCCCTCTTAAAGCATGCAGGCTGGGGGATTCTGGGAGTGGAAGCCCACCCCTCTTAAAGCATGCTGGCTGGGGGATTCTGGGAGTGGAAGTCCACCCCTCTTAAAGCAGGCTGGCTGGGGAATTCTGGGAGTGGAAGTCCACCCCTCTTAAATCATGCTGGCTGGGGGATTCTGGGAGTGGAAGTCCACCCCTCTTAAAGCAGGCTGGCTGGGGAATTCTGGGAGTGGAAGTCCACCCCTCTTAAAGCATGCTGGCTGGGGGATTCTGGGAGTGGAAGTCCACCCCTCTTAAAGCAGGCTGGCTGGGGAATTCTGGGAGTGGAAGCCCACCCCTCTTAAAGCATGCTGGCTGGGGGATTCTGGGAGTGGAAGCCCACCCCTCTAAAAACATGCTGGCTGGGGGATTCTGGGAGTGGAAGCCCACCCCTCTTAAAGCATGCTGGCTGGGGGATTCTGGGAGTGGAAGCCCACCCCTCTAAAAACATGCTGGCTGGGGGATTCTGGGAGTGGAAGCCCACCCCTCTAAAAACATGCTGGCTGGGGGATTCTGGGAGTGGAAGCCCACCCCTCTTAAAGCATGCTGAGATTGAGGAAGACTGTATTAAAGGCACATCCATCTTTATTTCAATTTTTCAGTTTGGAAAGTTGCACGTTGAACAGAGCCCATTCCCCAGATTTGTCTGCATGTGTTTCTGGTTTTCACTAGAATGTAATTTTATGGCAGTCAGTTGATGGTGGAAAAATGAAAAAAAACAACAACCCTAGACTGGTTTTGATTCTTTTTAATTTAAAACCGTCCAGTAAACTCCAACAGAAGTAAACTGGAGTTGGGGTGGGGTGGGAATAAAAAGGATTAAATTTGTAGCAAGATCAAATTCCCTTTGATTTAAGACTTTTTAAAGGTAAACCCAGAGCTGTCATCATCTCTCAGCCATAGTCAACCTCGCAGGGTTAGCGTTAAGGTCTTCTAAAAATGGAGAGCAGGAAGAAAAGATTGCATAATTAAATTTTGTGGCAACTCATCTCTCTTAAAAAGGACATGTGCTTTCAATTTATTGAACTTTAAAACAATAGCTTCTTCAGGCACAATTTACGGTATTTTTAGAAAGTGAGTTTTTAATATGGATTTTTTTCCTCATGGATCTTTATTTAATGGCGCTTCCTGCTTAATCATTTTTAAACGGGGGCTGTACAGATTAATCCCAGACTTACAATTGAGCCCAAAATTTCCGTTGCTAAGTGAGACATTTGTTAACCGAATTTTGCTTCATTGTACGACTTTTCTTGCCACTTTTGCTAAGTGAATCGCTGCAGTTGTTAAGTGAGTGACACGGTTGTTAAGTGAATCTGGCTTCCCCGTTGGCTTTGCTTGTCAGAAGGTCGCAAAAGAGGATCATGCGATTTCCCCAAGACACTGCAACGGTCATAAATAGGAGTCAGTGTCTCAGCTTCTGAATGTGGATCACGAGACATGGAGATGCTGCAATGGTCGTAAGTGTGAAAAACGGTCATAAGTCACTTTTTTCAGTGCCATTGTAACTTGGAACGGTCACTAAATGAACTGTGGTAAGTCAAGGACTACCTATAATGCTTGGTTTGTTAAAAATATATCTAAATAAAGAAGGACTGTATGGTTGCTACCCAGAGTTGCAATATCAGTGAGGTTTGGTATAGGCCAGGGGTCAGCAACCTGCGGCTCTGGAGCCGCATGTGGCTCTTTCATCCCTCTGCTGTGGCTCCCTGTCGCTGGTCGGCTCCACAATTGATAGGACTTTCGGTTAGGACAAATAGAGGAAAAAGGATGCCGCGCTAGGAGGAGACTCTATGGTGGGAAAACTGGACTTCCGGTCGGCTCCAGAATTGAACGGGGGGCTTCCGGTCAGGATCTCTGTGGCTCTTTGAGTGTTTAAGGTTGCCGACCCCTGGTATAGGCAGATGGGGTATCAGTTTTACATATCGGTAGTCCTCAACGTACTTCATTTAATGACTCGTTCGGAGTTACCACGGCACTGAAAAAAGTGCCTTATGATCGTTTTTCACACTTACAACCTTTCCAACATCTCTTCAGTCGTGTGATCAAAATGCTTGGAAACTGGCATGTACTTATGACAGCTGCAGTGTCCCGGGGTCACGTGACCCCCCCTTTGGCGACCTCCTGACAAGCAAAGTCCATGGAGAAGCCAGATTCACTTAACAACCGTGTTATACTAACTTAAGTGTACTTAAGTAACTTAAGTGATTCGCTTTTTACGGCGGCAAGAAAGGTTCACCCAACAAAGGTCTCACTTAGTGACATAAATTTTGGCCTCAATTGTGGTCGTATATCTGTGCAGCTACCCCACATTTACAATTGGTGGTAGTTGAGAATCATAACTAAGTTAAGTTGAGTTTTGCAACTGTTATCGGGGTGTTTTGCAATTGTTTAATTTTGATGTAACCTTTGATCTTCTTTTGGCTATCTGTAAAAGAAAAAAATCAGGCTCTGTCTGAGTATATGTTTACAAGATAAAGTAATTAAGAGCACCTGAAATGCTTTAGTTTCGGTTTGGAGGAAGACAAGTTCCTAGTCCCTAGCGCTGAAAGAATGTTGATGGTATAGGGAGAGCCAGGCTTATGTCTCGCATGGAAATTTAAAGAGCAGAGAGATTCTTAGAGGAAAGTATTTTAAGACTGTGACGTAAAAGTATCCTGCAGGACGGCCTCATAAATTTCTCATGAGGGAAATGTATAATTCAGAAGGTGGCTCAATAGGAAATTACTCAGCTACTGGGCGGTGGCAAAAAAGATCAAAGGCAATCATCCAAAGACGAGATAAGGAGGCAAATTTGGTTTTGCACAAGATCAGAAATTTTATCTTGAATGACGGTTGAAGAAAACAGTGTTTCTCAACCTAAGGTACTTTAAGATGGGTGGACTTCAACTCCCAGAATTCCTCCAGCTAGTATGTTGGCTGAGGAATTCTGGGAGTGGAAGTCCACCCTTCTTAAAGCATGTTGGCTGAGGAATTCTGGGAGTGGATGTCCACCCCTCTTAAAGCATGCTGGCTTGGGAATTCTGGGAGTGGAAGTCCACCCCTCTTAAAGCATGCTGGCTGAGGAATTCTGGGAGTTGAAATCCACTTGTCTTAAAGCATGCTCGCTGAGGAATTCTGGGAGTTGAAGTCCATCCATCTTAAAGCATGCTGGCTGGGGAATTCTGGGAGTGGAAGTTCTCCCCTCTAAAAGCATGCTGGCTGGGGAATTCTGGGAGCGGAAGTCCAGCCCTCTTAAAGCATGCTGGCTGGGGAATTCTGGGAGTTGAAGTCCACAAGTCTTAAAGCAAAGTGGGCTGGGGGATTCTGGGAGTGGAAGTCCACCCCTCTTAAAGCCTGCTGGCTGGGGAATTCTGGGAGTGGACATCCACCCCTCTTAAAGCATGCTGGCTGGGGAATTCTGGGAGTTGCAGTCCACCCATCTTTAAGCATGCTGGCTGGGGAATTCTGGGAGTTGCAGTCCACCCATCTTAAAGCATACTGGCTGGGGAATTCTGGGAATTGGAGTCCACCCACTTAAAGCATGCTAGCTGGGGAATTCTGGGAGTTGCAGTCCACCCATCTGAAAGTTGCTAAGGTTGAGAAAATATAATGTTGTCTTTTTGGAAAGCTAATACAGTTTGGCTACAGCTCAGAGCTGGTCAGAGCTTTTTCACTGAGTCACAAAGCAGGATAAATTGTGGAGCTTCATTCACATTGTCTGAATAAGGCAGCGTCACAGTTTCTCTGTCAGTCTGGAAAAATCTGATTTTTTTTTAAAAAGCAAGAAATGAAGTCCGTCCATCTTAAATCATACTGGCTGGAGAATTCTGGGAGTTGAAGTCCAAAAATCTTCAAGTTGCTTGCGTAAAATACTGATTTAGAGAAACATCACCACATTTCTGCCATGGTGAATGGGGTTAGGGAAAGAAGGAAAAGTCCGACTGTGCAGGGCAGTGGTTCTAAATTGTTCCATTTTGATATTTTTCAACCCAGGTTTCGATCTCTTCTGCAATAAAGTTATGAAGATGGCCAAAAGGGCAGAAAAAATAGAGTTGATTTATTTTTCCTTATCTCTCCTACGACACAGTTGAGCCCCAAATTTCTGTTGCTAAGAATGACAGCTGTTAAGTGAATTTTGCACCGTTTCCCAACCTTTGTTGCCACCGTTGTTAAGTGAATCACTGCAGCTGTTAAAGTTAGAAACACGGTCGTTAAGTGAATCCGGCCCCCCGATGGACTTTGCCTGTCAGGAAGTCACAAAAGGGGATCACGTGACCCCGGGACACTGCAGCCGTCGTAAATATGAGTCAGTTGCCAAGCGTCTGGATTTCGATCACGTGACCATGGGAAGGCTGTAACGGTCGTAAGTGTGAAAAATGGTCATAAGTCCCCCTTTTTTAGGGCCGTTGTAACTTTGAACCGTCACTAAACGAACGGCGGCAAGGTGAGGCCTACCTGTGTTCCTCATTGAGCATAAAGCATTCTTGACAACAAGAACATTTTTTTTCCTGTGAGGAAAGTAAATATTGAATATTTGCTTTTTGTTCAGTGGAAAGGGAGGGCCCGAAAATTCCCAGTTTTCTTCCTTGTGGAGATTGTGAGTTACCTACGAATGCAGTCTGGTTACACAAAAGAGGCTCTATGCAAAATTTTCCTTCTTCCCCCAAGTGTGTTTGTTGCGGTTTCCTTATAAGGCCACAATCTAAGGTGGTTTTGGGGTTGAAAAAATAAACTTGCAGTTTGCAGGTAATAAGCAAGTTGCAAAGAGGCCATTTTTAGTAAGTTTCAGATATTTCTCTGGCTTGCAGACAGAGGTTTGCAGACAGCCAGGAATTGGGGATGTCTAGTTTAATGAAAAGAAGGATCAATAGAATAGAATGAATGAGCTGGAAGGGACCTTGGAGGTCTTCTAGTCCAGCCCCCTGTTCAAGTAGGATCAAGCCAAGGGTGACATGATAGCAGTCTTCCAATATCTGAGGGGCTGCCCCAAAGAAGAGGAGGGGCTCAACTTATTTTCCAAACCACCAGAAGGCAGGACAAGAAACAACGGATGGAAACTGACCAAGGAGAGAAGCAACCTGGAACTATGGAGAAACTTTCTGACAGTGAGGACAATTCACCAGTGGAACCGCTTGCCACCAGATGTTGTGGCTGCTCTAACACTGGAGGTTTTGAAGAAGAAACTGGACAGCCACTTGTGGTATAGGGTCTCCTGCTTGAGCAGGGGGTTGGACTAGAAGACCTCTGATTTCCCTTCTAACTCTATGATTCTGTTATTCTGGGGAATTCTGGGAGTCTATCCGTATTAAAGCATGCTGGCTGGGGAATTCTGGGAGTGGAAATCCACTCCTCTTAAAGCATGCTGGCTGGGGAATTCTGGGAGTGGAAGTCCACCCCTCTTAAAGCATGCTGGCTGGGGAATTCTAGGAGTGGAAGTCCACCCCACTTAAAGCGTGCTGGCTGGGGAATTCTGGGAGTGGAAGTCCACCCCTCTTAAAGCATGCTGGCTGGGGAATTCTGGGAGTGGAAGTCTACCCCTCTTAAAGCATGCTGGCTGGGGAATTCTGGGAGTGGAAGTCCACCCCACTTAAAGCATGCTGGCTGGGGGATTCTGGCAGTTGGGAGTCCATCCATCTTAAAGCATGCTGGCTGGGGAATTCTGGGAGTGGAAGTCCACCCCTCTTAAAGCATGCTGGCTGGGGAATTCTGGGAGTGGAAGTCTACCCCTCTTAAAGCATGCTGGCTGGGGAATTCTGGGAGTGGAAGTCCACCCCTCTTAAAGCATGCTGGCTGGGGAATTCTGGCAGTTGGGAGTCCATCCATCTTAAAGCATGCTGGCTGGGGAATTCTGGGAGTGGAAGTCCACCCCTCTTAAAGCATGCTGGCTGGGGAATTCTGGGAGTGGAAGTCCACCCCTCTTAAAGCATGCTGGCTGGGGAATTCTGGCAGTTGGGAGTCCATCCATCTTAAAGCATGCTGGCTGAGGAATTCTGGGAGTTGCAGTCCATCCATATTAAAGCATGGCGGATGGGGAATTCTGGGAGTTGGGAGTCCATCCATATTAAAGCATGGCGGATGGGGAATTCTGGGAGTTGGGAGTCCATCCATATTAAAGCATGGCGGATGGGGAATTCTGGGAGTTGGGAGTCCATCCATATTAAAGCATGGCGGATGGGGAATTCTGGGAGTTGGGAGTCCATCCATATTAAAGCATGGCGGATGGGGAATTCTGGGAGTTGGGAGTCCATCCATATTAAAGCATGGCGGATGGGGAATTCTGGGAGTGGGAGTCATCCCCTCTTATGATAGCCAAGTTTGAGACACATTACAGTAGTGCCGGATTGTATCAGACTGAAAAAGGGGTATTTTTAATCTCTTTGGCAGCAAAAGGAGGCGAGGAAACCATGAATAGATTGTACACGAGATTGCCCCGTGCCGGAAAACCCTCAGTGGCCATTTTCTGAACGAGTCACGCTGTCTTATTCCCCAGAATCTTTATTTTTACATGCATGTGATTTTGACAGGCAGAACCAAGCTGGAAAGCAGATGCAATGAAACGGAAAATACGCAGACGAGTTGGTGGGCTGCTTTTTTTTCAGCTTTTCAACCGTACGGAAAATCTAGCCGTCTGCGGCTGCAAAGCAGCGAGCAGCTGCAGCCACAGGCGAACAATACAGAAAAGTAATTTTTAAAAAATATTAGGGCGAATTTGCACAGAGGTCACGCCTTTTGACCAAAGTTGGAATCCTGTAGATGTGTTAAAAAGTTGGACCACAGTTCCTACAACTGGGTTTTTGGGAGTTGTCGTCCTCCTACGCTTTGTGACATCAGCCCGATCGTTTGGCATCGAAATCACAATTGCACAACAATTGCGGTGTAACAGGAATAACAAGACCAGGTTCTCTCTGCAAGGAGAAAGCTAGCTCAGCAGGGAAATACGGTAGCTCCGGCGAGGAAGTCTCCAAATGGAATTTTCCTTCCCTTTCAAAGAAGGGATATCCAGGGAGTCCTCGTTTTACGACCAAAATTGAGCCCACAATTTTTGTTGCACATAGCACGTTTACTTTGGCCCCATTTTACGATCTTGCTTGCCGCCGTTGTTAAGTGAATCACTGCAGGTGTGAAATTAGTAGCACGGTTGTTAAGTGAATCTGGATTCCCCGTTGACTTTGATTCTCAGAAGGTCGCAAAAGGGGATCACGTGACCCCCAGGACAATTCGACCATCATAAATCTGAATCGCCCTAAAGCCAACTCGGTAACTTTGGGCCAATTACCAGGAGACGGCGAGTTCTAATTCCGCTTTATGCATGCAAACTAGCTGGGTGACTTTGGGCCAATCACCAGGTTAATGAGAGTTCTAATCCCGCCTTAGGCGCAAAAGCCGACTGGGTGACTTTGGGCCAATCACCAGGAGACAGTGAGTTCTAGTCCCGCCTTAGGCATGAAAGCCAATTGGGTGACTTTGGGCCAACCACCAGGAGACAGTGAGTTCTAATCCCGCCTTAGGCGCAAAAGCCGACTGGGTGACTTTGGGCCAATCACCAGGAGACACTGAGTTCTAGTCCCGCCTTAGGCATGAAAGCCAACTGGGTGACTTTGGGCCAATCACCAGGTTAATGAGAGTTCTAATCCCGCCTTAGGCGCAAAAGCCGACTGGGTGACTTTGGGCCAATCACCAGGAGACAGTGAGTTCTAGTCCCGCCTTAGGCATGAAAGCCAATTGGGTGACTTTGGGCCAACCACCAGGAGACAGTGAGTTCTAATCCCGCCTTAGGCGCAAAAGCTGACTGGGTGACTTTGGGCCAATCACCAGGAGACACTGAGTTCTAGTCCCGCCTTAGGCATGAAAGCCAACTGGGTGACTTTGGGCCAATCACCAGGTTAATGAGAGTTCTAATCCTGCCTTAGGCGCAAAAGCCGACTGGGTGACTTTGGGCCAATCACCAGGAGACACTGAGTTCTAGTCCCGCCTTAGGCATGAAAGCCAACTGGGTGACTTTGGGCCAATCACCAGGTTAATGAGAGTTCTAATCCCGCCTTAGGCACAGAAGCCGACTGGGTGACTTTGGGCTAGTCTTCTCTCCCAGCCCACCTTGCAGGGTTGTCGTTGTGGGGGAAAGAGAAGGAGGAGCAAGGAGTAGAGTGCTACATATATTTGCCGAGTTATTTGGGGGAGGGATGAAAACGGAATAAATATATAAATAGAAACCGAGGAAACAAATGTTGAACAAGAACCCGATGGGATTGCTTGCAGCCAGCGCTGTGCCCACCTGACCCCCTATCCCTCCCTCCCTCGTTGTGTCTTAACGCTCCCTGGGGGGGGTTGCCAACTTCCCCCCCGGAGGAGACCCCCGATTCCCCAGCCGGGCCCTTCCTGGCAGCTCCCTCCTCCTGGGCACCCGTGCCATGGAAACCTGCCGGCAATGGCACCCAAGGGAAGGGCTGGCTGGCCACGCCTGGCTGTTGACGCCGAGCGTCCCCTCAGGGCTGTTGAGAGTAAAGCCATCCTTTTTTGGGGCATTTTTTGGGGTGCAAAGCTTCAGCCCTCCTGGGTGTGGGTCCCCCAACATGGACGGGGTGCCTAAAAATCGCCCCCCCACACCGATGGCAGACGAAAGAATATTTTCATTTTTGGCATCTCTGTTTGGCACTATTCAGGTGATAGAAGGAAATCTGGCAAGGCAGGGAAGGGCTGGCGTGGCTCAGGAACGTCTGCCAGGCAAGGGGAGGAAGAACCACCAACGTTGGCAGCTCAATTAAAAAGGGGAATTTTAATTTAGGGAAAAAAGTGGGGCGAACAGGAAGCGCTCAATTTATTCTTGAGGCAAAGGAGACAGGGAATCTTATTAAACATAAACATTAAATATTATGAAATAATACATGTACTGTATGGGTTGTCCTGGGTCACAATTGAGACTAAAATTTGTTACTGAGTGAGAGGATCGTTAAAGAGAGTTTGGGCCCATTTTACGACCTTTCTTGCCACCGTTGTTAAGCAAATCACTGCAGTTGTTAAGTTAGTCACGTGGTCGCTAAGTGTGAATCTGGCTTCCCCGTTGACTTGGCTCGTCAGAAGTTCGCAAAAGGGGATCACGTGACCCCGGGACACTGCGACCGTCATAAATATGAGTCAGCTGCCAAGTTTCCGAATTCCGACCCCCAAAATTATGGGGATGTTGCAATGGTCATAAATGTGAAAAATGGTCATGTCCATTTGTTGTAACTTTGAATGGTCACTAAAATATTAGTTGTAAGCCAAGAATTACCTTTACATATAGTCCTTGGGTTATGACTGGGACTATAGTGACTTGTTCGTCACAGTTGTAAATCATGATGGTCATAATAGCAATAGCAATAGCACTTTACTTATATACCGTTTCATAGTGCTTTCCAGCCCTCTCTAAGCGGTTTACAGAGTTCAGCATATTGCCCCCAACAATCTGGGTCCTCATTTTACCGACCTCAGAAGGATGGAAGGCTGAGTCAACCTTGAGCCTAGTGAGATTCGAACAGCTGGACTGCTGAACTAGCAATCAGCTGAAGGTCGCAATGCTGCTTTTAACCACTGCGCTATCTCAGCTCAGTAAAGCATAAAGCATAAAGCATATCGGTCACATGACCATGCCTCTTATATCATGTGGACTTGGGAATTCTGGGAGTTGAAGTCCACCCAACTTAAAATGGCCAAGTTTGATATATAACTGTTGGACCGGTTTCCATTTATTTTCTCTTTGTGGTGTTGTACAAATTTGTCAGTTGCTTAGTTCATGAAACGAAGGGAAGCTTTTGTGGTGTGGTGATGAAGTGACACCGAGCACAGCTACACAAGCACAGCTGCTTCTGTCAGGAAATTGTGAGGCTCTTTCTGGGAAGTGTGAGCGCTGGGAACCCTGAACCAACCGACACAAATAAAACCATTGAAATGTGTGTGGTTAAAAACGGGATGCATTCAATTCTTAAGATTCGTTTTGCAGAATGAAGATGTGAACCGAAACTCTCTCGCTGTGTGTCTTCGCCGGGATGAATTTGAATTGTTCTCATTTTGAGAAGGATAAATAGGGAAGAGCATTGCTGGACAAGGAAGGAAGGAAGGAAGGAAGGAAGGAAGGAAGGAAGGAAGGAAGGAAGGAAGGAAGGAAGGAAGGAGGGAGGGAGGGAGGGAGGGAGGGAGGGAGGGAGGGAGGGAGGGAGGGAAGGAAGGAAGGAAGGAAGGAAAAGAAAGGAAAAGAGAAAAGGAAGGAAGAAAGAGAAGGAAAAGAAAGGAAGAAAAAGAAAAAAGGAAGGAAGGAAGGAAGGAGGAAAGGAAAGGAAAGGAAGAGAGAAAAGAAAAAGACAAAGAAAGAGAAAAGAGAAAAGAGAAAGAAAAGAAAAAAGGAAGGAAGGAAGGAATGGAAAAGTGAAAGAAAGAAAGAAAGAGAAAGAAAAAAGAGAGAAAAAAGAAAGTAAGGAAGAAAAAAGGAAAAGAGAAAAGAAGGAAGGAAAGGAAGGAAGGAAGGAGAAGAAAGGAAAAGAGAAAGGAAGGAAGGAAAGAAGGAAGGAAGCATGGAAAGAAGGAGGAAGGGAGAAAATAAATGAGAAGGAATGAAGGAAAAGTGAGAAGGAGGAGAGAAGGAAAGAAACAAGATAGGAAGGAAAGAAGGAAGCAAGGAAAGGTAAAAAGAAGGAAGGAATGAGAAAAGAAAGGCAGGGAGAAGACAAAGAAAGAAAAAGAAAGAAAGAAAGAAAGAAAGAAAGAAAGAAAGAAAGAAGAAGAAAGAAAGAAAGAAAGAAAGAAAGAAAGAAAGAAAGAAAGAAAGAAAGAAAGAAAGAGAAATGCTGGCTGGATGGTTGTATATCTCTGCATACACCCCTCTGGGCCACAAGGTGGCACCTGAGAGCCTGAGAGGTGCCCTCAGATGCTCCGTGCAGGGGCTCATAAACAGATTCTCTGCATTTTCTCCATCCGCTGCCATCCTGACCCACGGCGCCCCTGTGGGCCTTCTCCCCACCCTGTTGCGAGGTGCGTGAAGGGCCTGGCCAGGAACCGGTGCTGCAAGACGCAGAATGACATTAGGATCATGAAAGGTTTTCCTTGTCCTCCAATGAGCATCCAGGACCTTGAACGTAATGTGCAAATAATTGCTCCGTGGCAGGAGGGGAGCCACGGCCGCTTTGCCACCCAGACTCCCGTCCTGGTGGGTTGCCACAGCTCAGCCTTCTTGTGTGACTCACTCCTACGTTGCGCTTCCCACACAAACAGGGCTGTCACAGCAGCTGACGAAGGGGCGGCTTTTCAGCATCCCTTTTGAACAAGTGTCACACCTTCTCCCGGCCTCACAGTTGTGTCACTCGCCCCACGGCAGTTTATTTTGGCGTACGGGGAGTCCTCGGCTTACGACCACAATTGAGCCCCAAATATCCCCTGCTAAGCGAGGCAGTTAAGTGAGTTTTGCCCCGTTTTACGATCTTTCTGGCCACGGTTGTTAAGCGAATCGCAGCCATGGTTAAGTGAGTCACACGGTCGTTAAATGAATCCGGCTTCCCCATTGACTTGGCTTGTCGAACCGTTGCAAAAGGGGATCACGTGAGCCCCCCCCTCCCGGGCGCTGCGACCGTCATAAATACAAGGCAGTTGCCAAATGACTGAATTTTGATCACGCGATCGTGGGGAATGCTGCAGCGGTCGTAGGTGTGGAAAACGGTCACAAGTCACTTTTTTTCAGTGCCGTTGTAACTTTGAACGGTCACTAAATGAATGGTTGTAAGTCGAGGACCCCCTGTAAAAGATTTTGGCTAAGTCTTTGTTTGTAGAGATGAGCTTTTTTCCAAAATCTTGGAAGTAAGTCACCGAAGTTTGGTAAGACAGTTGTGAAACGTGGTTATGTGACTGCAGACAGGGTAGATGGGGCCCTGTGTCTGAGTCATGCGACTGCGGGTGAGGGCTTCTGACCGTCGTAACTTTGAATCGGGGTCGTATGTACCTCCAAGGTAGGTCCATCGTAACTTTGAATGCTTGCTCAGTGAACAGTAATGAGTCAAGGACTGCCTCTCTCTATAAAAAACAGGCTGCATAGAATCCTACGGTTGGGAGGGACCTTGGAGGTCATCTAGTTCAACCCCCGGCCTAAGGCAAGAGTCCTTATACCATGCCAAATTAAACAGTTGTCTAATCTTTACTTGAAAACAAAAAAGGAAGGAAGAAAGGAAGGAAGGAAGGAAGGAGGAAGAAGGAAAAAGGAAGGAAGGAAGGAAGGAAGGAGCTAGAGAAGAAGGAAAAAGGAAAAAGGAAGGAAGGAGCTAGGGAAGAAGGAAGGAAGAAGGAAAAAGGAAGGAAGGAAGGAAGGAGGAAGAAGGAAAAAGGAAGGAAGGAAGGAAGGAGCTAGAGAGGAAGGGAGGGAGGAAGGAGCTAGAGAAGAAGGAAAAAGGAAAAAGGAAGGAAGGAGCTAGGGAAGAAGGAAGGAAGAAGGAAAAAGGAAGGAAGGAAGGAAAGAGCTAGAGAAGAGGGAAAAAGGAAAAAGGAAGGAAGGAGTTAGGGAAGAAAGAAGGAAGAAGGGAAAAGGAAGGAAGGAAGGAAGGAGCTAGAGAAGAAGGAAGGAAAGTAGGAAAAAGGAAGGAAGAAAGGAAGGAGCTAGGGAAGAAGGAAGGAAGAAAGAAAAAGGAAGGAAGGAGGAAGAAGGAAAAAGGAAGGAAGGAAGGAGCTAGAGAAGAAGGAAGGAAAGTAGGAAAAAGGAAGGAAGAAAGGAAGGAGCTAGGGAAGAAGGAAGGAAGAAAGAAAAAGGAAGGAAGGAGGAAGAAGGAAAAAGGAAGGAAGGAAGGAAGGAAGGAACTAGAGATGAAGGGAGGGAGGGATGGAGGAAGGAGCTAGAGAAAAAGGAAAAAGGAAGGAAGGAGCTAGGGAAGAAGGAAAGAAGAAGGAAAAAGGAAGGAAGGAAGAAAAGGAAGGAAGGAGCTAGAGAAGAAGGAAGGAAGAAGGAAAAAGGAAGGAAGGAAGAAAAGGAAGGAAGGAGCTAGAGAAGAAGGAAGAAAAGTAGGAAAAAGGAAGGAAGAAAGGAAGGAGCTAGGGAAGAAGGAAGGAAAGAAGGAAAAAGGAAAGAAGGAAGGAGCTAGGGAAGAAGGAAGGAAGAAGGAAGGGAAGAAGGAAGAAGGAAGGAAGGTAGGAAAGAAAAAGGAAGGAAGGGAGAGAGAGAGAGAGAAAGAAGAGAAAGAAAGAAAGATGATAGAGAAATAGATTGATAAATGATAGATAAATAGATGATTGATAGATAGAGATAGAGATTGATAAACCATAGATAAATACATGATTGATTGATAATAGCTAGATGATATTATTGAATGATTGATAGATGATAGTACCTGACTCCCTGGTACACGATTCATCTGAGGCTCTAGTTGCTGCTTGGAACCAGGCGGCAATGGGGGCCTTAGACCGGATTGCGCCTTTGCGGCCTCTCCGTGGCAGCGGATCCCGGAGGGCCCCTTGGTTTACTGAGGAGCTCCGGGAGATGAAGCGCCTAAAGAGACGCCTAGAGCGACGATGGAGAGCCAGTAAAGCTGAGTCTGACCGGACACTTTTAAGAACTTACATTAAGTCTTACTTAGTGGCGATAAGGGCGGCAAAATGCGCGTATTTTTCCGCTCTTATTGCGTCCGCCGACTCCCGCCCAGCCGCTCTGTTTAGGGTGACTCGCTCCCTCCTAGCCAAGGAGGGGGCTGAAGATCCCTTGCAGGGCAGAGCTGAGGAATTTTCCCAGTTTCTGGCGGATAAAGTCGTTCAGATTCGGACAGACCTGGACTCCATTTGGACAGGGCAAGCCGAGATGACAGGGGTGAGTCTTAGTCCTGTTATATGGGACGAGTTTGAACCTGTCACTCCTGAGGATGTGGACAAGGCCATAGGAGCGATGAGCGCCTCCACCTGTTTATTGGACCCGTGCCCCTCCTGGCTGGTTTCTGCCAGCAGGGAGGTGACACGCGGCTGGCTCCAGGCGGTTGTGATCGCTTCTTTGAGAGAGGGATCCATCCCACAGCCTTTAAAAGCTGCGGTGGTGAGGCCCCTCCTCAAGAAGCCTTCCCTGGACCCAGCGGATTTAAAGAACTTCCGTCCAGTCTCCAACTTACCCTTCTTGGGTAAGGTTGTTGAGAAGGTGGTGTCGCTCCAACTCCTGCGGCTATTGGAGGATACTGATTATCTGGATCCCTTTCAATCGGGTTTCAGGCGCGGCTACAGTACGGAGACTGCTTTGGTCGCGCTGATGGATGATCTCTGGCGAGCCCGGGATGGGGGTCATTCCTCCATCCTGGTGCTACTTGACCTCTCAGCGGCTTTCGATACCATTGACCATGGTATCCTTCTGCGTCGTCTTGGGGAGATGGGAGTGGGAGGCACTGTTTTACAGTGGTTCTCCTCCTATCTCTCTGACAGGACGCAGTCGGTGTTGACAGGAGGACAGAGGTCGGCCCCTAGGCCCCTGGTTTGCGGGGTGCCACAGGGCTCGGTCCTCTCGCCCATCCTGTTTAACATTTACATGAAACCGCTGGGTGAGATCATCCGACGACATGGGGTGAGGTATCAACAGTATGCTGACGATACCCAGTTATACATCTCCACCCCGTGTCAGTTCAGTGAAGCAGTTGATGTAATGTGCCGCTGCCTGGACGATGTGAGGGTCTGGATGGGAGTGAACAGACTCAGGCTCAACCCAGACAAGACTGAGTGGCTCTGGATTTTGCCTCCCAAGGATTATGTCGACTGTCCCTCCCTGGTTCTCGGGGGAGAAAAATTGACTCCCTCAGAACAGGTTCGCAATTTGGGTGTCCTCCTAGATCCACAGCTAAAATTGGAGCAACATCTTTCAGCTGTGGCTAGGGGGACCTTTGCACAAATCCGTCTTGTGCACCAATTGCGACCTTACTTGGAGAGGGAGGCCTTGCTCACAGTCACTCATGCCCTTGTCACCTCACGGCTAGACTACTGTAACGCGCTCTACATGGGGCTACCCTCAAAGAGCATCCGGAGACTCCAGCTGGTACAGAATGCAGCTGCGCGTGCAGTAGTGGGTGTACCGAGATACACCCACGTAACACCTATCCTTCGCCAGCTGCATTGGCTACCAGTCAGCCTCCGGGTGCAATTTAAGGTGTTGGTCGCTACCTTTAAAGCCCTACATGGCTCAGGGCCAGGCTACCTGCGGGACCGCATCCTACCACATACCTCCCTAAGACCGGTTAGGTCCCATAGAGAGGGCCTCCTCCGGGTCCCGTCGGCCAAACAATGTCGGTTGGCGGGACCGCGGGGGAGGGCCTTCTCTGTGGGAGCCCCGTCCCTCTGGAACCAACTGCCACCAGAGATCCGGACCATCCCCACCCTACTGGCCTTCCGTAAAGCCTTAAAAACATGGCTCTTCCGGCAGATGGGGTGAATAGGACAATCAGATTCCCCCTGAATGTTGTGTTTATAATGTCTTCTTTTTAATTATATTTTTAACTTAAATTAATGACGACTGTTTTTAAATGTACGCTTCTTATTCATGCTGTACGCCGCCCTGAGTCCCACGGGATTGGGCGGCCTATAAGAGCGTTTAAATAAATAAATAAATAAATAGGCAGATAGAGATAAATTGATACCTGAGATAGATGATTGCTTGATTGTTGATAGAGATAAAAAGATTGATCAATAATGATAGACAGACAGACAGACAGATTTCTTAGTGGTAAAGCAGTAGTGGGTTTCTCTTATCTTTGCTACTGGTTTGGGATCGGGAGTGCGCGGGCGCACGCACAACGCTTCTGCGCATGCGCAGAGCGTTTTGATGACGTCTGGGCGGGTGGGTGAAGCCTCCCGCCCCGCTGCTACCGATTCGCCCGAATCGGTGCAAACCGGTAGCAACCCACCACTGTGGTAAAGGTATATTCTATTACAGATAAGTCACTTTTTCCAGCACCCTCGTAACTTCGGACAGTCACTAAACGATTGGTTGTAAGTCGAGGACTTCCTCTAATGCAAAACCGCTACACTAAAAGCCCCTTTTCCGACTAACAAATGTCCCTCGGGGCGCGAGATTTGCGTGTGAAAACTTCTTCGGCCAATATTTGTTAGTCAAAGACGGGGCTTCTGGATTTTGGGAAAGAGGCTATCAGGAATCCTCGTTCTGAACGGACATTAAAGGGAACAAAACGGACCACAGTTTCAATTCCAGCTTCCGTTGAGCCGCTGCTTTGCATCCGGAGAAGGGATCGGCTCTGGAAAAAAGACTTTGAATAAAACCTATTTGGTTGGAAAAATATCTGTTTTATTTTTCCTGAATTGTGCAAACCCATTCAGGAAGAGCGGCCTTGTGAACAGAGCAGAATAATAATAATAATCATAAAAAATTCGGGTAGTCCTCGACTTACGACGGCAATGCAGGCACTCCCCAACTTACGACCGCAATGGAGATTCAGAATTCCCCTTGCCTAAACCAGGCGGTTGTTAAATGAGTTGTGCTAGATTTTTAGTCTTTTTTTTTTTTGGCCACGGCAGTTGAGTAAATTGCTGCGGTCGTTAAGCGAAACCTGCTTCTTCCGTCGACTTGGCCTGTCGCCTGGGAAGGTCGCAAATGGAGATCACGTTTGCCCCGTGTCAAAATTTGTTCACCGTGGAGATGTTGTGATGGTTATAAGTGTGAGGATCGGTCACAACTCACTTTTTTCTGTTCTGGTGTAACTTAGAACCAGTCGCAAAAGGAACGGTTGGAAATCGAGGACTGCATGTACAGGTAGTTCTCGAATTACAGCCGTTCATTTAGTGACCATTCAAAGTTACAACAGCACTGAAAAAAGTCTCTTATGACCATTGTTCCACACTTACGACCTTTGCAGCATCCCCATGATTTATATTCATATGCTTGGCAACTGACTCGTATTTATGACGGTTGCTGGGTCTCGGGGGTCATGTGATCCCCTTTTGCAACCTGACAAGCCCAATGGGGAAGTCAGATTCACTTAACAACCGTGCGACTGACTGAACAATCTCAGTGAATCACTTAACAACGGTGGCAAGGAAGATCGTAAAATGGGACGAAGCGCCTTTAGCAAACGTCTCACTTAGCGACATAAAATTTGGGGCTCAGTTGAGGCCATAAGTTGAGGAGTACCTGTAATTTAAGTCCTACATCATATTGTGCATCCAATGAACCTTTGTGGAAAAGGTGTGAGTCGGAAAGTAGACCACCAAGTGATTCCTGATTTGGGGGCACCCAGAGGCTAACACCACCTTCCTCCTACAACGTCTGGGCTGGCCCTGGATTCTCCTTGAGTGGGAAGTGGGGGGGGCTTGTTGGGCCGTGTGCAAAAGCCTGGGTGCGTCCTGTTGCCACAAACACACAACATTTGTTAGGGAAAGAAGGCAGCATCTCGGAGTGCCATTGCTAATTATGGCACACGCAAATCACACACACTCACACACCCCCGGCTGTTTTCCCACCTTCTGGTGATGATTCATCCCCCCCCCCCGTCCTTGTGACTCACGTGACACACGCCAGTTGGCATGCAAGAGGGTTATGGCAGCCACAGGGAGGTTTTGCTGAAGGTTGTGGCTTTTGGGTGCGGACTTACAACGGATCATTTAGTGGCCATTCAGAGTTGCAACGGCACTGAAAAAAAGTGATTTAGGGTCGATTTTCACACTTAACGACCGTTGTGACATCCCCACGGGTCATGTGATCAAAATTCAGATGCTTGGCCACGGACTCGTATTTATGACGATGTCTCCCGGGGTCACGGCGATCCCCTTTTGCGACCTGACAAGCAAAGTTGATGGGGGAAGCCAGGTTCGCTTAACGACCGTGTGACTAGCTTGACAACTGGAGTGATTCACTTAACGGCTGTGGCTGGAACAGTCATAAAATGGCGCACAGCTCACTTAACAACTGGAGTGATTCACTTAACAACTGACTCACTTAGCAACAGAAATTATGGGTTGAATTGTGGTCGTAAGTCCAATACAGGCATTCCTCGACTTTACGATGAAAATTGAACTCCAAATTGGCCTCGTTAAGCGAGACGGTTGTTAAGTGAGTTTTGTCCCATTTTACGACCTCTCTGGCCACAGTTGTTAAGTGAATCACTGCAGCTGTTAAGTCAGTAACACCATTGTTAAGTGAATCCGGCTTCCCCATTGCTGGTCAGAAGGACGCAAAAGAGGATCACGTGACACCTTGAGTCGGCGACCGTCATAAATGTGAGTCAGTTGCCAGGATGTTTCCCTGAATTTTTTTTTCAAATCTGAAATAAGTGTGTGACATATGGAGGGACGTGTGTGCGAATTTATACACTCCTGGCACATGAAAGATGCTTGAATTCTGTCCCATTTATATAGGCCCGTATTAAAAATAGTGCATTTATTTTTAAATATTGCGGCTGGATTAAACTGAGGACATCTTTTGCAGAGTTGGTTAAAAGTTGGCAAGAGATTAATCGACAACTATAATTGCTTCTCTTGTTACATGGAGTCCTCGACTTACAACAGTTCGTTTAGTGACCGTTTGAAGTGGCAACAGCACTGAAAAAACTGACTTAGGACCAGTTTTCACTCTTACGACCGTTGATCCCATGATCAAAATACAGAGGCCTGGAAACTGGCATGTACTTATGACAGTTGCAGAGTCCCGGGGTCATGTGACCCCCCCCTTTTGCGACCTTCTGACAAGCAGCGTCAGTGGGGGAGCCGATTCGCTTAACGACCGTGTGATTTAACAACTGCAGGGATTCACTCCACAACGGTGGCAAGAAAGGTCGTAAAACGGGGCACACCTCACTTAATGACTGTCGCTTAGCCACAGAAATGTGGGGCTCAATTTTGTGGTCGTAGGTCGAGGAGTGCCTTTCTCCAGAGTGACGTAGAGATGAAACTGATAAATGATGGATATAGACTAGAGTTTTTTTCAAACAATTTTAAAACCGGGGGGATTTGAACTCCCAGAATCCCATGCTCACTGGGGAATTCTGGGAATTGAAGTCCACCCGTGTTCTAGTGGCCAAGTTTGAGCTCAGTAAAGGAGAGGATTTATTACTCTGCAACACAAACTCTCAGGCTTTGTGGGTGCCGTCCTACACAATATATTTAAGCTGCCACACTTTCCGCCTGATTCTTTTTGAAAGTCTTATCTAGTTGGATGGAGGACCACCAGGTGACCCAAGAACTGTAAACAATGACGCACCACTTGCTTGCCTTGTTAGGGAGGCCACATCTTTAAAGTCACTATAAGGGGGGTCTCAACTGAGACCCTTCCTCTTTTGCATTGATTTGGGGAAAATGCCCCTCCCTCAAAGAAAAGGGCAGATGTGGCGAAGCAGAATAGAGCTGGAAGGGACCTTGGAGGTCTTCTAGTCCAGCCCCCTGCTCAAGCAGGAGACCCTGTACAATTTGAGACAAGTGGCTGTCCAGTCTCTTCTTAAAAACCTCCAGTGATGGAGCAGCCACAACGTCTGGTGGCAAGCTGTTCTACTGGTTAATTGTCCTCAATGTCAGGGAATTTCTCCTTAATTCCTAGTTGCTTCTCTCTTTGATCAGTTTCCATCCGTCGCTTCTTGTCCTGCATTCTGGTGCTTTGGAAAATAAATTAAGCGTTGGATGGAGGACCACCAGGTGATCCAAGAACTATAAACAGTGGCCCACCCCTTGCCCACCTTGCAAGGAAGGCTGAGTCTTTAAAGTCACTACCCTTTCTCCCTGGGGGTCTCCAGGGAAATAAGACCCTTCCTCTTTTTGCCTCCTGATCCAATTTTTTTGGGGGGAAACGCCTTTGAAAAAACAGAACGGGGTGAGAGGGGGGAAGTTCTGGTAACAGGGAGACCCTTCCCCAATGGATCGGGGTCCCTTCCTCGCCCCCTCCCCAGACAACCCCCAAGGTAGGGGGGAGGGGTCTCTTTGCTCCCCCTCTCCACCCATCTTTGGGGCTTCCCTCCCCATTGGTGGCCCTCTCTCCCCAGCCCCTTGGAGGAGGAGGGAGTTTCCCCTCCCCTCCCACGGGTGTGTGTTCACACACACACACAATCACACACACACACACACACTGCCTGGCAAGGGCTGGGCGCGTCTTCTCCAGCGAGCGCCCAGCTGGGGAGGGGGATAAAAAACGCTACCCACCCTTCTCCGCCTGCCGCTGCTTCCCCAGCCTTCCCGCCACCCCCTCCTACAATTACCCCCTCTCCCCCCTCGGTGCCCCCCTCCCCTTTCCCCCCCTCTCCCCCCCCCTTTCCCCAGCCTTTGTTACGAGATGCTCCATCTCTACAAACAGCTCCTGACACCTCCTTGAGCTTCTCCGGCGGTGGGGATGGAGCCCTTAAGCCAGCACGGCCTTCCTCGCCTCTCCTGGATCGACACCCTCTATGGCAGTAGGTCTTTTGGGTCTGGGGTCTTGGCTGGGGAGGAGGGGGGGTGGGAGGAAGAGAAGAAGACTTGGGGAGCAGTGACGTTTTGCCTGCCCCAAAAGGTGCCAATTGAGAGAGAGAGAGAGAAATCCGGCTGGGTGTCGCTACTCTGCCAGGCAAGCCAGAGATGGTGGGAACCAGGGTTGAGTTTTCTTTGGGGAGGGGGCCTGCAACATTGCCCCCCTTTCCTTCCCTCCCCTGCCTCTCTACTTCTCCATTCAGCCCTTTTTGGGGTGGGGGGTCCCGTAAGGAATCCAGCCACGGATTTCTGCTCCGGAGAGACATATCGGTTGCTCAGCCAGGCGCCAGAGACGGTGGGAACCAGGGTTGAGTTTTATTTTGGGGGGGGGCAACAAAATTGCACCCCTTTCCTTCCTTCCCTCTCTAGCTCTCCATTCCCTATTTTTTGGGGTGGGGGGGTCCCACAAGAAATCCAGCCACGGATTCCTGCTTTGGAGAGACGTATCGGTTGCTCTGCCAGGCTAGTGGGAACCAGGGTTGAGTTTTCTTTTGGGTGGGTGGGGGCACAACATTGCACCCCTTTCCTTCCCTCCCCTGCCTTTACACCTCTCCATTCGGCCCTTTTTGGGGTGGGGGTGGGGGGTCCCACAAAGAAGCCAGCCACGGATTTCTGCTTTGGAGAAAGAGAGAGAGACGGTTATGTAAACCCTGCGCTGGTGGCTTAGCTAATAGAGCAGAGATTTGGGGTTGAGGATGGGGAGAGGGGGTGCCGAGGAGGTGGGGGCTTCTTCGGAGACCTCTCCCAAATATTTTCCTCCTCTTGTTCCCCCCGCCTTGCCCCATCCTCTGGAATCGAGGGGGGCCCACCCTCCAAAAATGAGGCTCGGTTTGTTGTCAACAGCTGGAATTCTCTGGAAGTTTTTGGGGGGAGACAGGTGGGGGGGCAGCATGGCAGGAGGGGGGGACCCTGTTTTTCTCATCGACCCCCCCTTCATTTTCAGCCTGAAATCTGGGGTTCTCTTGAACCCCCATTTTTTTCCTGCATGCAATCAACAGGAGCCTGGGTAGCCCGTAAAAAACACAATTTATGAAAAGGCTGGTCTGCAGCTCCCCTCCCTCTCTCTTAATAAATTGTGTTTTAATAGATTGTGCAGAAAGAGGAGGGGGCGACCAGAGGGACCCCTCTCCCCTCCTTCCACAGGCCTCCCCCTCCCCTATCTCTGTTTTCCAGGAGGATTGGGGGGGGGACTTGCCTTAAAAGACCACCCAGGATCAACCTCCTGTCTTGGGAACTGGCTCTGGAGCGGATGTGATGGATGGTCTCCATTAGCCTTTTTATTGGACCCCTTATTTAATTGCTTAATTAATCTCCATGGGCGATTCCCGTGGTCATTAAGAGGGTTGTTTAGCTTGCTTGGCCAAACCCCTGTGGCCTGAGTTCACCTTGTAGGGCAGGTGTGCCCCACAAATGGGAGGGTGGTGAAATTACATTATTATTATTATATTATGCCCATTTTACAGACGAGAAGACCGAGGAAGGATAGAAATTGAGGCCGCCTCTGGCAAAGGCGACATTGTGAGGGGTTTTTTTGGGGGGGGGGAATCCAAGATGGCATCTTTCTCCAAACTAACCCCTTCTTTAGGCTCCCTTACTCTCACGTACACACACTCCCCTGCAGTGGAATATTGTGGGTTTTTGTGCGGTTTTCCTGGTGTTGATTGTGTGTTTGCCGGTGCCGATTGAATTGGGGTTGGGGGGATCAGAAACAGGCATTGTCTCTCTTGGGGAAAAGAGGATTAAAATAGTCAGTGCATATAATACCAGGGTGCCTCTGAGCATATGTAGAATAACAGAGTTGGAAGGGACCTTGTAGGTCATCTAGTCCAGCCCCCTCCGCCCTTAGGGAAGGCGGCAAGTGATGGTTTTTAAGTGAACTGCCTCACCTCTTGTTCGCTCCCAAATTCGACTTTGCGATATCCTGGGATTCATTGGTTTGCAGGCAGTCCTCGACTTACAACCATTTTGTTTAGCGACCGTTTGAAGTCGATGGGGGGAAGCCGGATTCACTTAACGACCGCACGGTCCACATAACAACTGTGCTGATGCTCTGAACCGCCATGGCCGAAAGAGATCGTACAATGGGGCACCGCTTCGCTTTAAGAACTGTCTTGCTTAGCGACGGAAAAACGTTGGGCTCCCTTTTGGTCGTAAGTCGAGGACTACCTGTAATGGAGAGGAAATGCAGTCGGGGCTGATGTTCTCCTAGCTTTCTCCCTGTCTGTAAAAATTGGGTTGATTCACAGGGGGAAGAAATTTATGGGTAAATGCACTTTTGAGAACCTTAAAGAGTTCTCACAATATTGAATCACTGCAGTTGTTAAGTTAGTAACCCGGTTGTTAAGTGAATCTGGCTTCCCCATTGACTTTGGAATGGGACAATTCAACAAATCCAAAAGTTACATTAATTTCAACGCAACGGCGGCCAGTAATAATAATAATAAAATAAAGAAAATCAATCCAGAAATAAAAATAATTTCAACGAAAATGTGATCACCAAAAATTAAAATACAGCTAGTGCTAGTCCTTGCCTGAAGACCACAAATGGAGGCCAAAATTTCTGTTGCTAAGCGAGAACACTTGTAAAGCGACTTTTCTCCTGCTTTACGACCTTTCTTGGCACGGTTGTTAAGTGGATCACTGCAGTTGTTAAGTTAGTAACCCGGTTGTTAAGTGAATCTGGCTTCCCCATTGACTTTGGAATGGGACAATTTAGCACGGGACAATTCAACAAATCCAAAAGTTACATTAATTTCAACGCAACCGTGGCTATTAATATTAATATTAACATTAACATTAACATTAACATTAACATTAACATTAACATTAACATTAACATTAACATTAACATTAACATTAACATTAATATTTATTAATATTAATAGTAATATAGTAACATTAATATTAATATTAATATTAATATTAATATTAATATTAATATTAATATTAATAGTAATAGTAATAGTAATAGTAATAGTAATAGTAATAGCAATAGTAATAGCAATAGTAATAGCAATAGTAATAGTAGTAATAAAATAAAGACGGTCAATCGAAAAATACAAGAGTTGCAATAATTTCGATGATAAAATAAAATCTCCAACAATTAAAATATTGCATGAAGACCACAAATGGAGGCCAAAATTTCCGTTGCTGAGCGAGACACTTGTGTAGCGACTTTTCTCCCGTTTTACGACCTTTCTTGCCGCGGTTGTTAAGTGGATCACTGCAGTTGTTAAGTTAGCCACCCGGTTGTTAAGCGAATCTGGCTTCCCCATGGACTTGTCAGAAAGTCACAAAAGGGGATCACGTGACCCCGGGGCACTGCAACCGTCGTAAGTATGAGTCCGTTGCCAGGCGTCTGAATTTTGATTACATGACCCTGGGGGATACTGCAACGGTCGTAAGTGTGAAAAACAGTCGTAAGTCATTTGTTTCAGTGCCGTTCTAAGGTCACTAATTGGGACTGTTGTAAGTCAAGGACTACCTGCCCTCACAATAATAAGTGAATTTATTTTTCCCAATTTTGGTGAGTATGGGATGAATTAAGTTGACATCCCCAAAACCTGACAACATTTAACATTGCATTGAGTGGATGGAAGACCACCAGGAAATCTTTGGAGTGTAGACAAGTTGGGAAATTAAAATTTATACACACACACACACGAGATCCTACATGGAAATTTTATATTTACATTTATATTTATATTTACATTTATATTTTTTATATTTATATTTTTTATATTTATATTTTTATTTATATATATTATTTTTATTTTTATTTTTATTTATATTTATATTTATATTTACATTTATATTATTATTTATATTATTTATATTTATATTATTATTATTTATATTATTATTTATATTTATATTTATATTATTATTTATATTTACATTTATATTATTATTTATATTTATATTATTTATATTTTCTGTGAGAAAGCAAGAGATCCTACATGGAATTAAGGATAAATTTCCTAACAGTGACAACAATTAACCGGTGGAACAACTTGCCTCCAGAGGTTTTTAAGAAGATGTTGGGCAGCCATTTGTCCATGGTGGTGTGTAGGGTCTCCTGCCTGAGCAGGGGGTTGGACTAGAAGACCTCCAAGGTCCCTTCTTAATCTGTCATTCTATTACGGATGGAAGCTAATCAAAGTGAGAAGCAACCTAGAAATAAGGAGAAACTTCCTAACAGTGAGGACAATTAGCCAGTGGAACTACTTGCCACAAGAAATTGTGGGAGTTCCATCACTGGAGGTTTTTAAGAAGAGATTGGACAGCCATTTGTCTGAAATGGTGTAGGGGTCTCCTGCTTGAGCAGGGAGCTGGACTAGAAGACCTCCAAAGTCCCTTCCAACTCTGTTATTCTGTCATTCTGTAGTAGCTGCTAAGGAAACCGAGAGGTACGCCAGATTTTTCTAATACTTTGTGGTTTTAATACTTCGGTCTAGTGGTTAAGGCACTAGGCTAGAGAGAGTGGGAGATCGCGAGTTCTAATCTTGCCTTAGGCATGAAAGCTATCTGGGTGACTTTAGGCCAATCACCAGGAGACGGTGAGTTCTAGTCCTGCCTCAGGCATGAAAGCAGGCTGGGTGACTTTGGGTCAGTGTACACACACACACACAAACTCTCCCCAGAGCATCTGATGGAAGCATGCCTTGGCCAAGAAAATGTATTTATTTACAGCTAGTCCTCAACTTACGACCAACATGGAGCCGAAAATTTCCATTGCTAAGCGAGACAGTTGTTAAGAGAGCTCTGCCCCTGTTTTACGACCTTTCTTGCCGCAGTTGTGAAGCAAATCACCGCAGCTGTGAAGTCAGTCACACGGTCGTTAATTTGGATCACGTGACCCCGGAGATACTACAACGGTCGTAAGTGTGGGGAAATACGGTCATAAAGTCTTTTTTATTTTTCAGCGCCGTTGTCACTTTGAACGGTCACTAAATGAACTGCTGCAAGTCGAGAACTACCTGTATATATTTTTTTATAAAAAGCAGGTATATTTTTATAAGAAGAAGTTACATATTTTTATCAGAAGTTAGAAGTATATTTTGTATATTTTGGGCAAAAATATTTGGCGGTTGAGCCTCGACAGGAAGAGATAAAGCTTTAAAATAGGGCAGCCCTTTGGCGGTGCTTTGAATCAGACTGTTGAAGGGAACCTCAGAGGTCATCTAGACCAACAGGACCCTGTGTGTATCATTCACCCCCCTGGGCCATTCCAAACGGATTTTAATGCTAGAGAAATTCTTCTAATCTTTGGTCTAAATAAGTGTTTCTCGAACGTGGCCAGCATGGCTAGGGAATTCTGGGAATCGAAGTCCAACCATCTTAAAGTGGCCGAAGTAGTCCTCGACTTACGACTGTTCATTTAGTGACTGTTTGATGTTACATCGGCATTGAAAAAAATGGCCGTTTTTTGCACTTAACGACCGTTGTGACATTCCCCATGATCACATGATCAAAATTTGGACATTTGGCAACTGATTTATATTTACAATGGTGGCAGTTTTCCCCGGGGTTCACGTAATTCCCTTTTGCGACCATCTGACAAGCAGAGTCAAAGGGGAAAGCCCGATTCACTTAACGACCGTGTTCCTAACTTCACAACTGCAGGGATTCCCTCAGCGACAGTGGCAAGGAAAGTCGTAAAAATGGGGGCAAACCTCGCCTAAGAAATGTTTCACTTAGCGACAGAAATTTGGGACGCTGTTGTGGTTGTTAGCCGAGGACCCCTATAGTAAAACCCCCTTTTTTGTGTGATTTTGAACTTACCGTATTTTTCTGAGTATAAGACGCACCTTTTTCCTCCCTAAAACTGGCTGAAAATTCAGGTGCGTCTTATACTTCGAATGTAGCTTTTTTTCCCCAGCCCTAACTAGGTGCTAACAGATCTTCCCAGCTCTTACTGGCTTGCAGGCTCTTTCATTGTTACTCTCTCCGAAGAATGTTTTTCCAGCCCTAAGTCTTTGCAGAATTCTTTTCCATTGCTCTACTTGCTCCGAATAAGTTTTTTTCTAGCCCTAACCAGGTGCTAACGATCTTCCCAGCTCTTACTGGCTTGCAGGCTCTTTCATTGTTACTCTCTCAGAAGAAGGTTTTTTTAAGTCCTAACCAGGGGATAAAATAATGTGCTGAAGCTGACCAGACTAAGGACGCTAGCCAGGTGAATACCTGGTAGGCAGATTGTTTTCCCCTATTTTCCTCCCCAAAAACTAAGGTGCGTCTTATACTCCGGTGCGTCTTATACTCCGAAAAATACGGTATTTTGTGTGCCCCGCCTGGGGGGGGGTCTTCCTGGAAGAGAAACCTGTTTAGAGGGGGACCCCCTACCCTTTTGCAAAACAACCCCAAATTTCTTCTTTAAAAGTTCATTTATTTTTGTAAACTCAGGTTGCAAACCAGGATAGCCCCCAAAATAAGAAAGTTGTTAAATCTTTGCAACAACAACAACAACAGAAAAGGTTTGCCCCGGAACTAAGGGGCAGTGTGTGTGTGGGTGTGTTTGTGTGTATTTTGGGGTGGGGGGGCAATATCACCACCCAGAATTCCCACCCCACCCCGTCACCATCTGTCTGTTACATAAAAGAATGATTCAAGAGCGGGTTTTTTTTAGAAAAGACAACAGATGGCTGCTAAAATAAGGAACAATTCCTTGAAATGAGCTACTAAATATAAGGGTGGGTGCCTTGCATTAAGGAACAGGTGGCTGCTCATTATGGGACAGGTGGTACTTTAGGGGACGGGACCGAGAAGGGGGGGATATATTTTTTAAAAGCTGCGTCAGGATTCGATCTCGCTCCTTCCCTCCCTCCCTCCCTCCCCAATCTGCCTTGCCCAAAGTGTTCGCGCTGAGTATTTATCAAAGTTGACGCTGGTCCAGAAATCTTTGCGGTGGGGAATGATGATGATGATGCCCGGCTCCCCACATCCGAGCATGTCGGGGTCCCAGAGGGGTTACCCCGAAAGGGTCTGGGGTAAGAGAAGCGGGAAGCTGCTCCGTGACGTGTTTGGGGAGTCCTTGGGGGGGGGGTCTCTGAGCGTGGAGGTTTGCTCAGAGCGGAGGGTTTGCTGCCTGACGCCTGCGTGGAAATTGCCAAGTTCAGAGTCCCTCCAAGCAGCACTGATGGTGTCACCTAGTTGGGTCATGAAACGTCTGCAAGTTCAGAGAGCACCAAAGACCCCACAGTCCTTTTCCTCCTCCTCCTCCACTCCACAAACACCTCTCCCTTCTAGCACTGATGATGTTCCCTAGATGGGTCATGAAGTCTGCAAGAAAGCAGAACCAAGTTTAGAGACCACCAAAGACCCCACAGTTGTCATCTTCCTCCTCCTCCTCCCCCTCCTCCTCCTCTCCCCACCTCCTCCCCCCCTCCTCCTCCACTCCACAAACCCCTCTCCCTTCTAACACTGATGATGTTCCCTAGAGGGGTCATGAAAGGTCTGCAGGAAAACAGAACCAAGTTTAGAGAGCACCAAAGACCCCACAGTTGTCGTCTTCCTCCTCCTCCTCCTCCTCCTCCTCCTCCCCCTCCTCCTCCTCCTCCCCCTCCCCCCTCCTCCTCCCCCCTCTCCTCCTCCTCCACTCCACAAACCCCTCTCCCTTCTAGCACTGATGATGTTCCCTAGATGGGTCATGAAAGGTCTGTAAGAAAACAATCAAACTCAGAGAGCACCAAGGACCCCACAGTCTCCTTCTCTTCCTCTTCCTCTTCTTCCTCCTCCTCCTCCTCCCCCCCTCCTTTCCACAAACCCTTCTAGCACTGATGATGTTACCTAGTTGGGTCATGAAAGGTCTGCAAGAAAGCCACTGATCTCAGAGAGCACCAAGGACCCCACAGTCCTCTTCCTCCTCTTCCTTCTCCTCCTCCTCTCCATTCTGCAAACCCCGCTCCCTTCTAACACTGATGATGTTACGTAGTTGGGTCATGAAACGTCTGCAAGAAAGCCACCGGTCTCAGTGAGCACTATTTATTTCCTGTTTCCACCAGAAACCGCCCACTAGTGAACAATGCCTTCACTTAACAACTTCTGTGGTGTTCGCTTTGTGACTGCTCCACTGACTTTAGGATCCCCATGTTTGCTTAACGACTGCTGCAAAAAGTCATAAAATTGGGACTCGCCATGGGATGGCCTGCTTTACGACTGTCACAAGTTATAACCGTAATTGCAGGGGTCAATGATAGTCGTAACTTGAGGACTACCTATATTAGAATAACATGCTTTTTTTGACATAAATCCCAGGTTTTCAGGTCATGGCAACCGATCTCTGAAACAGAGGCAGGAGGCTGGTCTGGATAGGATGGGGTGGTGTGTGCTGCATTGTAGGCCGAAGGAAGAGCGGGGTTGATCTAGATGACCTCCAGGGAGCCTCCCCCAGTTTAAAAGGCATTGCTTTCAGCTTCTCGAAGCCAGCCTTGGCTCTCCCTGGGTCACGTGATCCCCTTTTGCGACCTTCCGAAAAGCAAAGTCAATGGGGAAGCCAGATTCACTTAACAATTGGGTTACTATCTTATCAACTACAGTGATTCACTTAGCAACTGGGTCAAGAAAGGTTGTATAAATGGGGCACAACACACTTTATTTAATAGATTTGTATGCCGCCCAACTCCCAAATGGACTCTTAACAAATGTCTCGCTTAACAACAGAAAGTTTGGGCTCCATTGGGGTCGTAAGTCAAGGACTACCTATATTTTAAATCAGGGCTCTGCTCTCCAAATGTGGCCACTTTAAGAGCAGTGGACTTCAAATCCCAGGATCCCCCAACCAGCCATGCATTCCAGTGGTCATGTGATCAAGATATGGTCAACTACCGTAGTTCATATTTATGACAGTTGCAGTGTCCCGGGGTCACGTGATCCCCTTTTGCGACTTTCTGACCAGCAAAGTCAATGGGGAAAGCCGGATTCACTTAACGGCCGTGCACCTGACTTAACAATTGCCTTGATTCACTTAACAGCTGTGGCACAAAAGGTCGTAAAACGGGGGCAAACCTCGCTTAACAAACTTTTCACTGAGCGAAAAATTCTGGACTCCACTGCGGTCATCAGTTGAGGACTACCTGTCGTTGCCTGTGGGAATCCCCCTGTACAGCTAGTCCTTGACTTATGACGATTTCTAAAATTTGTACATTGCAAACGTACAAATTTGTAAATTGTGATCCATGCTGGAGGGGAATTCTGGGAAGCCAAGGTTGACTCAGCCTTCCATCCTTCTGAGGTGGGTAAAATGAGGACCCAGATTGTTGGGGGCAATAAGCTGACTCTGTAAACCGCTTAGAGAGGGCTGGAAAGCACTGTGAAGCGGTATATAAGTCTAAGTGCTGTTGCTATTGCTATAAGTTGAAGTCCACCAGTCTAAAAGTCTCCCATCTTTAAGAATCGTTTTATTAGCCTGTCCATCAAGTCGGGTTTGGCTTCTCCGACTTTACACCTTGGGGAAAAGCAAGCTGGCAAGAGGGCTAGGGTTTACTCTGGAGGTTGGGGGTGGTGGTGAGAAATCAGGCGCACCCCGAATAAGTGCATAGGGCTGCCAGCGCCCACGCCGGCCATGGCACACCCTTGGGAGTTTCCACAGAATGGAGATGCCCACGTCTCAAGTGCCACATTGCCCTTCTTGTCTGGCGCGTTGTGTAAGTGCCAACTCTGTGCTTGGTATTCTACACAGGACTCGGCTGTGTGAATGCCAATTTGGCTGCGGAGAAGCAGGAAGAGGGGGGGGGGGCACCCCGGCAGAGATCCAGGAAGGGGCGGGGGCTGCCCTTCTCTGGATCGTGCATCACCAGGGTTGGGAATTCTTATTTTTTTATTTATTTTATTTATTCGTTCAATGTTTATGCCGCCTGGCTCCCCTGCAAGGTGACTCTGGGCGGCTTACAAGTTACGAACCACGCTACGGGTAATCCTTGATTTACAACTAGTTCATTTAGTGACGGTTTAAAGTTACAAAAGCACTGGAGGGAAAAATGAGTTATGGCCATTTTTCATACTTACGACCGTTGCAGTTTCCCCGTGATTTATATTCGTATGCTGGTCAACTGACTCGTATTTATGACGTTTTGCCGTATCCCGGTTGCGACCTCCTGACCAGCCAAGTCAACGGGGAAAGCCAGATTCACTTAACAACTGTGTTACTAGTTTAAGAACTGCAGTGATTCACTTAACAACCGTGTTACTAGTTTATGAACTGCAGTGATTCACTTAACAACTGTGGCAAGAAAGGTCATAAAATGGGGCAAAATTCACTGAACAACTGTCTCGCTTAACAACAAATTTTGGGCTCAGTTGTGGTCATAAGTCGAGGACTACCGGTAGTTGCCTTGTAGATACTCCAATTATAAAGGAAAGCCCTTTGCAGGTAGTCCTCGAGTTATGGCGTACGCCTCCCCCTCAAAAAAGCTACTATTAGTCCTCAATTTACAACTTTTTTTTTTTAGTAATCCTTCAAAGTTACAACAGCGCTGAAAAAAGTGACTCGGGGCCGTTTTTCACACTTACGACCGTTGCAGCATCCCTGTGGTCACGTGAGCAAAATTCACACCCTGGGCAAGTGACTCGTATTTATGACGGCCGCAGTGTCCCAGGGGTCACGTGATCTCCCTTTTGGTGACCTTCTGACAAGGCAAGTCCATGGGGAAGGCGGATTCACTTAACAGCCGTGTTATTGACTTAACAACTGCAGCCGACTCGCTTAGCAATGGCGGCAAGGAAGCTTGTAAAATGAGGCAAAGCTCGCTTAACGACTGCCTCGCTTAGCAACGGGGATTTTTGGGCCCCCATGCGATCCTAAGTTTGTTTATTTATTTATTTATTGGATTTATAGGCCGCCCAACTCCCTGTCGAGGACTAACTGTATTATGGATAGGAACTGAACAAATGAGGATTGCGTTGGGAAACAACTCCGTGGAGAAAGATGCGGAGAGTGTGGTTGGGTGGAGTTGATGAGTAAGAGGGTGGGTGAGAGACATGGGGGCAGCAAAGATGAGGAAAGGGTTGGTGTAAGCTGCTTTTGGTTCGGCTTTCTTTCTTTCTTTCTTTCTTTCTTTCTTTCTTTCTTTCTTTCTTTCTTTCTTTCTTTCTTTCTTTCTTTCCTTCCTTCCTTCCTTCCTTCCTTCCTTCCTTCCTTCCTTTTCTTCCAGGTCTTTAATCTCTTGGATTTCTTTCTTTCTTTCTTTCTTTCTTTCTTTCTTTCTTTCTTTCTTTCTTTCTTTCTTTCTTTCTTTCTTTCTTTCTTTCTTTCTTTCTTTCTTTCCTTCCTTCCTTCCTTCCTTCCTTCCTTTTCTTCCTTCCTTTTCTTCCTTCCTTTTCTTCCAGGTCTTTAATCTCTTGGATTTCTTTCTTTCTTTCTTTCTTTCTTTCTTTCTTTCTTTCTTTCTTTCTTTCTTTCCTTCCTTCCTTCCTTCCTTCCTTCCTTCCTTCCTTCCTTCCTTCCTTCCTTCCTTCCTTTTCTTCCAGGTCTTTAATCTCTTGGATTTCTTTCTTTCTTTCTTTCTTTCTTTCTTTCTTTCTTTCTTTCTTTCTTTCTTTCTTTCTTTCCTTCCTTCCTTCCTTCCTTCCTTCCTTCCTTCCTTCCTTCCTTCCTTCCTTCCTTCCTTCCTTCCTTTTCTTCCAGGTCTTTAATCTCTTGGGTTTCACTCTTTCTTTCTTTCTTTCTATCTTTCTATCTTTCTTTCTTTCTTTCTTTCTTTCTTTCTTTCTTTCTTTCTTTCTTTCTTTCTTTCTTTCTTTCTTTCTTTTTCCCCACGTTTTGAGGCCGCAAGGGAAGTGCACCAAGGGGTAGATAAGTGCACACAGGTTTAGCTAAGAGCCGCAGTGGTTAGGATGCCGTATTGTAGGCTAAATAATATTGTAAACCCACTGCCAGCAGTTCGATCCTGACCGGCTCGAGGTTGACTCAGCCTTCCGTCCTTCTGAGGTGGGTAAAATGAGGACCCAGATTGTTGGGAAGCAAGAGGCTGACTCTGTAAACCACTTAGAGAGGGCTGTAAAAAGCACTGTGAAGTGGTATATAAGTCTAAGTGCTATTGCTTCCTTCCTTTCCTTCTTTCTCTCTCCCTCTCCTTCCTTCCTTCCTTCCATGCTTTAAGAGGGGTGGACTTCAACTCCCAGAATTCCCCAGCCAGCGTGCTTTAAGATGGGTGGACTACAACTCCCAGAATTCCCCAGCCAGCATGCTTTAAGAGGGGTGGGTTTCAATTCCCAGAATTCCCCAGCCAGCTTTGCTTTAAGAGGAGTGGACTTCAACTCCCAGAATTCCCCAGCCAGCATGCTTGACAGTGGGTGAAGTTTATTTATTGATTTGAACATATAAGCCAACCAACTTCAATGGACTCTGTTGGCAGCTCTCAGCCGGCTGGCAGGGGAATTCTGGGAATTGAAGTCCACGTTTCTTAAAGTTTCCAAAGCTGTCCTACATTTTACCTCATGCAGTATTTATGCCATCTACGGGCATCTTCTGCTGTCTTTTTGAGGGCCTTACTATTTTGCCTGCCTTTAAATTGCAGGAAAAAAATGGGGTTCGTTGGTTAGGCTCCCCAAAGCATAGGGGGCAGGTAGTCCTCGACTTACGACCACAATTGAGCCCACAATTTCCATTGCATAAGCAACACAATTATTCAGTTAGTTTTACCCCATTTTCCGACCTTTCATGCCATGGTAGTTAAGCGAATCACTGCAATTGTTAAGCCAGTCACGCGGTCATTAAGTGAACCTGCATTGACTTTGCTTGTCCAAAGGTCGCAAAAGGGGATCACGTGACCCCCCAGGACGCTGCAAGCGTCATAAATGCGAGCCAGTTGCCAACCAGCCGACTTTTGATCACGCGACCACAGGGATGCTGCAACGGTCATTAAGTGTGAAAAAGGGTTTTATATATAAGCCACTTTTTTAAGAGCCGAGGTGGCGCAGTGGTTAAAATGCAGCACTGCAGTTCAGCAGTTCAGCTGTTCAAATCTCACCGGCTCAAGGTTGACTCAGCCTTCCATCCTTCCGAGGTGGGTAAAATGAGGACCCAGATTGTTGGGGGCAATATGCTGACTCTGTAAACCGCTTAGAGAGGGCTGCAAAGCACTATGAAGCGGTATATAAGTCTAAGTGCTATTGCTATTGCTAATGTTCACCGTCACTAAATGAATGGTCGTAAGTCAAGAACCACCTCTTTGGCTGGTTAGGATCTTCTGGCCACCTTAACCAACCACATTTAGAGGATCAAAAAATAGGGGGGGCATCGTTTGCAGTGGGGTGGGAGCCCCCCCCCCGTTGCTTTCTCCTTCCAAACGTCCCCCTTCCAGGGAGGGCAATTGGGGGTGGGGGGCGGGGGGGGGGGCGTTCAGGCAGACATGCAAGTCGACCCCCTGCCACTGGGTACCTGTGCTGCTTCCAGCTGCAAGCTGTGTGTCACAGGGGATGCGAGCGGAGGCAGTTGCCATAGCGATGCCCCAACCCTCCAGCCAATCGCAGGAGGAGGAGGAGGAGGGATGCGTGGGACCGAGAGGGGGAGGATGCAGCTTAGCCAGAGGGCGGGAGGGGGGGAGGAGATCTTAAAGGGGGGGTGTCATGACAGATCTTGGACCGGGATGAGAGGCTTCTCGTGATCAGCCTTGGGGAGATTGGGGGGGAGGGAGACTTTAAGGCAAGGGCACCTTTGGGGTGGGGAGGGGGCGGTGGAGAGGAGGATGGGCTGCTTAGCTGAGCCTCCCCCCCCTTGAAGAAGAAGGGGTCTCTGGAGGAGAGTCAGCTTTTGTTCAATGGGTCTTTTTCCCTCTTGTGAACAGGCCCCACTGGTTGAGGTGCTGGATTGGGAATCGCAAGGTCTCTGGGGTGGCTTTGGAGAGTGAGATGGGCTGTGTTTCGTAAATAAAGGAATAAAAAGGGAATTGGCAAAACTTGGATCTTGGAACTTGGAAGGAAGGAAGGAAAGAAAAAAGGAAGAGAAGATGGAGGAAGGAAGGGAGGGAGGGAAAGGAAAGGAAAAAGATGGGGAGGGAGGGAGGGAGGAAAAAATGAAAAGGAAAAAAGGAAAAGAGAAGATGGAGGGAGGGAGGGAGGAAGGAAAAAATGAGAAGGAAGGAAGGAAGAAAAGAAAAGAAGGAACGGAGAAGATGGAGGAAGGAAGGCAGGAGAGGAAGGAAAAAAGATGGGGAGGGAGGAAGGAAGGAAAGAAAAAAGGAAGAGAGAAGATGGAGGAAGGAAGGAAGGAAGGAAGGAAGGGGAGGAAGGGAGGGAGAGGAAGGGAAAAAGATGGAGAGGGAGGAAGGAAGGAAGGAAGGGAGGGAGGGAGAGAGGGAGGAAGGGAGGGAGAGGAAGGGAAAAAGATGGAGAGGGAGGAAGGAAGGAAGGAAGGGAGAGAGGGAGGAAGGGAGGGAGAGGAAGGGAAAAAGATGGAGAGGGAGGAAGAAAGGAAGGAAGGGAGGGAGGGAGAGAGGGAGGAAGGGAGGGAGAGGAAGGGAAAAAGATGGAGAGGGAGGAAGGAAGGAAGGAAGGGAGGGAGGGAGAGAGGGAGGAAGGGAGGGAGAGGAAGGGAAAAAGATGGAGAGGGAGGAAGGAAGGAAGGAAGGGAGGGAGGAAGGGAGGGAGGAAGGGAGGGAAAGGAAAGGAAAAAGAGGGGGAGGGAGGGAGGAAGGAAAGAAAGAAAAAGAAAAAAGGGAAAGAGAAGATGGAGGGAGGGAGGAAGGAAAAAATGAGAAGGAAGGAAGGAAAGAAAAAGGAAGAGAAGATGGATGAAGGAAAGAAGGAAGGAAGGAAAGAAAGAAAAAAGGAAAGAAAGAAAAAAGGAACAGAGAAGGAGATGGGGAAGGAAGGAAGGAAGCAAGGAAAGAAAAAAGGAAGGAAGGAAAAGATTATTTTTCTTCATTCCTGATTGCAAAGAATGATTGGCAGAATAGATGAATGTGGTTCAAAAATTTGCTTCCACTGATAACTGAGTCAGTGAATGAAAAAGAGAGAGAAAGAGACAATCTGATTGATCAATGACTGATGATGATGATGATGATGATAGAAAGGGGTAGAGATTGAGTTTTTGTTCTTCAGTCATATCCAACTTTTTGCAACCCCCGTGGACTATCGTACGCCAAAACTCCCCGTCTCTTCACCGTCTTTCAGAGTTTGCCCAAATTCACATTGTTTTTGCGTTGATGACATTGTCTAAACTAGGGGCCTCCAACCTTGGCCACTTTAAGACTTGTGGACTTCAACTCCCAGAATTCCCCAGCCAGCAAAGCTGGCTGAGGAATTCTGGGAGTTGAAGTCCACAAGTCTTAAAGCAAAGCTGGCTGAGGAATTCTGGGAGTTGAAGTCCACAAGTCTTAAAGCAAAGCTGGCTGAGGAATTCTGGGAGTTGAAGTCCACAAGTCTTAAAGCAAAGCTGGCTGAGGAATTCTGGGAGTTGAAGTCCACAAGTCTTAAAGCAGAGCTGGCTGAGGAATTCTGGGAGTTGAAGTCCACAAGTCTTCAAGCAAAGCTGGCTGAGGAATTCTGGGAGTTGAAGTCCACAAGTCTTAAAGCAAAGCTGGCTGAGGAATTCTGGGAGTTGAAGTCCACAAGTCTTAAAGCAAAGCTGGCTGAGGAATTCTGGGAGTTGAAGTCCACAAGTCTTAAAGCAAAGCTGGCTGAGGAATTCTGGGAGTTGAAGTCCACAAGTCTTAAAGCAAAGCTGGCTGAGGAATTCTGGGAGTTGAAGTCCACAAGTCTTAAAGCAAAGCTGGCTGAGGAATTCTGGGAGTTGAAGTCCACAAGTCTTAAAGCAAAGCTGGCTGAGGAATTCTGGGAGTTGAAGTCCACAAGTCTTAAAGCAAAGCTGGCTGAGGAATTCTGGGAGTTGAAGTCCACAAGTCTTAAAGCAAAGCTGGCTGAGGAATTCTGGGCGTTGAAGTCCACAAGTCTTAAAGCAAAGCTGGCTGAGGAATTCTGGGAGTTGAAGTCTACAAGTCTTAAAGCAAAGCTGGCTGAGGAATTCTGGGAGTTGAAGTCCACAAGTCTTAAAGCAAAGCTGGCTGAGGAATTCTGGGAGTTGAAGTCCACAAGTCTTAAAGCAAATCTAGCTGAGGAATTCTGGGCGTTGAAGTCCACAAGTCTTAAAGCAGAGCTGGCTGAGGAATTCTGGGAGTTGAAGTCCACAAATCTTAAAGCAAAGCTGGCTGAGGAATTCTGGGAGTTGAAGTCTACAAGTCTTAAAGCAAAGCTGGCTGAGGAATTCTGGGAGTTGAAGTCCACAAGTCTTAAAGCAAAGCTGGCTGAGGAATTCTGGGCATTGAAGTCCACAAGTCTTAAAGCAGAGCTGGCTGGGGAATTCTGGGAGTTGAAGTCCACAAGTCTTAAAGTGGCCAAGGTTGGAAACTCCTGGTCTAAACCATCTCCTCCTCTGTCCTCCCCTCCTCCTTCGGCCTTCCCTCTTTCCCAACTTTACTAGCTGGGGGATTCTGGGAGTTGAAGTCCGTCTAGTCCGTAAAGTTGCCAAAGTTAGGAATGCAGTGCCGTCAACTGCGCAAGGATTTGATTGGCATTGTTTCCCAAGTGATGAGCGATCCCAGCTTTTTAGGGGCATGTGTGAAGGTGGGCGGGTTGGACTAGATGACCTACGAGGTCCCTTCCAACTCTGCTAATCTGAAGTCACAACACCGAAGGATGATTCAGACCCAGGAGAGCGCCTTATGTGACCTCATTTGTCGTCTTGCTCACTTCCAGGTAGTTCCGAGGAACAAAATAAGGCGCTGATTTTATTTATGAATTCACTCCCCTTGGCAGTTCCTGCGACTTTAAGGAAAGGATGCCACCAGGGCAATTAAGAACCGCAAGCTTACAAACACTTGAAATGAAAGCTTGTAAAAATGATAATGATGATTTGTGGGTGATCTGCAGTGATAATTGGGAGAAGGGCTGACCTTGGGAAATGGGAGATTTTTCCTTGCAGCCTCTGGAACTGGCTGCATTTTTAAAAGCTTCGGGAAGGCCTAAAAAAAATCGGAGCTCAGAGTTAGCATCTCTTTTACTCCTTGCCCTGCTTCTACTGTCACAACAACCCTGTGAGGGAGGTTGGGGTCTCGAGTTTTGTGCCAAAAATGTGATTCAACGGCAAGGATTGGTCTTCTCACATCATGATGATTAGGTATGCTTGGTGCCTTGATTTATTTAAGAAAAAGAAAGTGGGATGGATGGATGGATGGATGGAAGGAAGGAAGGAAAAAGGAAGGAAAGAGAAAGAAGGAAGGGGAGGGAGGGAGGGAGGGAGGGAGGGAGAAAGAAAGCAGAGAGAAGGAAGGGAGCGAGGGGAGCGAGAAAGAACAGGGTGATGGAAGGAAGGAAAGAAGGAAGAGGAAGAGAAGGAGATGGAGGATGGGAGGGAAGGAAGGAAGGAAAAAGATGAGAATGAAGGAAGAAAAGAAAAAAGGAAGAGACGGAGACGGAGACGGAGGAAGGAAGAAAGGAAGGAAGGAAAGAAGAGAAGGAGACGGAGACGGAGGAAGGAAGGAAGGAAGGAAGGAAGGAAGGAAGGAAGGAAGGCAGGCAGGCAGGCAGGCAGGCAGGCAGGCAGGCAGGCAAGAGGCCAAATTTTGATCAGGTGACTGAGGGGATGCTGTGAGTCGTAAATTGAGGACTGGTCATCAGTCACTTTTTTCAGTGATGTATCTTCAAAACGGTTGCTAAACGAACAGTCATAAGTCAAGGACTCCCTATCTCACACATCCTGTCTTTTGGAACAGGAGAAAATGGGTCTTAGCCCCCTTCCGTGAACTCCATTTAGAGATCTTATGCCCCCCACCCCCATTGCTTTTCTCATTTTCTCAGCGCCCCCCCATCCCCAAACTCATCCCTCCCCAAACTCACCCCTCCCTTCCTGCTTTTCCCTCCTTCTGAACCCCGAGAAGCAAAATCCGGACTCGACCCAATTCCCTGCCTTTTATTTCCTACAAATATTTTACTTCCTGGTGCTGGTTTCCTCCCCTTTCTGCCCTCCCCAAGGGCTGCGGGGCGGTGGGGGCATCGTGCAGACCCCTGCCCCACTTTCCAGGTGGGGAGGAAGGGGGGTGGTGGTCTCTGTTTTTGCTTTCTCCCCCTCCCACTGGAATGGCAGACTTCCTTTCCGAAGCTGACCCAGTTTTGCACTTGGCTGATTGTGTCCGTCGGAGGAGTGCCAGGGAGGGGGTGGCGGGCGCAAGCAGCCGTGAATAATTGTGGGGAAGTGTGTCAGAGGGGGGGGGTGAGGTTATGGGAGGGCGTGTGGATGGCTGGGGGGGGCTTAGAAAGGCAATGCCTTGGGAGGGGGGAAGGGAAGGGCAAGGGGAGAGATGAGTAACTATGTTTGTTTCCCTGGTTGCAACCAAATTTGGGGTATTCCCATGCAATGCATGTCTGGCACCCTTTGCAATATAGGCAGTCCTCGTTTAGTGACCATTTGGAGTTACCACAGCACCGGAAAAAGGGACTTAGGAGCGTTTTTCACACTTACGATGGGTTGCAGCATCCGCGCGGTCATGTGATCAACATATGGATACTGGTAACATAAAGCGGGATTAGAACTCACCGTCTCCTGGTAATTGGCACAAAGTTACCGAGTTGGCTTTAGGGCAATTCAGATTTATGACGGTCGCAGTGTCCCGGGATCGCGCGAGCCCCCTTTTGCAACCTTCTGACCAGCCAAGTCAATGGGGAAGCCGGATTCACTTAACGACCATGTGGACTCACTTAACAACTGCAGAGATTCACTTAGCCACCGTGGCAGGGAAGGTTGCAGAATGGGGCAAAGTTCAGTTAACAACTGACTCGCTTAGCAACAATAATTGGAGGCTCTGTTGCGGTCGTAAGTCAAGGGCTACCTGTAAATCTTGCAGCTCAGTGCAGGTTTAAACTTGGGGTTTTTTTGTATTAAGTTTGGGAGTGTTTTTTTAAGGGGGAGGCGGTTGAAAGAATGGCATGAGAAAAGAGAGCTCAAATCAGGTCTCCTTTTATGATTAAGGCGGGACTAGAACTCCCTGTTGCCTGGTGATTGGCCCAAAGTCACCCAGCTGGGTTTTATGCTTAAGGTCAGACTAGAACTCCCTGTCGCCTGGTGATTGTCACAAAGTCACCCAGCTGGCTTTCATGCCTAAGGCGGGTCTAGAACTCCCTGTCGCCTGGTGATTGTCACAAAGTCACCCAGCTGGCTTTCATGCCTAAGGCGGGTCTAGAACTCCCTGTGGCCTGGTGATTGGCCCAAAGTCACCCAGCTGGCTTTCATGCCTAAGGCGGGTCTAGAACTCCCTGTGGCCTGGTGATTGGCCCAAAGTCACCCAACTGGATTTTAGGCTTAAGGTTGTACTGGAACTCACTGTCACCTGGTGACTGTCACGAAGTCACCAAGCTGGCTTTCATGCCTAAGGCGGGACTAGAACTCCCTGTGGCCTGGTGATTGACCCAAAGTCACCCAGCTGGCTTTTATGCTTAAGGCGGGACTAGAACTCACTGTCGTCTGGTGATTGTCACGAAGTCACCCAGCTGGGTTTTATGCTTAAGGTCAGACTAGAACTCCCTGTCGCCTGGTGATTGTCACAAAGTCACCCAGCTGGCTTTCATGCCTAAGGCGGGTCTAGAACTCCCTGTGGCCTGGTGATTGGCCCAGAGTCACCCAGCTGAATTTTAGGCTTAAGGTTGTACTAGAACTCACTGTCACCTGGTGATTGTCACGAAGTCACCCAGCTGGCTTTCATGCCTAAGGCGGGACTAGAACTCACTGTCACCTGGTGATTGGCCCAAAGCCCCAAAGTCTCCCACCTAGCTTTCATGACTAAGGCGGGACTAGAACTCCCTGTGGCCTGGTGACTGGGTGGCTAAATCCCGGGTTTGTCCATCTCCTTGTCCTTTCTCACAACCAATTACAGTTCCTTCCTTCCTTTTCTCAGACTTCAATTACCCCCCGGAGGATTATGATGCGGAGGGCAACGAGGAAGTCAGAGTTCGGCCCGGCAGCTCAGAAACCATGCCCTACATCGACGAATCGCCCACCATGTCCCCCCAACTGGGCGCCCGCAATCCGGATGGTGGCAACGACGGAGGGACGTCGCAAAGCGTTTCGCCGATCCCTGCCGATGGACTGAGCACCTTGGTGAGTTTCTGTGCTTAAATGTGGCATGGATTAATATGAATTAATACTGTGAACCCTTTTTGGATAGCTAAGTCTACGATATACAGGTGGTCCTCGACTTACGACAGTTCATTTAGTGACCGTTCGAACTTACAAGGGCACTGGCAAAAGTGACTTACGTTTGTTTTTCTCACTTATGACCGTTGCAGCATCCCCGTGGTCACATGATCAAAATTCGGACGCTGGGCAACAACTGACTCATATTTATGACGGTTGCAGTGTCCCCGGGTCACGTGATCCCCTTTTGCCACCTTGCGTTAAAGTTTTGCAACTCACTTAACAACTGCAAGTGATTCGCTTAACAGCCATGACAAGAAAGGTCGTAAAATGGGGCACAACTCATCTAACAAACGTCTCACTTAGCAACATAAATGTTGAGCTCAATGGTAGACGAATTTAAATTTAATTTAAATTTTAAATTAACTTTTAGATTTTAATTTAAAGTTTTTTTAAAAAATTGAGCTCAATTGTGGACTTAACCAGTTTTAAAGTTTTAAAGGCTTGGAGAAAATGAGAGAATGGGGCCTCTGTTTTCTGGGGGGGGTCTCGTTGTCCTTTGGTGGTCTCAGCAACATGTAACGAAAACATCTGGAGCACATGTGTGCAGACAACAACTGTCTGTTGATTTCATACAGCAGCTTAATGTGTTCCCGTTATGCTTCCGACAAACACAAGCATTGACAAAGCCAACACAGAAGTTCCCATGTTACAGTCACTTGATGTCTGGCTTAACAACTGCAGTGATTCGCTTAACGGCCATGCCAAAAAAGCCAGAATCGAGTGCAAATTGTGGTACCATACTTAAAGGCTACACTGCTTAACAATAGATTTTCGGTCCCAATTTATTTTATTTATATTTTGCAGGTAATCCTCAACATACGACCACAACTGAGGCCAAAATTTATGTTACTAAGTAAGACATTTGGAAGTTTTGCCCCTTTTTACGACCTTTTTTTGCCAGCGTTGTTGTTATAGCTGTGAAGTTAGTCATACGGTTGCTAAGTGAATCAGTCTTGCCCTGTTGACTTGGCTTGTCGGACGGTCGCAGAAGGGGATCACGTGACCTCGGGTCACTGCCACCGTCATTAAATAAGAACCAGTTGCCAAGCATCCAAATTTTGATTATGTGACCGTTGGGACGCTCCAACGGTCGTAAGTATGAAAAACGGTCGTAAGTCACTTTTCTTCAGTGGCGTCATTATGAACGGTCACTAAACGAACTGTTGTAAGTCGAGGGCTACTTGTATATTCCTTCAGAGAGGGGCAGTTGTGGTTGTGAGTTGAGGAGTGTTGTAGATTTGCTGCGCGAGAAACTCACATTTATTTCTTTCCAAAATAGTTTGTAGTTATTTTATTTTATTTTATTTTATTATTTTTTTATTTGTCAAACATGTATAGTAGTAATTTGTATAAACATAAGTAAAAAGTAACGATAAAAGAGGACAATAGGACAGTAGGACAGGGACGGTAGGCACGCTGGTGCGCTTATGCACGCCCCTTACAGACCTCTTAGGAATGGGGTGAGGTCGACTGTAGTCAGTCTAAGGTTAAAGTTTTGGGGGTTTGGGGAAGAAACCACAGAGTCAGGTAGTGCATTCCAGGCATTGATCACTCTGTTGCTGAAGTCGTATTTTCTGCAGTCGAGTTTGGAGTGCTTTACATTTAGTTTGAATCTATTACGTGCTCGTGTATTGCTGTGGTTGAAGCTGAAGTAGTCATTAACAGGAAGGACATTTTGGTATCTGATTTTATGAACTACGTTTAGATCAGATCGGAGGCGACGTAGTTGTAAGTTGTCTAATCCCAGTATTTCAAGTCTGGTGGAATAAGGTATTTTGTTGTGAGCGGAGGAGTGGAGGACTCTTCTTGTGAAATATTTCTGGACTCTCTCGATTGTATTTATGTCTGATATGCAGTGCGGGTTCCAAACAGGTGAGCTGTATTCCAGAATTGGTCTAACAAATGTTTTGTATGCTCTGGTTAGTAATGTAATGTTGCCAGAGAAGAAGCTACGCAAGATTAGATTAACAACTCTTAGTGCCTTTTTGGCAATGTTGTTACAGTGGGCTCTAGCACTTAGGTCGTTGGATATGAGTACTCCAAGGTCTTTGACAGAGTGAGGGTCATCTACAAGTTCGTTTCCTCCAAGTTTGTATTTTGTATTCTGATTTTTTTTGCCAATGTGTAAGACAGAGCATTTGTTGGTTGAGATTTGAAGTTGCCAGTTGTTTGACCATTCTGCTACATGGTCAAGGTCTTTTTGAAGGGTAGCAACATTGTCGGTGGTGTTAAATAGTTTAACATCATCAGCAAAGAGAACGCAGTTGCTTATAATATTATCACAAAGATCGTTTATGTAGAGTATGAAGAGTGTTGGTCCTAGAACACTGCCTTGAGGGACACCACTGTTGACAGGAGCAGGATTTGATATGACACTTCCTATTTTGACCACTTGTTGTCTGTTAGACAGGAACGCAGTTATCCAATCATGTAGAGGTCCAGAAATGCCATAGGATTTTAGTTTCAGAAGTAGTTTGTCGTGTACAACTGAATCAAAGGCTTTACAAAAGTCTATGTAAATTGCATCTATTGTTTTACCCTGATCAAGTTGAGTGGTCCATATGTTTTTGCAGTGCAAGAGTTGCAGATTACAGGATAATTTTTTTCTGAAACCAAATAGTTTGTTGGAGAGTAGGTTGTTGGTTTCTAAGTGGAGCGTAATGGATTGGTTTATGATTGATTCCATGACTTTGCAGGTGACGCAGCCCAAAGAGATTGGTCTGTAATTTTCAACGTTACTTGGATCTCCTTTTTTGAAGATAGGGATGACCGTGGCTAGTGACCATAGGTTGGGTAAGGAGCTAGTTCTGAAGGATTTTTTAAAAATTATGCTTAGAGGTTCAGCCAAGGTTGTGGAGTTAACACAGGCTACCCAGTGACTTGCTTAATAAATTACCTCTTGGCCTCCTTATCTTTTTGCAAAGGGAAAGAGGTATTTCTTCACCCAGAAAGTTTTTTGTGTGTCTGTTTGTATTTCTGTGTGTGTGTGTGTGTGTGTGTGTGTGTGTGTGTGTGTGTGTGTGTGTGTGTATTTCAGAGTTTGCTAATCCTCCATTGGGTGGCCCCTCTCCTCTTTTATCTGGGCTAGCTGCGCCATCTGGTGGCCGACGCATGCTACTGCGCTTCCTTTAACAGCTCATATGTTACTCAGACTTCCTTATTTAAAAATAAACTTTTAACTGGAGGAAGTTAAGTTGGTTGGACCTTTGTGGTAGGAAGGTGAAGAGCAGAGCGGCAGGAGGGGGGGGGCTGCCAATCAGGATTGTATCTTTTGCAAGGAGCCAGCCCCCCCCCCCCCAAAATGTGGAAATTCCTTGTTTTGCAACGTTAAACTAAGTTAAATTTAATTTCTAATTAGATTAAGTCTGGTTTATGGGATCTTTTTAAGCAACCAGTCAGATTCATTTTAGTTTTTAATTTCTTTATTGGCTGTTTGAGCCACACTTGGCCTAGAGTAGATTTGTCAACCTTGGCAGTTTTAAGATGAGTGGACTTCAATTCCCAGAATTCCCTAGCCACCAGTATGGCTGGCTGGGGGATTCTGGGAGTGGAAGCCCACCCCTCTTAAAGCAGGCTGGCTGGGGAATTCTGGGAGTTGAAGTCCACCCCTCTTAAAGCATGCTGGTTGGGGGATTCTGGGAGTGGAAGCCCACCCCTCTTAAAGCAGGGTGGCTGGGGAATTCTGGGAATTTAAGTCCACTCACCTTAAAGCCACAAAATTCGAGAAACAGTGGCCTAAACATACAGGTAGTCCTTGACTTGGGACCATTCGCTTAGCACCTGTTAAAAGTTACAGTGGCAGTGAAACAAGTGACTTGCATCCGGTCCTCATGGTTATGACCATTGCAGTATCCCCAGAGGTGGGTTCCTCCTGGTTCGCACCGGTTCTATAGAATCGGTAGCAAACCGCTGGTGACGTCACGGAGCCGGTTCTGTCGGTGCCGGTCCGTGGACGACGCCATCTTTTTTTTGGATTTTTTTTGGGGGGAATTTTTTGCAAATTTTCGGCACTGCGTATGTCACGCGGCGCGGTCGGAAGCGAACCGGCGGTGAGGTAAGTTAGAACCCACCCCTGAGTATCCCCACAGTGATGTGATCAAAATTTGGTTGCTTGGCAACAGGCATGTATTTATCATCCTGGGGTCACGTGATCGCCATTTGTGACCTTCCCAGGGGCAATGGGGGAAGCCAGATTCACTTAACGACCAGGGGAATTCACTGAACAACTGCAGTGATTCAGTTAACAACTGTGGCACACAAGGTCGTCAAATTAACGCTTGCTTTCTTAGCAAGAGAAATTCTGGGGCGGCAAACAAATTGAATAAATAAATAAATAAAAATTGTCCCTATGGACTTCAACTCCCAGAATCCTCAGCCATTCTTATGCTGGCTAGGGAATTCTGGGTCGTGAAGTTCACCCCTCAGGAATTTGCGGAAATTGGGAAAGACATTAAAGAGACTTCCTCTTTTAAACGGGTTTATTTGTCTGTCTGAAATATTTGCCAATCAGCAGGTTTCACCTTCCTGTCTCTCTGCTAACATTCTGAAATTCGGTTCCTTCCAAGTTTCTCTCGGCAAAAAAGCATCCGTTTTTCTGCCTCGTTCTCCGGGTCTTTGAGAATTTCTTTTCAATTTCCCCGGCCCGCATTTTTCTGCTGATTTTGTTGTCAAAAATAGAAAATAGCAGTAGCATTTAGACCTATATAGGTAGTCCTCTACTTACAACCATGGTGGAAGCTAAAATTTATGTCCCTAAGTGAGACATTAAGTGAATTTTGTCCCGTTTTATGACCTTTCTTGCCACAGTTGTTAAGCGAATCACTAGAGTTGTTAAGTTAGTCACACGGTTGTTAAGTGAATCCGGCTTCCCCATTGACTTTGCTTGTCAGACGGTCGCAAAAGAGGGTTGCGTGACCCCAGGACGCTGCAACCGTCATAAATACGAGTCAGTTGCCAAGCAGCTGAATTTTGATCACGTGACCATGGAGATGTTGCAACGGTCGTAAGTGTGAAAAACGGTCACAATCCACTTTATTGGCCCAAACTACCTAATCCTTAGGCAGCTTATTTGTAAAGTTATTATTTTATTTATTTATTGAATATATATGCCTCCCATCTCAGCTAGAGGCATCTGTAGACGGCTTACCCCAGAATAAAAACAACACAGCAAAACTTTAAAATATTAAGATCATAAATATTAACATTAAAATTATCATTAAAATTAATTGGAGAGGACAAGGAAGGAACAGGGTGGGGGAACTATCTTCCCTCGGTCCATTATGACATAAACATATGCCAAATATATGTATATGTAAATATTTTATCATAAACAAACCTATGTATTTATATATGATTATAAATATTAATATGCATTAATATTTATTAATAGTAAATAAATAATATTTTATATATGTATAAAAGATATATAAGCCACCTAGAATCGCCCCAAACAGCAACATTAGGTAGTATATAAATTTAATAAGTAAGTATAAAAATATCCTCTGGGTGACAATCTCACCAAAATTTAAATTTTTTAAAGTAGTGTATAATCCCACCGTAGTTTGATCAGATTCGGTGATTCGATTCACGACCGTGTTAAAAATAGTTGTAAAATCAGGTCTGGTGATGTGTGGACTCAAGTTATAACCACAATGACTTAGGACAGATATTCCTGCCCCAACTTGTAGTCCTAAGTTGCTAGCCCTCATGGCGACATTCACAAAACCCCGCTGAGTCCCAAATGCAAACAGATTCCTGTGTTTTTGAATGTAATGTGTGACCCAAAACAGAAAAAATCAAACAGTGGAGGTGTGATTGCAAGAACATTATTGCACAACAACCCTGTTAGGTCAGCCACAGTGGAAACAACTGGGCCTGTCAGGAGCCTTGTTGGCCAAGTATGAATTCCATCTATTTATCCTGCTAAAATGGCAAGCGAAAAATAGCCTTGTGTTTTTTAATTGCGTGGCTGGGCTGAGGGTTGAAAAATATGGTCGTCCATTTAGTGACCGTTCAAAGTTACAACGGCGCCAAAAAAAGTGACTCATGACCATTTTTCACACTTACGACCGCGTCCCCATGGCCACGAGATCCAAATTCAGATGCTTGGCAACCGACTCGTATTTTTGACGGTTGCAGTGTCCCCGGAGGGTCACGTGATCCCCTTTTGTGACCTTCTGACCAGCCAAGTCAATGGGGAAGCCGGATTCACTTAACAACCGTGTGGCTAATTTAACCACTTCGGAGATTCGCTTAACAACCGTGGTCGTAAAATGGGGACAAAAGAAACTCAGTGAACAACTGTCTCGCTGAGCAACAGAAATTTTGCACTCCATTGTGGTCGTAAAGTCGAGGACTGTTCTGTATGTGGAATGAAAATAAAATGTGTTTTCTCCCCTTGCATCTCTCTTTTATGCAAGACGGTGTCGGGTGCAAACTTTGTGGGTTTCGATTCATGCTTGTGTTGCTGTGTGTAAATCAACAGTCAAGGGCTGGTAGCCTTTTTGGGGTTGTGAGTTGTGTACGGCTTATTTGTGACCCTCTGCCCCCTGGCTGGTTTGGGGTCGGTGTATTCCCCACAGAGATTACTACAATCCTTAGGGAGGGTGTAAAGGAGACACACACTTATGTGTGTGCACGCCACACACATGCAAAAATAGAAGGTATTGTGTGGGTTTTGCATCCGGCGGCTTCTTCTGCCTGGGGCTGAATTCGTCATTGGTGCCGCAGAACTATTAGGTACAGGTGGTCCTCGACTTGCGAGCAGAAGTGAGCCCCAAATCTCTTGTTGCTAAGCGAGATGGTCGTTAAGTGAATTTTGCCCCATTTAACTACCTTTCTTGCCACCGTTGTTAAGTGAATCACCTCAGTTGTTAAGTGAGTAGCATGGGTTGTTAAGCGAATCTGGCTTCCACCATTGACTTTGCTGGTCAGAAGGTCGCCAAGGGGGATCATGTGACCCCGGGAACACTGCGACCGTCGTAAATATGAGTCAGCTGCCAAGGATTTTTGATCTCATGGACATGTGAATGCTGCAAAAGTCATAAGTGCGAAAAATGGCCATAAGTCACTTTTTTCAGGGCCGCTGTAACTTTGAATGGTCACTAAATGATTTTTTTTGTAAGTCAAGGGCAAATCTGTATTGTTCTAAGCTTACCTGTTCGTCAAAAGAAGCGCGGGAAATATTTTTTTTGGGTCTGAAGAGCAATGTGTAACTTTCAACACTAAAAAAAAACCCCTTCCACTAATAGCCATCCAGGATAAATCGACTTATTGCCCATCTATTAAACTATTAAAACTCTCATTCTTGTGAATTTTAACTGCATTCAATGAATGCTAAACGGTGCGCTATAGGGTAACAGTTTTTGAACCCAGGCCCCTCTGCAAATGGGCTGACTTACAGAATAGGTCCACAGTTTGGGACAGTGGAGTCCCGAGGGAATGAAAATGTGGGAATGTTGTGGTTGCTTCAGGGGCTGCTGGTTGCCGTTGGGATCATGTGATCTTTATTTGTCAATATTCTGTGACAGTTTCCCAGCCAGTCTAGCAATCCCTTGCTCCTCCGGCACCCACGGCAGCCACCCACTTAGGGGAGGGGAGGGGAAGGAAGGAAGTTTAGGAGAGAAAGAACGATTAGGAAAAGGAAGGAAAGAAGGAAGGAAGATGAGAAAAGAAAAAGAGAAGGAGGGAGGGAGGGAGGGAAGGAAGGAAGTTTAGGAGAGAGAGAACAATTAGGAAAAGGAAGGAAGGAAGATGAGAAAAGAAAAAGAAGAGAGGGAGGGAGGGAGGGAAGGAAGGAAGTTTAGGAGAGAGAGAACAATTAGGAAAAGGAAGGAAGGAAGATAGGAAAGGAAAAAAGAAGAGGGAGGGAGGAAGAAAGGAAGTTTAGGAGAGAAAGAAAGAACGAACAGGAGAAGGAAAGAAGGAAGGAAGATGAGAAAGGAGAAAGAAGAGAAGGAGGAAGGGAGGGAAGGAAGGGAAGGAAGGAAGTTTAGGAGAGAGAGAACAATTAGGAAAAGGAAAGAAGGAAGATGGGAAAGGAAAAAAGAAGAGGGAGGGAGGAAGAAAGGAAGTTTAGGAGAGAAAGAAAGAACGAACAGGAGAAGGAAAGAAGGAAGGAAGATGAGAAAGGAAAAAGAGGGGAAGGAAGGAAGATTAGAAGGATTAGGAGAAGGAAGGAAGGAAGGAGTCGAAAGTCTCTCCTGCTCCATTTCACCCCTCTCTCCCCACCATTCTGTTTCTCTGTTTGGGTAAGGAAGTAGCCCCCTTGACTTGAACATACCGGTGGCAGTGAGTTCCCCAGGTCAATAACGTGCTGGGTGAAGAAGCCTTCCTTTTCTCCATCCTGATCGCCCCTTTACTTTTCTAGGATGACCCCAATTCCTAGCTGTGTGAGAGGCTATATCCATACTTTTGTGCCTTTTAAAAAATTATGGATTTTTAAAAAAATTATTAAAAATGTGATTTCTCGCCAAGCTAAAAAGCCCCAGGCTCTGGCCTTTTTCCTTTGTTGTGTGTGTGTGTGTGTGTGTGTGAGAGAGAGAGAGAGAGAGAGAGGGAGGGAGGGAGACTTCTATCCCCCACCTCCACCCCAATCCTTTCGGGAGCCCCTTTTTACCTTTCGCAACTCCATAACCCCTACTCCACTGCCGGACCCATCCGGAGTTCCTCCGCCAACGATTCCTAGCCGGGCATTAGAGATTTCACAGCCTTTTTGGGGGGGTGGGCGGAGGGGGGGGGTTCCCTGAGCTTCCCGGCGGTGGCCAACCGCTGCCCAGATGCGCCCGTGACGTCACGGGATTCCCCCTGCGCTCGCGGGCGCCGGAGCCAAGCCGGGAAGTTTGGCTTCCACGCGGGATTCCCGTGTAGAGGAGGGAGGGGGAGGGCGGGGGTCCTGGGGAGGGTGGGTGGGGGACCCCGCCAGCCCCCCACCTCTTGGCTTTTCTCCCTCAAGCCCCCTCCCTCTCTCTCCCCCCCGTTTTCGGAGCCAAGCCCGTTCCTGCTCCGTGGCGCTAACCACTGTGCCCTCCTGCCTGCCTGCCGTTTCCAAACGCCGGCTCTTCGGTCGTAGAACGGGACAGGCAAGGCTTGCTAGGCGGGGGCTGCTGGCTTTGCACCCCGGCTTTTTTTGAAATCCCACCCAGCTGCCTTGCACCCTCCTGCCTGGGGGGGGGTCACTCCAACAGGGGCGTCCTTCCTCCCCCAAAGTCGCGGAATTGAAACTCCCCCCGCCCCGCCCCGGCTCCAGGAATGGGGGGGGGGTGGCCTTTGCTTCCTCTTCCTCCCCTCCTTTCTTCCTCCTCTTCCCCCTCTTCCTCCCTCCTCCTTCCTTTTCTTTCTCCTCTGCTCCTCTTCCTCTACCGTCCTCCCCCTCCTCTTTCTCCTCCTTTTTCTCTTCCTCCTCCTCGTCTTCCCCTTCTTCCTTCTTTTCCTTCTCGTCTGCCTCTTCTTCCCCCTTCTCACCCTCCTCTTCCTCTTCTGTCCTCCACTTCCTCCTCCTTCCCCATGTCCTCGTGTTTCTCCTTTTTCCTTTCCTCCTCCTCTTCCTTTTCTTCTTCCTCTCTTCTTCCTCTTCTGCCTCTTCCCCATCCTTATCTTTCTCCCTTTTCTTTTCTTCTTTGTCCTCCTCCTCCTCTCTTCCTCTCCTTCTTCCTCTTCCATCTCTTCATTTTCTTCCTCCTCCTCCATTTTCTCCTCTTTCTTCTCCTCTTTTCTTCCTTTGCCCTCTTCCTCGTCGTCTTTCTCCTTCTTCTCCTCTTCTTCTTCCTCCTCCTCCTTCCCCATATCCTTGTCTTTCTCCTCGTTTTTCTCCTCTTCCTCCTCCTCTCTTCCTTTTCTTCCTCCTCCTCTTCCTTCTCTCTTCTTCCTCTTCTTCCTCTTCGTGCTCCTCCCCCTCCCCCTCTTTATCTTTCTCCTCCTTTTTCTTCCCTTCTTCGTCTTCCTCCTCTTCTCTTCCTCTCCTTCCTCCTCCCCATCCTTGACTTTCTCCTTCGTCCTTCTCTTCCTCCTCCTATCTTCTTCCTCTCCTTCCTCCTCCCTCTCCTCTTCCACTTCCTTTTTCTCCTCTTCCTTCTCCTCTTCCTCTTCTTCCTTCCTCCTTTCCCTTCCCTTCCTCCTTCGCCTCTTCATTCCTCCTCTTCCTTTTCCTTTTTCTCCTCCTCTTTTCTTCCTCTTCTTCCTCCTCCTCCCTCTCCCCTTCCACTTCCATCCTCCTCTTCCTCCTCCTTTTTCTCCTCTTCCTTCTCCTCTTCCTCTTCTTCCTTCCCCTTCCCTTCCTCCTTCTCCTCTTCCGTCCTTTTCCTTTTTCTCCTCCTCTTTTCTTCCTCTTCTTCCTCCTCCTCCCTCTCCCCTTCCACTTCCGTCCTCCTCTTCCTTCTCCTCTTTTCTTCCTTCGTCCTCTTCGTCCTCGTCTTTCTCCTTCTCCTCTTCCTCTTCCTCCTTCTCTTCTTCTTCTTCTTCCTCCTCCTCCTCCTCCTCCCACGCCGCCCCCTCCCTTTTAGCCCAGGCTTCCTGTGGGAGGGGGTCCCGCCCGGGAAGCCTCCCCCGTCCCGGGTCCTCCCCCGGGGGCTGCCCCCCCCGCCCCCCGCGCGGGCTCGTCCCCTCGGAGGCAGCAGGCGAGGCTGTGCCGCTTCCTGTTCGCCTGGCTGAGAGCGGCGGGGCAGCAGCTGCCAAGTCGGACGGGCGCGCCGGGCAAGCAGGAAGGCAGGAGCAGAAGGCAAGCGAGGCGGGGACGGGGGTCTCCCGGGCCCGCCTCCTCCCCCCCCCCCCGCCCGGGACACCGACCACCACTCTTCAGCCAGCCCGGCCGGAGGGCCCGCCCGTCTCGCTGGCGGCTGCCCAGCCATGGCCCCCTTCCCGGCCCGCTGGCAGCGCCCGGCCGGCCGGGAGGGACGCCCCTGCGCCCCCTCCTCGATTTAGGAGACCCCCCGTCGCAGCCCGAGCCCCGGCGGGCATGGAGGAGGAGGAGGAGGCCGCCTTGGGCTACTTAGACCGAGTCTTGCAAGAGGAAGAGGAGGAGGAGGAGGAGGAGGAAGAAGAAGAAGAGGTGGGCACCGGCATGGGCACAGCGCAGGTGGGCACCGGAGCTGGGCATTGGGGAAAGGGAGGGGGGGTCTTGAGAGTCAAGCCTTGGGGAGGGGGCTGACTTCATCTCTTTCAGCCTAATCTCCACCCACCCACCCCCAGGAGAAGGAGGGGGGATCTGCCAAGGGGGCACAGGAAGATGGCACTGGGTGGGGGTGGTCGAGGCTGGCGTTTGAAGGGGGAAGGGTCTGCTGGCAGATTCCCTAGGGAGGGTGCACAGGAGGGTCTGCTTTGGGGGCTTTGGGGGGGGGGTCCAGGAGGAGGTCCAAGTCTCCCACCCCCTGCCCTCCTTTGCTTCTGCAAGCCTCCTGGAAACAACTCTGTGCATGGGCAGAGGTCACCTTGGGAACCGCACGTGGGACTGTTGCTTTCTCTTCCTCCCACCCACCCCCCACTTTCAAAGAAAGTTTTCCCGGGACATCCTCATTGTTGTCCTTGGTTTAAACCAGAGGTCTTCAAACTTGGCAACTTTAAGACTTGTGGACTTCAACTCCCAGAATTCTCCAGCCAGCTATGCTGGCTGGAGAATTCTGGGAGTTGAAGTCCACAAGTCTTAAAGTTGCCAAGTTTGAAGACCTCTGGTTTAAACCGTGTTGCTCCAAGGAGGTTTAATTAATCTGGGATTATTGGTCTGGGGCGTAGCAGGTTCTTACAAAAGGAGCCCGGGGGGGGGGGCGTTTTGGGGGGAGGGGGCAGGGTTGGTGTTTGGTATATTTAGACATGTGTGTGTGCGTGCGTGCGTGCATGCGTGGGAGAAAAGGAGATCCGTGCCTGTGGAAATCTTATTTCCACTTCCCTGTTTTAGGAATTTAGAAAGTTGCATTACGGGAATCGAACCACCGATATCCTTTCGGTTTGAAATGAGTGAAGAAAAAAAAAATCCTTTTTTTTCTTGTGTAACTTCCTTTTGTCTCTCCAAATCTTGCCCCCCCCCCCAAAAAAAAAGAATTTTGGGGCTTACAAAGGAAAGGGAGTTTTGCATTAGGATCCTGCTGGGATCAGAAAAAGGGTGCCTCTGAGCATGGATGGACTGCTTTCTTTCCTTCCTAAGAGCGTGGAGTGGCAAGGGCCCTCCAAAGGCATCTAGTCCAACCTTGGATAAATCCCCACCCCTCTTTCCTCTTCAGTCATGGCATCCTTTTGGAATGACCCTCCCCCCTCAGTGGCATAAGAAGCAAGTATGGTAGTCCTCGACTTACGACGGTTGTTTGTCATGCAGGTCATTAAGCGGGTCAGCAGGCTGCCGTGCCTGATTTTATATTATTTATGAAATTTATCGGCCACCTGTCTTACCTCAAGGTAATTTTGATCTTATAACCTTTTTACGGCGGTTGTTAAGTGAAAACCATGGTTGTTAAGCGAATCCATTTTCCACAGGGGGCAATTTGGCCGGAAACTAGAAGTACAGATACATAGTCCTCAACTTGCGACCACAATTGAGCCCAAAAGGTATGTTTGTTAAGTGAGCTTGCTCCGTTTTACAACTTTTCTTGCCTCGTGTGTTAAGTGAATCCCTGCAGGTCTTAAATTAGTAACGCGGTCATTAAGTGAATATGGCTTCCCCATTGACTTTGTTTGTCAGAATGTCGCAAAAGGAGATCACGTGACCCTGGAACAGCTGCTACCGTCGTAAAGGCAAGTCAGTTGTCAATCATCCAAATGTAAATCACGTGACCCTGGGGATGCTGCAATGGTGTGAAAAACGGTCATAAGTCCATTTTTTCGGTGCCGTTATAACAGTCCGTAAATGAACTGTTGAGCGGTCACTAAATGAACTGTTGTGAATGCCAGGTTTCAGCAAAAAATAATAATCATAAATTGCAATACGTGACTGCCATTATGGTGGTTGTTAAGCAAATACGGTCATTAAGCGAACCAATGTTTTGCTATGAGGCATTTTTGGTGAATATAGGAAGTAAATGCTGCAAAAATGTCATAAATTTGTGGACACTACAAATGGCCACAAATGCACACCGGTTGTGGAGCACACAAAATAAGATTACATGACCACTGGAGTTAATTTAAAATCCAAGTTGTAAATACCGCTAGTCCTCGATAACGATTCATTTAGTGACTGTCCGAAGTTACAACGACATTTAAAAAGTGACTTAAGGCCGTGTTTCACACTTACAACTGTTACAGCATCCCCCATGGTAACGTGATCAAAATTCAGACGTTTGGCAAGTGACTCATACTTATGACGGCTGCAGTGTTCTAGGGTCACGTGATCCCCTTCGGCGACCTTCTGACCAGCAAAGTCCATGGACAAAGCCGGATTCGCTTAACAACCATATGACTGACTTGACAACTGCAGCAATTCACTTAACAACGGTGGCGAGGGAGGTCGTAAAAGGATGCAAAGCTCACTTCACAGCTGTCTTGCTTAGCCACAGAAATTTTGGGCCTCCATTGCGGTCGTAAGTCGAGGATTCCCTGCGCCTTTCTTTGGGTCCATCGTAACTTTCAACAGTCGCTAAAAGAACGGTCGTAATTCGAGGACTATCCACCAGGAAACTGCGTTCGGATTTTGACCCGTTGGCTAAGATCAGAGGTCTTCAAACTTGGCAACTTTAAGACTTGTGGACTTCAACTCCCAGAATTCTCCAGCTGGCTGGAGAATTCTGGGAGTTGAAGTCCACAAGTCTTAAAGTTGCCAAGTTTGGGGACCCCTGGCTTAGATCCTGGAAATGGAAATGGAGGATAAAATGTGCCCCTTTTGCACTCATAGCAGTGCCTAGCCTGGGGGTGGGGGGTGGAGGGGCGTCTCTGTGCTGACTTGTTCCTGGGAGTGTGCAGTTGGCAGGGGAAATTTGGGTTCCAGGTGCCCGAGGCCTGCGTGGGAAGGCGAAAAACAGCGAGCCAAGCCGTAGCAGATTCCACATTCTTGTATTCGGTTCTTCTGGATGGGGTGCAGAAAATTAAAGAATGTTTACGTTTTTTTAACTCAATTTAATTTAAAAATTTTAAAGAAAATTTGGAGTTTCTGCTTCAAGTGACTAAGTTAACAAAGATGATTAGGGGACTGGAGGCTAAAACATATGAAGAACGGTTGCAGGAACTGGGTATGTCTAATTTAATGAAAAGAAGGACTATAGGTGATATAATCGCAGTCTTCCAATATCTCAGGGGTTGCCACAAAGAAGAGGGAGTCAAGCTATTCTCCAAAGCACCTGAGGGTAGAACAAGAAGCAATGGGTGGAAACTAAACAAGGAGAGAAGCAACTTAGAACTAAGGAGAAATTTCCTGACAGTGAGAACAATTAATCAGTGGAACAGCTTGTCTCCAGAAGTTGTGAATGCTCCAACACTGGAGGTTTTTAAGAAGAGACTGGACAGCCACTTGACTGAAATGGTCTAAGGCAGTGATGGCAAACTTTTTTTTGCTCGGGTGCCAAAAGGGCGCGTGCGTGTGTGCCCACACCGAGCCGAGGTGGCGCAGCGGTTAGAGGCAGTACTGCAGGCCACTTTAACTGACTGATCCGCAGGTCAGCGGTTCAAATCTCACCGGCTCAAGGTTGACTCAGCCTTCCATCCTTCCGAGGTAGGTAAAATGAGGACCCAGATTGTTGGGGGCAATGTAAATATATACATTGCTTACTGGTGTAAACCGCTTAGAGAGTGCTTGCACTGTGAGGCGGTATATAAATCTCACAAATAAATAAATAAATAAATAAATAAATAAATAAATAAATAAATAAATAAATAAATAAATAAATAAATAAATAAATAAATAAATAAATAAATAAATAAATAAATAAATAAATAATTCAATGCCCTCCCCCCCACGCATGCGTGCAGGCCTCACTGAAGCCTCCGGACTTCAAGGTAGGCCCGTTGGGCTGTTTTTCGCTCTCCCCAGGCTACAAGAGGCTTTCCTGAAGCCTGCGGAGGGTGAAAAATGGCCGCACTTCCAGTAGGCCCGTTGGGTCCGTTTTTCACCATCCATAGGCTCTGGAGGCTTGCCTGAAACCCGAGGAGGGCGAAAACAGCCTCCCCCCGCCCTCCGGAAGGCCGAAAATCAGCTGGCCAGCGTGCATAGGGCAACGCCTCGCGTGCCCTCAGATATGGCTCAGCGTGCCACCTGTGGCACGCGTGCCATAGGTTCGCCATCACGGGTCTAAGGACTCCTGCTTCTGCAGGGGGTTGGACTAGAGGACCTCTGAGGACCCTTCCAACTCTATGATTCTGTTACTCTGTTAAACTAATCAAGGTAGACAAACCTGAAGTAAAGAAAAATTTCCCAAGAGTGAGAACAATTAACCAGTGGAATGACTTGCCACCAGAAGTTGTGAGTGCTCCATCATGGGAGGTTTTTAAGAAGAGACTGGACAGCCATTTGTCTGAAATGGTATAGGCCGCCTCCTGCTTGAGCAGGGGGTTGGACTAGATGACCTCCAAGGTCCCTTCTTAATCTGTTGTTCTATTATGGATGGAAGCTAATCAAAGTGGGAAGCAACCTAGAAATAAGGAGAAACTTCCTAACAGTGAGGACAATTAGCCAGTGGAACTACTTGCCACAAGAAATTGTGGGAAATTGTGGGAGGTTTTTAAAAAGACATTGGACAGCCTTTTCTCTGAAATGGTGTAGGGGTCTCCTGCTTGAGCAGGGGGTTGGGCTAGAAGACCTCCAAGGTCCCTTCCAACTCGGTTTTCCTTCCTTCCTTCCTTCCTTCCTTCCTTCCTTCCTTCCTTCCTTCCTTCCTTCCTTCCCTCCCTCCCTCCCTCCCTCCCTCCCTCCTTCCTTCCCTCCCTCCCTCCCTCCTTCCCTCCCTCCCTCCTTCCTTCCTTCCTTCCTTTGCTGGAGGATTTTAAGAAGAGACTGGACAACCATTTGTCTGAAATGGTATAGGGTTTCCTGCTTGAGCAGGGGGTTGGACTAGAAGACCTCCAAGGTCCCTTCCAACTCTGTTATTCTGTAATTCTGTTTAGAACGCTGGACAGGAAAATGTTGGTAACACTCTGGAAACGTCCCATTGCATCTCAGTAAACTAACTTCACTTTTTGTAAGCATGTCTCAAGGCAGTGCATGACCTCAGAACTGCCCCTGCGAGGTAGGCCAGGTTAAAAGGTAGTGGCTTTAGAACAGCAGTACAGCTAGTCCTTGATTAACAATGGTTCGTTTAGTGACCAAAGTTGCAATGGCACTGAAAATGGACTTATGACCATTTTTCACACTTACGACCATTGCAGCATCCCCATGGTCGTATGATCAAAACCTGGATGCTTGGCAATTGACTCGTATTTATGACGGTTGCAGTGTCCTGGGGTCACGTGATCCCTTTCTCACAATCCCAAGTCAATGGGGGAAGCCAGAGTCACTCAACAACCTGGTTACTCACTTATCAACCGTAATGATTCACTTAACAACGGGGGCAAGAAAAGTGACAAAACTCACTGAACGAGTTTCTCACTTAGCAACAGAAATTTTGGGGCTCCGTTGTGGTCGTAAGTTTGAGGACTACCTCTAGACCCGGGTTCTTTTGGGTCAGATTGGGTTTCCTTTGTAACGTCCGCATAGGTGGGTGAGGCCCGGAAGGAAGACGGGGACATTGTAAACTGGGAAAGTCTTGGGTTCAAATTTCACTTCCGCCACAAACTCCGGCAGGTGGCTTTTTAATCGGACAGGTAATGGGAGCCAAATGCAATTGTGTCTTTGTGACGCTGGATGACAAAAAGGTTGATTCACAGCCTTGTGTGTCACACCTTTTGAAAAGAAAAGGTATAATTTATCGGCCTGAGCTTTGTGCATAATTTGTAGGTAGCTGTGAAGCCCGGCTCAAATTTATTTCCTTGCCAAATTCACGTCCTGCCTGGGAGAGAGGCCAAGTACTGTCAGAGGTGAAAATTTATCTCACAAAGGAGAAATAGATCTTTTCCCGGACATCAGACATTAGAAAAGAAACCGCAGTTTAAAAGTCTAAGTAAAAATATTTATTTCGGTACAAAACAATAAATCCTCATTATTCTACATCTCTGATATAAAAATAGGTGTTGCTTCAATGGAAGCCAGGAACAGAAGGAATGAACGGAGAAAGGAATGTACACATGCGTACTAGAACATATCAATCACGTGCTCAGGAATAAACCATTATATTAGATAGGGATGCTTCTCCCTGCATATACATATAACAGGCAATATAAATCACTGCTTGACAGTCCTCAACTTAGGACCGTTTGGTTAATGGCGGCTCAGGGTTACAACGGCGCTGAATATTATGACTCATGACTGGGATTTGCACTTAACAGCTAGTCCTCGCCTTAGGACCGTAATGGAGCCAGCCCATTACGGTGGTAAGTCGTAAAGCAGGTCGCCCATGCGATCGACCCGATTTTCTGACTTTTTTGCTGGTCGTTAAACGAATCGCCATGGTTGTTAAGCGAACAGTGCTGCTGTTAAGCATACCTATTGATTGCTAGGGGTCATGTTTGCCGAAAATAGATTTTTGGCAGAAATTAAGTTGCAGTCAAGTGACCGTGGGAAGCTACAAACGGAGCGGCAAATGTTTCCTGCTTGACCAGTGGGGCTGGACTAGAAGACCCCCAAGGTCCCTTCCAGCTCTATTCTGATTGATTGAAATGGTAGGGTCTCCTGCTTGAGCAGGGGGGGTGGACTAGAAGACCAGGGGTCCCCAACCTTTCGGACCTCAGCGACTACTAAATTCATAATTTTAAATCCCGCGGACCACTAATATGATCTGCCTAATGACCAGCTGGGTGGGTGTGGCTAAATGGTCATGTGACTGGGTGGGCGTGTCCAACTCAATGTCACTCACATCGAGGGGCGCCTCGCTGGCCTCTACTCGCCCCTCCCCTCCCAGCCACTCCTCGCTTGCCCGCCCGGGCTCCTTAGGGCCCCAACAGGAAGCAGTTGTTGGAGCTAAGAAGCCACCATGAGAAAGAGTTGGCAAAACAGCTCAGTTCAAATTGGATCTGACCAAGAAGGAGGCTCAGCAGAAGCACCTCACTGAGGACTAGGAGCATAGGCTTTCCAAGCAGAGGGAAGACCCGTGGGAGTGCAAGGCCGGGTACTGGCGCCTGGAGGCTCAGCGGGCTGAGATGGTCAGCCAGTTCCAGGCCATGATGCAGTCCCACTGGAACGAGGCCCTCCGGCTCTTTGCCATCAGCGGCGCTTCCCTCCAGCCTTCGCCCAAAGCCCCTCACCAGGAGGCCGAAGCAGACCCCAAGTCGGAATTTCTGCCCCCCTCCGACCCACACAAAAGGACCCTGAAGGGGGAGACTCTCTGCAACAACACAAACGTTCATTGCATGTATCCGGTCCAGGGGCCGTAGTTTGAGGACCCCTGATTGATTGATTGATTGATTGATTGATTGATTGATTGATTGATTGATTGATTGATTGATTGATTGACTTGCTTGCTTGCTTGCTTGCTTGCTTATTTATTTATTTACTTACTTACTTACTTACTTACTTACTTACTTACTTACTTACTTATTTATTTATTTATTTATTTATTTATTTATTTATTTATTTATTTATTTATTTATTTATTTATTTATTTATTTATTTGCTTTTATATGCCGCCCAACTCCAGTGGGACTTAGGGCGGCGTACAACATATATTGCATTTAGTCCAATATAAAAAATGCAAATAATTTTTCTTCGGAGCACCAGAATTTTCTCGGGGACCACCAGTGGTCCACGTACCACCGGTTGGTGACCGCTGGACTAGAAGACCTCCAAGTTCCCTTTTTAGCTCTATTCTGATTGATTGATTGATTGAAATGGTCTAGGCCAGGGGTCAGCAACCCGCGGCTCTGGAGCCGCATGTGGCTCTTTCATCCCTCTGCTGCGGCTCCCTCTTGCCAGTCAGCTCCACAATTGATAGGGCTTTCGGTTAGGACAGGTAGAGGAAAAAGGATGCCGCGCTAGGAGAAGACTCTATGGTAGGGGAACCGCACTTCCGGTCGGCACGCTAGGAGGAGACTCTGGCAGGGGAAGTGGACTTCCGGTTGGCTCCAGAATTGAACGGGGGGCTTCCAGTTAGGAAGGTACTTTGTGGCTCTTTGAGTGTTTAAGGTTGCCGACCCCTGGTCTAGGGCTAGGCCTAGGGATCTCCTGCTTGAGCAGGCGGCTGGACTAGAAGACCTCCAAGGTCCCTTTTGAGCTCTATTCTGATTGAAATTGAAATGCTGAGACGTTGACGGAAAAGGAGGTGACAAGTTTAAACAAGAGACGTGGAACGTAAATAGCGGCGGTCCTCAACTTGCAACCGCAATTGAGCCACACTGGGACGGTCCCCGTTTTTGCGACCTTCTGACAAGCAAAGTCAATGGGGGTGTTGGGATGTGAATAAAATCTCATAGAGGCGATTTGGATCTTTACTTGGAATTCAGACAGTTAGAAATAAAGCCGAGATTAAAAGTCTAATAGAAAATATTTATTTCGGTTCAAAAACAATAAATCCTGAATAATTACATCTTTGCTAAGAAAACACGACCATTCAGGTCAACAGCTAAGGCAGAAGAAAAATTAATGGTGGTTTAGGAATGCACACATGCGCACTCAACATATCACGTGTTCTGCTTATATTGGAATGTACCATCATATTAGGATAGGGGTGCATCACACTGCATAGACATACAACTGACAATATTCACACCGTGACGGGGGGGGGGGGGGGGGAGATCCAGATTCACTTAACAACGTTACTGCTAACTGCAGTGATTCATTAAACAACAAACAAACAAATCGTACAATGGGGCAAAACTCACTTTACAACCGTCTCGCTTAGCAAGGGAAATCAGGGGCTTAATTGTGGTCGCAAGTCGAGGATCTCCCCGAGGGATCCGGGGACCCTTTTAACTTTGCCCTAACTGTCTCTTCTGCAGGAGGAACCGGATGCCGGGAAAGGCGTGGAGATGCGGAAGTTGGTGCTGAAGGACTTCCTGGCCAGCGAGGAGATGTACATCAACCAACTGGAGGCGCTGTTGTTGGTGAGTGAGTGAGGATTGAGGGGCAGAGAAACTGACGGGGTCCTGTTCTGTTCTGTTTTGTGTTTTGTTTTGTTTGGGTTTTGGGTTGTTTTTGGGTTGGGTTGTTTTGTTTTGTTTTATTATTTTGTTTTGTTTTCATCATTTTATTTTACTTTACCTTATTACTTTACTTTACTTTATTATTTTAATTTCGTTTCATTTCGTCTACTTTATTATTTTACTTTCTTCTATTTTAGTTTACTTTATTATTTTATTTTATTATTTCATTTTAGTTTACTTTATCTTATTTTATTATTTTATTATTTTATTATTTTATTTTACTTTATTGTATTTTACTTTAGTTTATTTCTTGTTTTATTATTTTGCTTTATATTATTTTACTTTAATTTACTTTTATTTATTATTTTATTTTATTATTTTACTTCACTATTTCACTTTACTTATTATTTTATTTTATTTACTTTATTATTTTATTTCACTTCACCATTTTATCATTTTAGTTTATTTTAGTTTTAATTTACTTTTACTTTTATTTACCTTTATTTATTTTTTACTTTCATTATTCAACTACTATGGAAGTTGGAGAATTGCAGAATATTGTTTTACTTTTGGTTGGGAGGGGAAGAAGACAAGCCAAGAGGAAGCAGAAGGAAGAGAGGGCCGCAGTTCTAAAGGGCATGAAATGTCGGTCATTTTGGCAGCCGTGGGAACCGCCGCGGTTTCGCCACTCCTGGCTGGCCTGTTGTACTTCGAAGGGTCGTGTGCAAGTCATGCGAAGTGCTCAGAGCTTCTTCCCTAAATTGGGTCCTTGCTGAAGAGGGGCCCCTTTAGAGCAGTGTTTCCCAACCTTGGCAACTTGAAGATGTCTGGACTTCAACTCCCAGAATTCCCCAGCCAGCATTTGCTGGCTGGGGAATTCTGGGAGTTGAAGTCCAGACATCTTCAAGTTGCCAAGGTTGGGAAACACTGCTTTAGAGTCTCTAGGACGCAGCTGTGGATGGCCGCTGCCGGATCAGTGAGGCGATTTTTGTCTCCAAGAGAGAGAGAGAGACCAAAGAAAGATCTTGTAGCAGGGAGTTCCGTAGGTCTCATTTTGCCAAAATGCTAACCACAGCGACCTTTCTTCTTCTGCCACATCTGGATGGGTTTCCGGGGGTGGGTGGGTGGGTGAGGAGATGTGAATTGCAAGGGGGAGGGTCCCTCTTCTTTATTGTGGTACTTTGCAAAACCACGGGGAGAGTGGAAAGGACGAGGGGGAATTTTCTAGAATTTTCCGGAATCTTCTGACACAGGTTTCTAAGAACAAAACGACTTGGTAGTTTCCAAAACTGATGGTGTTTGCAGTGGGGTTTCCAATTCCAGGGGTGGCGAGACGTTCCCCGGGGCATCCGCCAGTTTGAGAGCCAGTTTGGACTGACCGATGAATTCAGGGAGTTGAAGTCCGCCAGTCATTTTTTTTTTAATTCAAAAAGTTTTATAAGTACAAAGTACAATTTTTTTTCATTTTTCTCCCCCCCTTCCCCCCTTCCCCCCTTCCCCCAACCCACCCCCTTTCCTTCCCCGCTCCCCCCCCCGGACTTCCCAGAGAAAGTACAGGGCATAAAATTCAATAAAATAAATTTAAATTAAATTAAAGCAAATTCTTAATTTCCACTTTTTTATAAAAAAATCTTTAACTCTGAATTTTTTAAAAAAATTCAAAACATGAACAGAAGAAGAATATTTAAAAAGTAACCCCTTATACCTCTAAAACTTTAAACTTAATCCTAAAATCATAAAATTAAACACAATATTAATATCAATATTACAGTATGTCAACTTCAACATATATAATATATATATAATAATAATAACAATAAAAAAGAAGTAAAACCTAACCCCTCATACTTCAAAGACCTTAAACTTTATCCTAAAGTCCCACAAAGTATTAATAACATAATATTACACTATATCATATTATGAACTTTAATAATAATCAAGATATATAATTATAATGTTAGTAATAAAACAAAAACCTTAAACTTAATCCTAAAATTACCTATAAACTAATAATAATAAAAAGAAAAGAAAAAAAAATAAGAAAAAATAAGAAATAAAAATAAAAGAGGGACAAAAATAAACCCCCTTTCAGTCAACCTAACATTTCTTCTAAACATAAAATCATAAAATCAAACACAGTGCGCCAGTCTTAAAGGGGCCACGTTTGGAGGACCCCCCCCCCGCAGTACAAACCAGCGATATCTGGTCGAAATCTCAAGAAATCAGTCAATCAAACAAGACAGACCCTTGGGGGGTGGGGTGTAGGGGGGGGTCCCAGGGGTTATTATTCTCCCATTTGATGGCTCTTCCTCCCTCTCCCCCGCAGCCGATGAAGCCACTGAGGGCAACGGCCACCACCTCCCAGCCTGTCCTCAACATCAAGCAGATCGAAACCATCTTCTACAAGATCCAGGATCTGTATGAGATCCACAAGGAAATGTACGACAACCTCTGGCCACATCTGCAGAACTGGGATAGCGAGGTGGTCCTGGGACATCTTTTCCAGAAGCTGGTAAGTCCGGTTCCCACCGGTTCTTGAACCCACTGCAACTTTTTGGCAATCTTAGGAATCCCCCTGGCAGTCCGGGGTGCAAGGGGGGTCTTGCCCCCCCCACTCACAAAAACCCAGCAAGCTCTAGCCCCCCCTGGGTTGAGTTTGGTGTCAGTTCTAATGGCAGATTGGCCATCATTTGCAGCCTAATGCGATACGGGGTAGTCCTCGACTTACGACCACAATGGATCCCATCCTTTCTGACCAGTTGTGAAGCGAATTCTGCCCCATTTTACGACCTCTGCTGCTGCAGTTGTTAAGTGAATCGCTACAGTTGTTAAATTGGTCACATGGTTGTAAAGTGAATCTGGCTTCCTCATGGACTTGGCTTGTCGGGAGGTCACAAAAGGGGATCACGTGACTCCGGGACACTTACGACCGTCATAAACACAAATCAGTTGCCAAGCGTCAAGAATTTTCAACACGTGGCCGTGGGGGATGCTACAACGGTCGTAAGTGCGAGGACCGGTCCTAAGTCACTTTTTGGGAGTCGTGACTTGGGTCACTAAACGAATGGTCGTATGTCGAGGACTTGCTACATATAGGGAATTGCAGAATAAATATTGTTGGCATTTTTGGTGGTGTCGCTGGAAACACCACAGTAATCCCACTGAAATTTAAAAAAAAAACATGATTTATAGGATTCCCATATTTTGTTTCCCAAGAGAATCAGAGAGAATTTTTAAACATAGATTAAAAAACACAGAATATTCTGGTTTGTCTCTATAATCTTAGAATATGCTTTGAAAATTGTCCCATGGGGGACAAACCATGCATAAAATACCATCAACTTATTTTACACCAGTGTTTCTCAGCCTTGCCCATTTTAAGAGGGGTGGGCTTCCCCTCTCAGAATTCCCCAGCCAGCACGCTTTAACATGGGTGGGCTTCCATTCCCAGAATTCCTAGGCCAATATGGTTTAAGATGGGAGGACTTCAACTCCCAGAATTCCCCAGCCAGCCCTTTAAGATGGATGAACAACTTCCAGAATTCTCCAGCCAGCCATGCTGGCTGGGGAATTCTGGGAGTTGAAGTCCACAAGTCTTAAAATGGCGGAGATTGAGAAACATGCGCTAAGATCTTGATTTGAATGTTTGACAGAAATTCGTTCGGATTTTCTGTTCTTTTGATTCCGTAGGAATTTAGTCTTCAATCTTAAAATATTTCCACCTGGTTTTTTCAAAGTAGATTTCGAAAGTGTTTTGCATCAGAAACGTAGCTTTTTCAGTGAAATTGAAAGGAATACACAGAACTCGATTGTCTCAAAGCAACCATTAAAATACATTAGCCTTTTGTTTTAAGAAGGGAATTTCTGAGGGGAACTTCTAGAGGAAAAGGCTAATATTTTTTAAAATGCTTTGTTGGCAGAAATATAAAGAATCTCTTGTATAAAATAGATTTATGCTGTAAATGTCAATCACCTGGTACCGTACAGAATTAACTGTCTGGGGATAATCTGCAGAGTTGTTCATAAACCGTAAATTCTCATGTTTGTGTTAGGAAAATGTGAATGCAAAGTCTCCTTATTCTGATTTTGAAAGGATATATGAATAGTCCATGGGGTAGCTTCCACTTACTTTTCCTCCTGGTTCGCATCGCGATGGAAGTGCGCCTTTTGCACGTGCGCGGTCGGTTCGCTCGCGCACGCGCGCACCCCTGTCACATCGCACAATTATTTTGGTTATTTGCCAGCCGTGGCGACCAAAGAACCGGTTCGGGGACGTGGCCAGCCGGCCATCGTTACTGGTTTGGCGACCTTGGCCAAATTTCCGCCAACGGTACGTGCGAACCGGTCCGAACCGGTCCGAATACCACCTCTGAAATAGTCCTTGAATTACGACCACAATTGAGCACAAAATTTTTCTTGTTAAGTAAGACTGTCAGGGTTCCGACCAATGCCCTAATAAAATCAGGAGTGATTTAAGTTTTGCTTCATTTTATGACCTTTCTTGCCATGGTTGTTAAGTGAATCACCACAGTGGATAAGTTAGTAATCTGGCTGTTAAGTGAATCTGGCTTTCCCATTGATGTTGCTTGTCAGAAGGTCGCAAAAGGGGATTGCGTGACCCAGGGACACTGCGACCGTCATAAATATGAACCAGTTGCCATGCGGCTGAACATTGATCCCGTGACCACGGGGATGCTGGAAAGGTCGTAACTGTGAAAAACGGTCGTAAGTCACATCCTTCAGTGCCGTTGTAACTTTGAACGGTCACTAAACAAACTGTTGTAAGTAGAGTCTACCTGTACAGATAGTCCTTGGCTTACAACAAACAGTTCATTTAGTGACCGTTCGATCCTGGGACTCTGCAACCGTCGTAAATATGAGTCAGCTGTTAAGTGTCTGAATTTTGATCATGTGACCACGGGGATGCTACAACGGTCGTAAGTGTGAAAAACGGTCCTGTCACTTTTTTCAGTGATGTTATAATTTTGAATGGCCACTAAATGAACCGTTGTAAGCCGAGGACTACCTGTACACCATATTTGCTTCAGAATCCTCATCCCTTATTAAAAAAAGATTCACAAAACGGATTTTTCACTTTTTTTAATGTCGTACCTGGACAGTCACTAAATGAATAATTATAAGTCAAGGACTACCTGTATGTACGAGTTGGATTTTAAGTTAACTCCAGTGGTCATGTGATCTCATTTTGTGTGCTCAACAACTGGTGTGCATTTGTGGCCATTTGTAGTGTCCAGTGGCCACATAACCACAACTTATGACGTTTTTTGCAGCATTTACTTCCTATATTCACCGAAAATGCCCCATAGCAAAACATTGGTTCGCTTAATGACCGTGTTTGCTTAACAACCGCCATAATGGCAGTCACGTGATGCAATTTATGATTATTATTTTTTTGTTGAAACCTGGCATTGACAGGTAGCCCTCGACTTACAACAGTTCATTTAGTGACCATTCAAAGTTACAACGGCCCTGAAAAAAGGTTGGAGTTATGACCATGTTTCACACTTATGACCATCACTAAATGAACCCTTGTAAATTGAGGACTACCTGAACTATGTCTTGCCTATCACGGCTTCCTGAAGTGTTGAAGGTGTTTTTGACAAAATGAAGATTTTTTTATAAGCAAGGGCTGAGTTCCACCCTTAAGAAGGATACAGAAAAAGTGGAATATTTGGCTGGCAAACACCCTTACAAGGAAGACAGATGGAGAAATAAACAAAAAATGTATTTATAATGCTTCCCTGTTGGGACACATCCCACCACAATAAAAATGTGAACAAGTAAGAATAAACAGCAGTGAAAATTATGCAAGAGAAATAAAATCAATTCCAGTATTCAGGTAGTCCTCGACTTACGCCCACAATTGAAAACCAAAATTTCCATTGCTAAGCAGACAGTTGTTGAGTTTTGCCCCATTTTGCAACCTTTCTCGCTCTGTTTGTTAAGTGAATCACTGCAATTGTTAAGTTTGTAATGGTTCTTAAGTGAATCTGGCTTCTCCATGGACTTTGCTTGTTGATTTGCTTTACCGATAGTCCTCGATTTACAACTACTTGTTTAGTGGCCATTTGAAGTTACAACAGCACTGAAAAAACTGACTTATGACCGGTCCTCAAACTTATAACCATCGCAGCATCTCGAGTCATGCGGTCATACTTTGGCAAACGCATGATCGTGGAGATGCTACAAAGGTTGTAACTGTGAAAATGCAGTTATAAGTCACATTTTTCAGTGCCGTTCGAACTTTCAACGGTCACTAAATGAACTGTTTTAAATCGAGGACCACCTATAAATGAATTTGTGATGACTTTGGTTTTGCAAACTGGCATGTGAATGCCTTCATTCCTGTTGATTTCAAAATGGTTTTTATTAGAAGTTCTGTTTATATATAGCACCACAGAGCAAACGATGAGTACAGTCACCATGTGCTTTACTGCTTAACTGTTTTTTCTCTAACAGGAAACAGGAAACTCTACTTAGAACATAGAGAAACCATAGATTATAACCATAGATGCACACTAAACCCTGCCATCTACTGGCTGAATAATTATGTCGTTCTTGCAATACAAAATGCATGCTAACGTGTATTCCAACAGTTTTCCTCCAAAATTAATATTCTTTCTCTCTGCCACAGGCGACACAACTGGGGGTCTACAAGGCTTTTGTGGACAACTATAAAAATGCACTGGAGACCGCCGAAAAATGCAGCCAGAGTAACATCCAGTTCCAGAAAATATCAGAGGTGAGTTTCAGGGAAGACTGTTAAATCCTGTGAAATTTTATAATACAGGTAGTCCTCAACTTACAACATTTCACTTAGTGACCATTCAAATTTACAACGGCACTGAAAAGAGTGACTTATGACCTCTTTTCACACTTCCGACCGTTGCAGCATTCCCATGATCACATGAGCAAAAGAACGCTTGGCAACTGACTCATAGTTATGACCGATGCAGTGTCCTGGGATCCCCTTTTGTGACCTTTTGACAAGCAAATGGGAAGCCAGATTCACGTAACAGCCGTGTTAGTAACTTAACAACTGCAGTGTTTCAGTTAACAACAGTGGCAGGAAAGGTCGTAAAATGGGGAAATGCTCACTTAACAACGGTCTTGCTTAGCAATGGAAATGTTGGGCTCCATTGTGGTCATAAGTCGAGGACTACCTGCAACCAGCTTGTGAGACTGAGTCGGTAACAAGAGATTAATCTTTTTTTTTCCAAAAAAAATAATGTTGTTTATTAAAGATACCAGTAATAATAATAATGTTGGTACAAGCTTTTAAAATTAAAAAATAGAAAATAAAGGCATTAAAAATTGGTAAGAGAACAAGGGAACATTATTAATGTTAAACAGAGGAGCATCCAACCTTGGCATCTTTTAAGACCTGTGGACTTCAAATCCCAGAATTCCCTAGCCAGCCATACATGGCTAGAGAATTCTGGGAATTGAAGTCCATACATGGCTGGCTGAGGAATTCTGGGAGTTGAAGTTCACAGGTCTTAAAATTGCCAAGGTTAGGCATCCCTGGTACATTTAATCCTCAACTTACAACCCCAATTGAGCCCAGAATGTGTGTTGTTAAGCGAAGCATTTCTTAACTGAGTTTTGCTCCATGTTATGACCTTTCTTGCCACTGTTGTTAACTGAATCACTGCAGTTGGTAAATTTGTGACACGGTCGTTAAGTGAAACTGGTTTTTCCCCCCTTGACTTTGCTTGTCAGAAGGTCACAAAAGGGAATCACATGACCCCGGGACACTGCGGCTGTCATAAATATGAGTCAGTTGCCAAACATCTGAATTTTGAATACGTGACCACAGGGATGCTGCAACGGTCGTAAGTGTGAAAAATGGTCCTAAGTCACTTTTTTCAGTGATGTTGTAACTTTGAATGGTCACTAAATGAACCATTTTAAGCTGAGGACTACCTGTACACCATATTTGCTTCAGAATCCTCATCCCTTATTAAAAAAAAGATTCACAAAACGGATATTATCCAATAAGATTCTCAAACGTTGCAGAATATTTTGTTTGATTGTGTAAAAAGCACAATTTAAAATAAAAAATCTGAGGACTTAAAAATGACAATTTCGGTGTATTCCAACCTCAGCAAGGATAGGACAAGCCCAAATTATATGAGTGAAAGCTCTGTTTTCCCGAATTTCACCCGATTAAAAACACAAACATATCACAAAAGTAATGAAATTGTGTCTGAGGGAAATTTTGTTGTCGTTGTGGATATAAGTGGCGCTTTCTAGGTTAATGCGAGCAAAGATACAGGTGGTCCTCAAATCATGACCACAGTTGGGACTGGAATTTCCATCACTAAGCGATCTGGATGTTAAGTGAATCGTCCCTGATTTTACGACCTTTGCGATCCCCTTTTGCGACCTTCTGACCAGCAAAGTCAATGGGTAAGCCAGATTCACTTAACAACTGTGTGACTCACTTAACAACTGCAGTGATTCACTTAGCAACTGTGGGATCGTAACATGGGGCAAAACTCATTTAACAACTGTCTTGCTTAGCAACAGAACTTTTGGGCTCAATTGTGGTCGTAAGTCGAGGACTACCTGTACTATTCCGGACAAATGGCTGTCCAGTCTCTTCTTAAAAACCTCCGGCGAAGACCATAATCTCCATCCCTGCAAATCCACTTTTGAGGGGTCCTTGGTGCTCTCTGATCTTGCTGGTTTTCTTACAGACGTCTCATCACCCAACTAAGTAACATCATCAGGGCTAGTAAGTAAGCAAGCTTATTAGCACTGATGACGTTACCTAGTTGGGTCATCAGACGTCTGCAAGAAAACCAGCAAGCTCAGAGAGCACCAAGGACCCCAACTTCCCCCTCCTCCTCCCTGCTACCCCCCCCTTCCTTCTAGCACTGATGACGTTACCTAGTTGGGTCATGAGACGTCTGCAAGAAAACAAACAAGCTCAGAGAGCACCAAGGGCCCCACAGTCTTCCTTCCTTCCTTCCTTCCTTCCTTCCTTCCTTCCTTCCTTCCTTCCTTCCTTCCTTCCTTCCTTCCTTCCTACCTACCTACCTACCTACCTACCTACCTACTTTCCCTGATGATATTACCTAGTTGGGTCATGAGATGTCTGCAAGAAAATAAACAAGCTCAGAGAGCACCAAGGGCCCCACAGTCTGCTTCCTTCCTTCCTTCCTTCCTTCCTTCCTTCCTTCCTTCCTTCCTTCCTTCCTTCCTTCCTTCCTTCCTTCCTTCCTTCCTTCCTTCCTTCCTTCCTTCCTTCAATCCACTTTTATTCCTATTTTTCCTTCCACAACCTTTCTCTCAATATCCTTCCTTCCCTTACCCTGGTGTGTTTTTGTCCATGTTTACATGTGTGTCCAAAATCTATCTTTGGTCTCCGCTGCAGCTGTTGGTGTTTCCTCTGGTTGCAAGTCCCTTTCGTGCACCCTCCGAGACCCTTCCTCCTTTGCGAGACCACCCTCAACTCCCCTCTGCTTTAGACTTGCTGGGAGTTAGTTATTTTTTCTCTCTCTTTGGAGAATTATGAGAAAAGGACCAAGCCAGGACAAACTGCCTCGATCCCCCAGTTGGGGCCGGCTCCCTCAATGCCCCCCCCTGTTTGGGGCACCCCCCTTTGAGCTCTGTCATGAGGGGGCTTCCTTTTTGGGGGTCCCCCATTGCCGTGTTGGCCCCTGCTGACTTTTCCCTTTTTACAGGAGCTGAAGGTGAAGGGGACCCACAGTTTTGTCACCATGGAAGGTAAACAGCTTCTGATCTCCTCTTTTGGGGGGTGGGTGGCAGGTGGGGAAAGGGGTGTGTTTTGGGGTGTCAGGCGGCATCTCCCCATCCTTTGTCTGCCTCTCCTTGCCTGGTCTTTTGGGGTGCCCGTAATGAACCAGATGGCTGGTTGCAGAAGAGTCCGTTTACCAGTCCCTGGGAAAAGAGAGAGAGAGAGAGACGGAGAGGGAAAAAAGAGGAGGGGGCTTTTCTGTTTGGCATGCTGGCGGCGTCTGGCAGCCCCTCACCCCTCCTCTCCCTTCGCTTCCTCTTTCTCTCGCTCTCCCTCTTCCACCACTGGAGCTAACGGACCCCCGATACCGCCATGGTGCCATGGAGATCTTACTCATCGTCCGTTTTTGCTGTAACTGCACCTACGGTGGGTAGGGGGGCTTCTGCCGGTGACCCCTTCCCCTATCTTTCCCCCCCTCTCCTTCTCCCCTAAGAGCTGCTGTTGGACTGGAGAGGGAGGGAGGGGTCTTTTTAGCTGGAGCGCATCCCTTCTGAAGGGGGCTTTGGCTTGCCAGGGCTGCTGGTTGTCGACCCCTTCCCCAACCCACCCACCCCAGCGGGCGTGGGGTGGGGGAAGGCTTTGTCTTTGCAATATCAGGGGTGGGGAGAAAAAAATGAGGAAGGGGTTTCTTTCTTTTCCCCTTCTCACCTGGATTTCCAACTTGGCAGTTTCCTTTGTTCCTACAGATTTCAAATTGGGGTGGTCCCGTGGGGCGTTCCTAAGCAGGATTTGGGTGTTCTTGGGATGTGTGTGAAGAGGTTGGGGGGCTCGGCCAGTGGCTGGTGAATAGGGGGGGGTCCGAGGGTCTCCCTCCCCAGCGGCTGCGTCATTCAAACCAGCCCTTTGACAAAGCCTGGATGGAGCAAAAGGGGGTGTGTCCCTCCAGTTTGTTCCTTTATCTTGCTCCATTGGGGGGGCTTGTTGATGAATTGGGGAAGGGGGGTAATTCATGTCCCCTTTGTCTCCTTCAAGGTTGGGGACCCATAACCGTGATGATGACATTGGGGGGGGGGTGTCTCAGCGGCTGTTCAGGGCTACGCAATGCAAGAAGCTGCTTTGTTTGAAAAACGGCGGGTGATTTGAGGGGGGTCTCCCTGGTTTAGTTCACCAGGATTCTGCGGCCGGATCCAGTCTTGCCCTCCCACAAGATGCTTCTTGCTTCGTTTTTGGTCACTGTTTAAAATCTCCTTCGGGAAAAGGAATTTTTTGCGGGCGAAGAAAAACACGGGAAAATCCCGGATTTTGTTCCGTTGACGCCCACGCGGAAATAAAATTAAATGCTTTTGCCCCCCCCCCCCCCCCAGCAAAAGTGGATTCAATTCCAGAAATGACGTAATGGGAAATTTAAAAATAAGAGAATGTGGTCACCTTTTATAAAGGATTAGGGTTAGAGTGGCGGCTTTATTTAAATGCTTTCCGCATATCGGGTGCCGTTCCTGGCTGTCCGCCACGGAGCCAGAAATTCAGCCAAAATTTTAATCGGCTATTAGCAGAAAACTTTCCCAGGCTGGGAATGTGTGTGTGAAATATTTCTGCAGAAAACACAACACGATTGTTTTTTATGCAAAAATAAACCAGGGGAATGGGCCAAGTAGAAATTTTGTCGTATAACCACAACTTTGGATGAGACCTATAGACCTTTCTTGGCACAGTTGTTAAGCGAATCACGACAGTTGTTAAATTGGGAACAAGGTTGTAAAGTGAATCATTAGCAATTTTGCTGTAGAAGGACAACTTTGGATGAGCTATAGACCCGGGTGCAAGGCTCCGTAAATAGAACACAGGGAGTCCTTGACCTACGACCACAATGGAGCCCCAAATTTATGATGCTAAGCGAGACCGTTGTTAAGTGAGCTTTGTTCTGTTTTACGACCTTTTTTGCCATAGTTGTTAAGCGAATCATCTCAGTTGTTTAGTAAGTCACACGGTTGTTAAGTGAATCTGGCTTCTCCATTGACTTTGCTTGTCAGAAGGTCGCAAAAGGGAATCACGTAATCCCAGGACGTTGCGACCATCATAAATAGGACTCACTTGCCAAGTGTCTGAATTTTGACCACGGAGATGCTGCTACGGTCGTAAGTGTGAAAAACAGCCCTGAATCACCTTTTTTTAGTTTTCCGTTGTAATTTTGAACAGTCACTAAACGAATGGTCGTAAATCAAGGACTAATTATATCCTGAGGGCTCTCCTATCAAAAATTCAGCTGCCAAGAGCCAACGTGAAGGTGTGGGGCATTAAAATATTGATCATACATCCCATATTAAACAGTTAATCTGTTAAACTGCTCCAGGTATAAAAGGAACAGAAAAACTGTTAATTTTTTTGTTTAAAAAAAATTTTTTTTGCTTCCTATTTGTTTGGGTGAAGGAAATGGATGTTGTTTATTTGTGCATGGAAAGGTAGACCTCGACATACGACCATTTGTTTAGCAATCGTTTGAAATTATGACAGTGCTGAAAAATGTGACTCACTCTATGACCAGTCCTCACTCTTACAACCGGTTCAGCATCCAGCCATCCATGATACGGGCAGTTGGCTACTGGCATGTACTTATGACGGTTGGGGTATCCTGGGGTCGTGTGATCCCCCTTTGGCAACCTTCCCAGCCTGACATCCGACAAGCGTAGTCAATGGTGGAAGCCAAATTCGCTTAGTGACTGTGATTCGCTTAACGACTGCAGTGGTTCGCTTAACAACCTGGCCAAAAAAAACCCCACCATCCAAAAATCGGATGTGACTCACTCACTTCCTGCTTGGGCGGGGGGTTGGACTAGATGACCTACAAGGTCCCTTCCAACTCTGTGAATCAGTTAGAACCTAAGCCCTTTGCTTGGCAATGGGAATTCTAGTCCCAATTCTGGCCATAAATGGAGGACTACCTATTTATCATTTTTAATGCGGTTAAAGAGTGAGGGGCTTTGCTAGGAAGCAGCATAATAAGGATTTGGACTAAATCTTACAACTTTCGCTTTTTTCAGAACGTTCGATTTATTTCTCCATTCCGCCGCCTGACACATTCTAACTATTATTTTTCTCTCTTCCCCGCATTTATAGCGTTGCTGTATAAGCCTATAAACCGAGTTACTCGAAGCACCAATGTGTTACAAGTGAGTAAAATCGCACAGGGAATTGGAGGGAGGGTTGGGGAGGAAAGAAAGCTTAGTTTCCCAAGCTCTTTCTGATAATAGAGGAGAGTGTGGCACATTTAATTCAGAATTGAGCTGGGAGGGACCTTGGAGGTCATATAGTCCAGTGGTGGGTTCCTACCGGTGCGGTCCGGTAGGGAGCGGCCGATTGCACAATTTGCGTGCGACCGCTCCGGTGCCGTCTTCTCCGGTCCGTCGTGTGTGTCGCCATCTTTTTAAAAGAATTTTTGGGCTTTTTTGCTTCTGTGCATGCGCGGAAGCAAAATCTCGCTGAAATCTCATGAGGGGGCAAAATCGTGCGAGGGGACACGCGTGCATAGCGAGCGCACGTGCGCACAAAACGTGGAGATGCGCGCGCAGTGCACTGGTAGCAAGGTAAGTGAGCAACCCGCCCCTGTTATAGTCCATTGATGGCGAACCCTTTCGGCACCGAGTGCTGAAAAGGGAGCGTGCGCGCACAGTCGTCAGGGCTGCAACCAGGAAGAGGAGCTGCCCAGGGGGCATGTGCACGCCAGAAAATGAACTTCTGGTCTAGTCTTCCGGTTACTGGCGCGTGACGATCAGCTGTCTGGCGCAGATGCTCACGCCGGAAAATGGAAGACCGGCTCTTCCGGAACTGCTGCACGCATGAAGACCAGCTGATCGTCGCGCGTGCATGTGTGGCAGAAACTCGGAAGAGGAACAGGTGATGCCACATGTGCCAGTTGACATGGCTCCGTGTGCCACTTCAGGCACGTATGCCATAGGTCCGCCATCACGGCGTCTAGTCCAACCCTCTGCTCAAGCAGGAGACCCTATACAATTTGAGACAAGTGGCTGTCCAGTCTCTTCTTGAAAACCTCCTGTGATGGAGCACCCACAACTTCTGGTGGCAAGCTGTTCCACTGGTTATATCAGGTGTGCTTCCATTTCTAAATCCAGGAATGTAAAAACCCCAACTCCATAATGATAGAGAAGAGTACTTTTACTGGAAGAGAACAGATAGCTACAAAATGGAAGCAAGATCTGAGGCCAAAGGCTCGTAAATTGCATATAGAAATAATCCCAAATCCCTCCCCTCATAACCCCCCCCCAGCAAATCATCCAATCCCAGTGCCCCAAGGTGTCATGTGGGCACACGTCCAGGTGTAGCTTCCATATCTGGTCTGCCGAAGCCGTTGACCTTGAGCAGGCTGTAAACATGGCCATCCAGCCTGGCCGTACGTGATGAGAACTTTCCTCCCTAAACCCCTAATAAGACACATGAAGAGACATCTCCAGCACAACTCCCCCCCCAATACCTAATCTTCCCTCCTTCCCCCCCCCCCCCGTTTCTATGGCAGCCGAAGCAAGTAGGCAGCGAGGATGCTAACAGGTTAATTGTTTTTTATTTATTTTATTTTTATTTATTTATTTGTCAAAACATGTATAAGATAGCAGGTATGGTATAAACATAAACAAAAGCAAGGTAGGTACAGGTAAATTTGGACAATAGGACAGTACGTTGTGGCAGATGATTTTATGAACTACATTTAGATCAGACCGAAGGCGACATAGCTCTAAGCTGTCTAAGCCCAAAATTTCAAGTCTGGTGGAATAAGGAATTCTGTTGTGAGCGGAGGAGTGAAGGACTCTTCTTGTGAAATATTTCTGGATTCTCTCAATTGTATTGATGTCCGATATGCAGTGCGGGTTCCGGACAGGTGAGCTGTATTCGAGGATTGGTCTGGCAAATATTTTGTATGCTCTGGTTAGTAGTGTAATATTGCCAGAGAAGTTCTCCCTTGTTAGGAAATTTCTCCTTAAATCCAGGTTGCTTCTCTCCTTGATTAGTTTCCATCCGTTGCTTTTTGTCCTGCATTCTGGTGCTTTGGAGAATAGGAGGGGAGGGGAATAGGAATAAGAATGGGAACTTGGAGGTCTTCTAGTCCAGCCCCCTGCTCAAGCAGGAGACCCTGTATAATTTGAGACAAGTGGCTGTCCAGTCTCTTCTTAAAAGCCTCCAGTGATGGAGCACCTACAACTTCTGGTGGCAAGCCGTTCCTCTGGTTAATTGTCCTCACTGTTAGGAAATTTCTCCTTAATTCCAGGTTGCTTCTCTCCTTGATTAGTTTCCATCCATTGCTGCTTCTCCTGCCTTCTGGCGCTTTGGGGAATAGGTTGACCCCTTCCTCTTCTTTGTGGCAGCCCCTGAAAATACTGGAATATTGCTATCATGTCCCCCCTAGTCCTTCTTTTCTCTAGACTGGCCAAACCCAGATCCTGCAGCCGTTCTTCGTATGTTTTAGCCTCCAGGCCTTTAATCACCTTAGTTGCTCTTCTCTGCACTTTTTCCAAAGTCTAAACATCTTTTTTGTAATGTGGGGACCAAAACTGGATGCAGAATATTCCAGGTGTGGCCTTACTAAGGCTTTATAAAGCGGTGCTAATACTTCACCTGATATTGATTCTATGCCTCTGTTTATACAACCCAGGATTGCATTAGCTTTCTTGGCTGGTGCCGCACACGGCTGGCTCGTGTTTAAGGGATCGTCCACTAGGACTCCAAGATCCCTCTCACAGTTACTGTTTTTTGAGCCAGGTTTCGCCTAATCTGTACTTGTACCTTTGGTTTTTCCTGCCCAGGTGTAAAACCTTGCTTTTCTCCACATTGAAATTCATGTTTTTGGAAATGGCCCATTGTTCAAGTTTGTCCAGATCCTTCTCCTTCCTCAATTTCCTTCCAAAATATATATATTTATACATAAAAAGATACAAACAAATGTGCTTTGATTGGATCTTTATCAAACCTGGCACCTTGCGCAGTTGTCTATTTTCTTTCTATTTTTTTTAAGAAAAGGAAAATTAGAAGTAAAGTTATCCATATGCCAATTGCAACTAAATGTTGCAACGCCAAGAGCTTCCAGCTTGCCAGCCAGTCTATCCTGCCCTTTGTCCGGTGACTCCATTCCATTCAGTTTTTCACCCCGGCTGATTATTTTCATTCTGGGCCTTTCCGTTCTGTTTTTAGTGGGCTCTTTAGCCTGGGTCCTGATGTTTCTCAACCAAGGCGACTTAAAGATGGGTGGCCTTCAACTCCCAGAATCCCCCTTGCTGGCTGAGGAATTCTGGGAGTTGAAGTCCGCACATCTTCAAGTTTCCAAGGTTGAGAAACACTGATCTGTCCCCACAATACTTGCATATTTTTTTTGCAAGTTTCCCCCACCCCCCACTTTTTTATAATGCAAATATTTTCCCTAGTTCTTTTTGGGAACGGAGGGAGCTGTTTGGGAAACGGTTAAGGCAGTGGTTCTCAACCTTCCTAATGCCACGACCCGCCCCCGCAACCCCACTGCGACCCACACTGCTGCTGCGCCCCGCCGCCGCGACCCCCGGCCCACCACCACCATTTGAGTTATTTTACCCTCTGCGCATGCGCAAAGCATTCTGCGCATGCGCACAGGGTAAAAGAACCCAAATGGCGGCGTCCGGGCGAAGTCTCCCGACCCCTGTGAAAAGGTCATTTGACCCCAAAGGGGTCGCGACCCCCAGGTTGAGAACCGCTGTGTTAAGGTATTGTGATTTAAGAGCTGACCAGATGTAAGTTGATGCAATAGGAATGATTCAGCATTGACATCGCCGGTTTAAGACTCTGATGGGGTCCACACAAGACCGTTACCGTTTTAAGAGGTGTCTATATATAGGTGGCCATTAGAGGGCGTATGTCTCTCTCGTTGTGTATCTCATTGCTCTCCCTGTGTCCGTAGCTGTATGATAAGGTATCTACCACGTATATGTATGTATATATTTAATTGTATATAAACCACTGTTAATTATCTAAGGGCTCTGTGTGCTGTGTGCTGTGTTTTGTTCCTGGGTTTATCTCATAATACTAGCCACGCTGCAAAACTCTGACAGAAACTGAAGGCTCAGCTGAGAATTTTTTTGGGGGAAAAGGTGCTTAAAAGACCCCCTAAAAAGTTTGTGTGTTTTGTTGCACCAATTTTGCAGATGGGGAGATGGAAATTGGGCAGGTGACCCCAGGCCACCATTTTGCAACGAACGTTTCTCCAGCCTAGGAATCCCAGAATGCCCTACCAACCTGCCCCAGAGAATTCTGGGAGCTGAACTCCTGCTAGATCACTTGGGAGACACCTAAGCTGTCCGGTGGCTCCTGATAAAAATGGGGCACCCCGCCCCTTTTTTTTAGATTAATTTATACAGAGAACAATCAGTGTGTTGCTATCTTCAATTTTGGAAGGTTTGGGTGATGTTTTATAATAGGCTTACAGTCCTTGACTTATGACCACAATTGGATGGGAACATCCATCGCTAAGCAATATGGCCGTTAAATGAGTCATCCCATGACCAGTCCTGATTTTCACGACCTTTTTTGGCTGCAGTCATTAAGTGAATCACTGTGGTTGTTAAATGAATCGCATGGTCATTCAGTGAATCGGGTTTCCCCTCGTTGACTTTGCTTGTCAGAAGGTCACAAAAGGGGATCATGTGACCCCGGGATGCTGCGACCGTCGTAAGTGTGAGTCGGTTGCCAAGGGTCCGAATTTTGATCTCGTGACCTCGAGAGAGTGCGACCGTCATAAATATGAGTCAGTTGCCAAGCATGCGAATATAAATCATGGGGAATGCTGCAATGGTCGTAAATGCGAGGACTGGTCGTAAGTCACTTTTTGCAGGGCTGACTGTCTTAACTTCAGACAGTCGCTAAATGGAATGATCGTAAGTCGAGGACCACATGGGAAGATGGCTTTGGCATCCAGGATCTGACCACATTTGATTTTTTTTTTAATTCTCTTTTGGGATCCCAGGATCTGCTGAAGCACACGCCGACCGATCACCCCGATTACCCGCTACTCCAGGACGCCCTTCGGATTTCCCAGAATTTCCTCTCCAGCATCAATGAGGACATCGATCCTCGGAGAACGGCCGTCACTACCCCGAAAGGAGAGGCAAGTAGGCCGTTTAGCTGGGGTGATATCAGACACGGGACGTTTATGGGGGGGGGGCCTTAAAAAAGACGGACTCTCTGTGTAGACCAATTTAGGGCCCCCAAAAAAGTCAACAAAGGAATTCTGCCAAGCAGACTCCTCCCTAGGTGGAAATTGCCAAGATTCCAAGATATACTGCCCCTGTGCCTGGAGGCTCCATTAGGGTCAAGAAACCAATCCACGGGATCAGGATGAGTGCAGTGTCTCGGGAAGGGGATGAGGCTGTGTGTTAAGATTTATTTTAAAAAATAATGTTAATAACACTTTTTGATTTATCATTCATTCATTCATTCATTCATTCATTCATTCATTCATTCATTCAATTTATTTGCCGCCCATCTCGTTTTGAAGCAACTCTGGGCGGCTTATAGCATCAGTTACCGTGAGGTAAGATGAGGGCCTGAAATATATATATATATATATATATATATATATATATATATATATATATATATATATATATATATATATATATATATATATATATATATATATATATATATATATATATATATATATATATATATATACACATACATACATACATACATACATACATACATACATACATATATATACATATATATACATATATATACATATACATACACACACACACACACACACACACACATATATATATATATATTTAACTGACTGTCTGTCTCTATCTCATCTATCCATATATCTCTCTCTTCTCTTTCTCTCTCATCTGTCGCTCATCTATCCATGTATCTCTCCCTCTCTCTCTCTCTCTCTAATCTATCTATCTATCTATCTATCTATCTATCTATCTATCTATCTATCTATCTATCTATCTATCTATCTATCATCTATCATCTGTCTGTCTGTCTATCCATCCATCCATCTACCGGTATCTATCTATCTATCTATCTATCTATCTATCTATCTATCTATCTATCTATCTATCTATCTATCTATCTATCTATCTATCTATCTATCTATCTATCTATCATCTATCATCTGTCTGTCTGTCTATCCATCCATCCATCTACCGGTATCTATCTATCTATCTATCTATCTATCTATCTATCTATCTATCTATCTATCTATCTATCTATCTATCTATCTATCTATCATCTATCTATCTATCTATCTATCTATCTATCTATCTATCTATCTATCATCTATCTATCTATCTATCTATCTATCTATCTATCTATCTATCTATCTATCTATCTATCTATCTATCTATCCATGTATATATATATATATATATATATCATCTATCCATGTATCTGTCTGTCTGTCTGTCTCTCTCTCTCTCTCTCTCTCTCTCCGGTATTCTATCTATCTATATTTTATATAAAATGTATATATTTATATTATAAAGTTATAAAAAGTTTTTCCTTCTTTTGCAGACCCGCCAGCTGGTCAAGGATGGCTTCTTGGTGGAGGTGGCCGAAGGATCTCGCAAGCTGCGCCACGTTTTCCTCTTTACGGACGTTTTGCTATGCGCCAAGTTGAAGAAAACGGGCGTCGGGTGAGATTCGGGGGAAGAGGAGCCCGTAGGATGGGCTGCGGAGTACCCATGCGGACAAGAGACCCTGCGGGAAATGATTCAAGCGGGATTTTCTAACCTTGGCCACTTTAAGAGGTGTGGACTTCAACTCCCAGAATTCCCCCAGCCAGTTGGCTGGGGAATTCTGGGAGTTGAAGTCCACACCTCTTAAAGTGGCCCAGTTGGAAAATCTGGTTTAAAAGCAAGGGACGTAATCTAGGGCAGGATCTGGATGGGTAGATTCCAACTGGATAGTGAGATAAGTAGTTTAATAATTTTTAAAAAACCAAGCAAATAAATAAATAAGGAATGCATGCCACGGTCAAAGTTTCCATCAGCACTAGGGGATGGACTAGATGACCTTTGCTAGATGGTTGCAACAGCCCACGGTCACACCATGGCTGTTTGTGGTGCTCCGTAACCGGCTTGGGACAAGCAGAGTCAGAGGGCAAAGCTGACCATAAAATTATAGGACACCGTCATGCGGTGTTTTGTTTAGTGACCGCATCGCTTGACAATAAAATGGCCGGTCCTAATTGGACTCGTTAAGTGAGGACTACCTGTTCCGTATATGACTCTGGACAGCTTACAAAATTAGTAAAATAAAGTAGAAATGAAAATAAAAACAAATGAAATTAAGACACAGGAAATAAAGTAAAAAATATTTTTTTAAAAAAAATGAAATAAAAGAGAAATCCAGAACGGAATGGAATGAAATAGTAGATAATATAGAATAGAATAGGGTAGGGTAGAATTTGAAAGAAATAGAATAGAATAGAATAGAATAGAATAGAATAGAATAGAATAGAATAGAATAGAATAGAATAGAATAGAATAGAATTCAAACTAGAACAGAAGCTAGAATATAATATGGAATAGAATAGAATTTAAAATAGAATAGAATTTAGAATAGAATAGAAATTTAGAATAGAATAGAATTAAGAAGAGGAGAGAATAGAATAGAATATAGAATAGAATAGAATTAATAGAATAGAATTTAGACTATAGAATTAGAATAGAATATAGAATAGAATTTAAAATAGAATAGAATAGAATATAGAATATAGAATAGAATTAAGAATGGAATAGAATAGAATTAATAGAATAGAATAGAATAGAATACAGAATAGAATAGAATTTAAAATAGAATAGAATATAATATAGAATAGAATTTAGAATAGAATAGAATTAAGAAGAGAAGAGAGAATAGAATAGAATATAGAATAGAATTTAGAATTAGAATAGAATAGAATAGAATAGAATAGAATAGAATAGAATAGAATAGAATAGAATAGAATAGAATAGAATAGAATAGAATAGAATAGAAAATAGAATTTTCTTGGCAATAATATGGAAGTGACCCCCTCTGGGATCTCCTGGTGGTCTCCCATCCACGATCTGTTGGCTGGATTGTCCTCGGTCCTTCTTGGGCTGGGCCAGAGAGTTCTAGAGTCAGTTCAGGCTAAGGTCGGGGGTCTCTCTGTGCAGGAAACACCAGCAGTACGAGTGCAAGTGGTACATCCCCTTGGCGGAGCTGGTCTTCCCCTCTTTGGAAGAGTCCGACCTGTGTCCACACGTCCAGGCCATGCCGGACCACGACCTGGAAGACATGAAAATCAAGATCTCCTCCATGAAGAGCGAAGTGCAGAAGGAGGTCAGTAGAGGGCAGGCGGGTTGCTTAGTCCAACTTAACACAGAAAGGTGCTGGGGATGCATACAGGGGGTCCTCGAACTTATGACCATTCGTTTAGCGACCGCTCAAAGTTGCAACGGCACTGAAAAAAGTGACATAGCACCGTTTTTCATACTTACGACCATTGCAGCATCCCCACGGTCACACGATCAAAATTCAGGGCCTTGGCAACCAGCTTATACAGGTAGTCCTCTACTTACGACAGTTCATTTAGTGACCGTTTGACGTAACAACGGCACTGAAAAAAGTGACTTAGGACCATTTCCCACACTTACGACCTTTGTAGTAGCCCCACAGTCACGTGATCAAAATTCACACGTTTGGGAACTGGTTCATACTTATGACGGTCACAGTGTCCTGGAGTCACATGAGTCCCCTTTTGCGACCTTCGGACCAGCAAAGTCCATGGGGAAAGCCGGGTTACCAACTTAACAACCGGGTTACCAACTTATCAACTGTGGTGATTCGCTTTACAACTTGGGGCAAGAAAGATCGTAAAATGGGGCAAAGCTCACTTGACAAATGTCTCACTTAACAGAAAATTCGGGCTCAACTGTGGTCATAAGTCGAGGACCACCTGTGTTTATTTTTAAATTTTCACCCTGTTTTCCAACTTACATAGAAACTTCACGGCAACAGTTAGGAGCAAAGGGATTAACAGATTAACAGAGTTGGAAGGGACCTTGTAGGTCATCTAGTCCAACCCCCCCTGCCCAAGCAGGAAGTGAATGAGTTGCATCCGATTTTTGGATGGGTTTTTTTTTTTGCCAGGTTGTTAAGCGAATCACTGCAGTCCGTTAAGCGAATCACAGTCACTAAGTGAATTTGGCTTCCGCCATTGACTTTGCTTGTCA
>JALIGW010000001.1:2727843-2860343 GCA_023053685.1 Diadophis punctatus similis
AAAGGAGGGGAGGGGAAGGGAAGGGAAGGGAGGGAGAGGAAGGGAAGGAAGGGGTCAAGTAAGAAGGAAGGATGGGAGGGAGGGAGAAAAAAAGAAGGGAAGGAAGGAAAGAAAAGGGAGGGAAGTAGGGGAGGGAAATGAAAGAAAAGGAAGGAAGGGGTCAAGTTTAAGGATGGAAGGGGGAAGAAGAAGGAAGGAAAGAAAAGAGGAAGGGAAGTAGGGGAGGAAAATGAAAAAAAAAGGGAAGGGAAGTATGGAGGGAGGGGAAGGGAAGGGAAGAAATAAGAGGGAAAAAGGGAAAGGGAAAAAGATGAAAAGAAGTGGAGGAGGAGTGGCAGAACCTGGGAGTGGCCACAAGCAAACTCAGGCCAACCTCCCTTGAGGGCCATTGACCCTTCTCTCACTCCAAGCAGGTGCTAATTTAGTGGTTCCCATTTGTTTATTTATTTATTTATTTAAATGGATTTATATGCCACCCAACTCCCAGGGGACTCTGGGTGGCTCACAACATGTCTTTTACACAAGCCACAACAGAGGCTTTTAGCAATAAATTGGTTTAATTGGACCTTCCTGTCTTCTCAACTCTCTGGTTAGCCCCTGCTAGGAATTAGATGGGTTCCCTTGCGGCTACTTAGGGATTCTAGGCTAAGTCCTCTTTTGATGCCGCCACCCCCAGTCCTCCTCTGTAGAGCCAGGTTTCTGTTGCATCCTTGTGACTTGAGATTTTTGCTTCCTCGTCTTCCCCAAGCTGATGCCCTCCTAATCTCTTCCCATAACATGAACACACACACACACACACACACACACACACACACACACACACACACACACACCCCTAGGAGACTCTGTACTCCTGCTTTTCGCTAAAACTTTGCCATTCTCCTTAGATCTCCAGACATTTGTGCTAAGTTCTGTGGAGCTGCAGTATCTGATGGGATCCTGTTTCAAGTTACGGACAGTCCACAACATTCCTCTGACCAGCAACACCGACGGTGAGTGCGCTCGGGACTCGGCTCTCCTGGCACCGTCGATCCACACGATCGCAAATTGAGCGTTGGACAACCGGCTTCCGTTTACTCTTCGCACAGTCATGAACTTCGCGGAGACTCTGGGTGCCTTATGCAGGTGGTCCTCGAGTTACGACCAGAATTGAGCCCAACATTTATGCTGCTAAGTGAAACGTTTGTTATGTGAGTTTCTCCCATTTTACGACTTTTCTTGCCAGGTTTGTTAAGTGAATCGCTGCAGTTGTTAAATTAGTCACCCGGTTGTTAAGTGAATCCGGCTGCCCCCCCCCCCCCATTGACTTCGCTTGTCGGAAGGTCGCAAAAAGGGATCATGTGAACCTAGGATGCTGCGACCGTCGTAAATGTGAATCAGTTGTTAAGCATCCAACTGTAACTTGCGTGACTCTGGGGAGGCTGCAACGGTCATAAGTGTGAAAAATGGTCGTAAGTCACTTTTTTCAGCGCCGTTGTAACTTCGAATGGTCACTAAGCGAACTGTTGCAAGTCGAGGACTACCTGTAATTTAAACAAATAAGAAAACAACAACACACAGATAGTCCTTCACTTACAACAGTTCATTCAGTGACCGTTTGAAGTTACAATGGCAACGAAAAAGTGACTTACGATCGTTTTTCACACTTACGACCGTTGCAGACGCCCCATGGTCACGTGATCAAAATTCAGACCCTTGGCAACTGATTCACATTTATGACGGTCACAGTGTCCCGGGGTTATGTGATCACCTTTTGCGACCTTCTGACCAGCCAAGACCACGGGGAAGCCAGATTCGCTTAACAGCCGTGTGACTAACTTAACGACTGCCGTGATTCACTTAACAACCGTGGCAAGAAAGGTCGCAAAATGGTGCAAAGTTCACTGAACAGCCATCTCACTTAGCGACAGAAATATTGGGCTCCATTGCGGTCGTAACTCGAGGACCGCCTGCCTTCTGATTCCCATTCATACAAGTTCCAAGCGCTCAATTTGAGGTTGGTCCTTTTCCCACCAGTAGGTGGCGGTATGCTTGCAAAGAGTTTGCTTTTGCAACTATGCGGAAAATTTTTTTTTTCTGGTTTTTGAAGCGTGGGAGGCCACGAAACAGGTTTTTTTTTAAACTTAATACTTGGAGTTGTTAAGTCATATGATGCTTGGGTAAAGTTGTGGCCAATTAAGCTAACTTTTTAGCTTGTTAACTCTCGGTTCCTAAAAGCAGCACGTGGGAGCAAAACCCGGTGGGGGCCTCCTTCCCACTCGCGACCCCACATCAGTGGCTCCTCTGCTCTTTGCAAGCACCCCTGCCCCTTTCATGAAGGGCTCCCCGCGTGAAATCTGGTGACTCTCCCTTTTTAGCGTGATCTTTTTCCTCCTTAGCATTTCTTAGGGTTGCAATTCCGACCTCGTGCAAATAAAATAAAATCCATTCGTGCCAATTTTTTTTTGATATTTTCTTTAAAAAAATTATTTTAATCGTTAGCATTTGATGGTTTGTTTTCTTTTTTCTTTTCTTCCTTTTGTATTTGAACTTTGGAAATAAAATAAAAATTTGTGGGAAGAAAAAACATAAAGCCACCTCTGAGCTCTCTCTCTCTCTCTCTCTCTCTCTCTCTCTCTCTCTCTCTCTCTCTTTCCGGTTCCTCCTCCGCAGATGACAAACTGCAAGGAATGTGTGGCTTTTTACACGTCATTCTCCACTCGGTCAAGGGCTTTAAGCAATCTGCCAGTAAGTGCCGGAGTGATTTAGTAGATTAGATTTTTATTTTTTGCATCTTCCCTGTGACTTCCCCTCCCCAGTGCCTTCTATGGCATAATTTGATTCAGCTGCAGCTACACCCAGGGAGGGTCTGGGGGCGTCCAGGCGAGCCCCTTCTTATCTGGTCGTTTTGCAAAGGATGGATATGGGGCTCCCAACCAACCAAGGAACCCACAGTCCTCCTCCTCTTCCTCCAACTCCTCCTCCCAGCAAACACCCCCTCCCTTCTAGGACTGATAATGTTCCCTAGCTGGATAAGGAAACGTCTGCGAGTAAACGCCCAAGATCAGAAAGCTTTAAGATGAATGGACTTCAGCTCCCAGAATTCCCCAGCCAGAATGCTTTAAGAGGGGTGGACTTCCACTCCCAGAATCCCTCAGGAAACATGCTTTAAGAGGGGTGGACTTCCAGAATTCCCCAGCCAGAATGATTTAAGAGGAGAGGGCTTCAACTCCCAGAATTCCCCAGCCAGCCTGCTTTAAGAGGGGTGGACTTCCACTCCCAGAATTCCCCAGCCAGCATGCTTTAAGAGGGGAGGGCTTCCACTCCCAGAATTCCCCAGCCAGCATGCTTTAAGAGGGGTGGACTTCCACTCCCAGAATTCCCCAGCCAGCAGGCTTTAAGAGGGGTGGGCTTCCACTCCCAGAATTCCCCAGCCAGCGAAGGTTCAGAAATACGGGCCTAAGGGATGGATTTGAAGATTTTAACCCTAAGCCAGGTGAAATATAAAATTTATTTCCTATTATTTTTTCCCTCTGATGTTGTTAGACCTCTACTGTACTCTCGAAGTTGACTCTTTCGGATACTTTGTCAGCAAAGCCAAAACACGAGTTTTCCGGGACACAACGGAGCCGCAGTGGAATGAGGTAAGCCATCCACGATGCCTCTGAGCATGTGCAGAGTGCCTCCCCACTGTTTCCCCCCCCCCCAGGGCAAAATACGGATAGTCCTTGTCTTACAACAGTTCGTTTAGTAACTGTTCCAAGTTACAATGGCACTGAAGAAAGGGACTTATGACCGTTTTCCACACTTACGACCGTTGCAGCATCCCCTTGGTCACGTGATCAAAATTCAGATGCTGGGGAACTGACTCGTATTTATGATGGTCGCAGTGTCCCCAGGGTCACGTGATCCCCTTTTGCGACCTTCTGACCAGCAACGTCAATGAGGAAAACCAGATTCGCTTAACGACCGCGTGACTAACTTAACAACGAGTGATTCACTTAATGACTGTGTCAAGAAAAGTCGTAAAAGAGGGCAGACTCACTTAACAAATCTTTCACTTAACAATGTAAATGTTGGCGTTGATTGTGGTTGTAACTTGAGGACTACCTGTACATAGGACTTCCATAGCAGATTTGAGATAAAAGAAGCCCATTGCTTTGCCACATTTCCTCTGAGCATGTTCTGATTTCTGGGTCTATTTCCACCAGCTTTTATCTCTGATTTCTGATACAGATAGTCCTCGACTTATGACAATAATTGAGCCCAAAATTTATCTTGTTAAGCGAGACAGATGTTTTGCCCGATTTGATGAACTTTTCTGCCACCGTTGTTAAGTGAATCACTGCAGTTGTTAAGTGAGTAACACAGTTGTTAAGTGAATGTGGCTTCCCCCATTGACTTTGCTGGTCAGAAGGTCGCAAAAGGGGATCACGTGACCCCGGGTCAATGCGACCGTCATAAATACGAGTCAGTTGCCAAGCATCTGAATTTTGATCACGTGACCGTGGGGATGCTGCAACGGTCGTAAGTGTGAAAAACGGTCCTTAGTCCCTTTTTTCAGTGCCCTTGTTACTTTGAACGGTCACTAAACAAACTGTTGTAAGTTGAGGACAACCTGCATAGGAAGATGTGGAGGAAGCTACTATGGCGAACCCCAGGGTTGAAATGACATTCTGCACATGCTCAGGAGCACTGATATTATTTTACCTGTCCTAGGTGGGAGATGCCTCAATTGGAGGGAGGGGGGAGCGAGAGAAGGGCTTCCCCTTCCCAGACCATACACTCCTGGCTGTCAGCGTTTTGCAGCATGGTACAAATTGTGATTGTGCAATTTTTATAATTTTGCTTGAGTTCAGTCGGGCTGTGCAAAAATCAGATTGCTGTTCTGCCCCAGCTACAGACCACAAAGAACACAGCACACACAAAATCTGTACAAACCTTGGTTTACTAATTAAGGACTGCTAATGAGCTTTCTTAGTAGTCGTTCAAACACAAACACAGTTTAAAGCCGTCTTTTCTGAACACTGGCTGTTAATTCAACTTCATTAACAGCCAGCAGGAGTCCACGAAATAATAACTCAAGGCTGAGTAAACAGTCTTGAAGATAACAGCAGTCTTACGGTGGTTGGCAAAATGCCCAGAAGCAATTTGCAGGAAAAAGGCCAAGAGAGAGAACAAGAGCCGTTCAGAGTCAAGACACGAAGGAATATGAACGAATGTTGTTTCCTGCAAATTGCTTCCTTCGTTGCCATCCCTTAAATAGGCTAGGGGAGTGGCCAATTAGCCCCAAGCCTTACTCCCGAGAAAACCTCCTCCTGAGGAACCATTCCTGCCTTTTGGCAGCTCTGTGTACCCGTGCATTGAGAATAGGCTCCTCCTCTTCTTCCTCGTCACTGATGGGAGCTTCCTCGTCACTGATGGGAGCTTCTGGAGGTTCTGGAGGCCCTGGCTGAATCTCCGCCTCTGGCACTGAGTCCTCTCCAGCCTCCTCACTGACCGACTCGGGTGCCAGCTGCACAGGCCGCTGGCGCATCACCACCTCAGCCTCTGCACTGTCGGAATCCGCCACCAGCTGCACGGGCTGCTGGCGGGCCACAACAATTACATTACGGAGGGCAACTACAGCTAGTCCTCATCTTACAACAGTTCATTTAGTGACCGTTCAAAGTTACAACAGCGCTGAAAAAAGTGATTTTACAACCATTATTCATACTTACGACCATTGCATCTCCACGGTCATATGATCAAAATTTGCCAAGTCAATGGCAACTGACTTGGATTTATGACGGTCAATGTGTCCCCGGGGTCACGTAATCTTCTTTTACGACTTTCTGAGCAGCCAAGTCCATAGGGAAAGCCAGATTCGCTTAACGACCGGGTTACTAACTTATCAACCGCAGTGATTCACTTAACAGCCGTGTTGCTAACTTAACCAATGCAATCATTCACTTAACAACAAATGCAATAACGCGCTTTTCTCTTAACAAGACAAATCGTAAAAACGGGGCAAAACTCCCTCAACATAGGTCTCACTCAGCCAGATAAATGTTGGGCTCAGTTGTGGTCGTAACTCGAGGACGACCTGTAACGATTTGAACACTTGTGGGGCATCCCCAGCCATTTGGCAGCAAAGGATTCCCGGAAAGAAACGATATGCAATTATCAATTTACTGTACAAACCAAAGATGACCTAACTATGCGGCAGAGAATTCATTGATTATTTTATTTATTAATCCAATTTAAAGGCCTCCTGACTCTCCCAGAATCTCTCTGGCTCCCAAATGTCTCCTTTCGTTTCTAGTCAAAGATTTATGGCGGGGAATACTACCGGTAGGAGTCCTCGACATACGACCCTAATAGAGCTGGCCCATTACGGTTGTAAGTAGTGCCCAGTTTTCACACTTAACAACCGTTGCAGCATGCCCATGATCACGTGATCAAAATTCAGGTGCTTGGCGATCGATTCGTATTTACGACGGTCGCAGTGTCCCGGGGTCACGTGATCCCCTTTTGTGACCTTCCGACAAGCCAAGTCAATGGGGAAGCCAGATTCGCTTAATGACTGACAATTCGCTTAACAGCCCAGTGGTTTGTTTAACAGCTGTGTCAACAAGGTCGTAAAATGGGACAAAACTCACTTTATCTTATTTAGCAATGGCAAGTTTGGGCTCAATTGCGGTCGTAAGTCGAGGACTTTTTGTATGTTCCTACACGGATTGCTCTAATACAGGTAGTCCTCGACTTACGACCACAATAGGGTCCCAAATTTTTGTTCCTGACCTTTCGTGCCACCGTTGTTAAGTGAACCACCGCAGTTCTTAAGTCAGTCACACGGTTGTTAAGTGAATCCGGCATTCCCCATCGACTTTGCCTGTCGGACGGTCGCAAAAGGGGACCACGTGACCCCGGGATGCTGAGACCATCATAAGTATGAACCTGTTGCCAAGCATCTGAATTTTGATCACGTGACCACGGGGCAATGGTCGTTAAGTGCGAAACATGGTCATAACTCACCTTTTTCACTGCCGGCGTAACTTTGAACGGTCACTAAATGAACTGTTGTATGTCGAGGACTGCCTGTACTGAGTGTCCTAATTTTGATCATGTGACCACAAGGATGCTGCAACAGTCACCATGGGGACAGTGCAACGGTCGTAAGTGTGAAAACTAGTCCTAAGTCACTTTTATCAGTGCTGTTTGTGACTTACAATGGTCACTAAGGGAATGGTTGTAAGTCAAGGACGGCCTGTATTCTCACTTTTTTTCCTCTCTGTCTCAAAACTGTTGCTGCTACTTTGAACTTCTCCTCCCTCTCTGATTCTGCAGGAATTTGAGATCGAGCTGGAAGGCTCTCAGTACCTGCGCATCCTCTGCTACGAGAAATGTTACGACAAGACCAAGCTGAACAAAGACAACAACGAAATTGTCGATCGGATCGTGGGCAAGTGGCAAGTCCAGGTGCGGGGGCCCCAGTCAGTATGCTTTAAGAGGGGTGGACTTCCACTCCCAGAATTCCCCATCCAGCATGCTTTAAGAGGGGTGGACTTCAACTCCCAGAATTCCCCAGCCAGCATGTTTTTAGAGGGGTGGACTTCAACTCCCAGAATTCCCCAGCCAGCATGTTTTTAGAGGGGTGGACTTCAACTCCCAGAATTCCCCAGCCAGCATGCTTTAAGAGGGGTGGACTTCAACTCCCAGAATTCCCCAGCCAGCATGTTTTTAGAGGGGTGGACTTCAACTCCCAGAATTCCCCAGCCAGCATGCTTTAAGAGGGGTAGACTTCAACTCCCAGAATTCCCCAGCCAGCATGTTTTTAGAGGGGTGGACTTCAACTCCCAGAATTCCCCAGCCAGCATGCTTTAAGAGGGGTGGACTTCAACTCCCAGAATTCCCCAGCCAGCATGTTTTTAGAGGGGTAGACTTCAACTCCCAGAATTCCCCAGCCAGCATGTTTTTAGAGGGGTTGACTTCAATTCCCAGAATTCCCCAGCCAGCAATGATTTAAGAGGGGTGGACCAACTCCCAGAATTCCCCAGCCAGGATGCTTTAAGAGGGGTGGACTTCCACTCCCAGAATCCCCCAGCCAGCATGCTTTAAGTGGGGTGGACTTCCACTCCCAGAATTCCCCAGCCAGCATGCTTTAAGAGGGGTGGACTTCCACTCCCAGAATCCCCCAGCCAGCATGCTTTAAGTTGGGTGGACTTCAGCTCCCAGAATTCCCCAGCCAGCATGCTTTAAGAGGGGTGGACTTCAACTCCCAGAATCCCCCAGGAAACATGCTTTAAGAGGGGTGGACTTCCACTCCCAGAATTCCCGGCCAGTGTGCTTTTTTATTGCTTTAATAAAAGAATAACAGAGTTGGAAGGGACCTTGGAGGTCTTCTGCCCAGCTCTCTAATGTTATATTTGTCAAACTTGCTCACTTTCACTGAGGTCCATTCATCGCAGCATGCCTGCTGGGGAATTCTGGGAGCTGAAGGCCACCCTCCTCCTGCTTGAACAGGGAGTTGGACTAATAAGAGACATGCATTACGTGCAGCTTAGAAACCGTTAAAAGCTTAATTGAATGTGTTGCTTTTTCATGTTGTTGTTGTGAGCTGGAACCACTTTGGTTTTGTTTGCTATTAGCCTCGTGTTCTGGGATTGGCAGAGTTATAAACAGAGCACAATAGAAGAGAATATTTGTGATGCAAAGGTTGAACTGTGGGGTCCTTGGTGCTCTCTGAGCTTGGTGGTTTTCTTGCAGACGTTTCATGGCCCAACTAGGCAATAGCATCAATCTAGAAGGAAGTGGCATTTGTGAGGTAGAGGAGGAGGAGGAGGAGGAGGAGGAGGAGGAGGAGGAGGAGGAGGAGGAGGAGAAAGAAGAGAAGGAGGAAGAGGAGGACGACAACTGTGGGGTCCTTGGTGCTCTCTGAGCTTGGTGGTTTTCTTGCAGACGTTTCATGGCCCAACTAGGCAATAGCATCAATCTAGAAGGAAGTGGCATTTGTGAGGTGGAGGTGGAGGAGGAGGGGGAGGAGGAGGAGGAGGAAAATAATTGTGGGGTCCTTGGTGCTCTCTGAGCTTGATGGTTTTCTTAAAGACGTTTCATGACCCAACTAGGTAACATCATCAGTGCTACGAGGGAATGCACTCTGAGCTCTGCAGGAGAGCGTTTCGTTCCAAGTAGCCAAAAATCAGTATTTTGACTGACACATTCCATTCAAAACCAGAATCTTTTGTGAGATGCACAGTGGCTAGACAGGATTTAAATAAGTTTTTCTTATTATTGTATAGGTTCATTCGGAACAAGGGATCCAGAGGGTTTTGCAAACATGAAGCGGGATCTGGCAGCCCCTTTTCTGTCTTACAAAATTTTATTCAAAGGCGGAAGGTCTTGTGGGCTGAAGCTCACTTCATCAGATCCAATGCCATTTCATTAAAAAAATATGCACCTTTTATTAAAATGTGTCAGAAAAGAGGACTGCCAGGCGCCTTCAGACTTTTCATTGAGCTGACATATTTACAGATTTACAGAGTTGGAAGGGACCTTGTAGGTCATCTAGTCCAACCCCCCACCCAAACAGAGCCTACACCATTTTTGACAGATGGCAATCATGGTCTTCATGTTCCTTTTACAATTCTTGAGAGAGAAAAATATCCTTGCCGCTTCCGGTTTTATTTCGCTTTCTACCTATCTGAATTGCCGCAAAATTCAACGGGAAAAGAAAAGAGGTTGCAATTCTCAGATGTTAATTTCTCTCCTCTCTCTAGTCCGCGACATACGACCACAATGCAGGCCACAATTCATGTTCCTAAGCGAGACATTCGTTAAAGGAGCTTTGCCCTATTTTACGACCTTTCTTGCCACGGTTGTTAAATGAGTCACTGCAATTGTTTTAAGTTAGGAACACGGTCGTTCAGTGAATCTGGCTTCCTCGTTGACTTTGCTGGCTCAGAAGGTTGCAAACGGGGATCACGTGACCTCGGACCGCTGTGACGGTCATAAATATGAGTCAGTTGCTAAGTTTCCGAATTCCGACCCCCAAAATTATGGGGATGTGAATTTTGATCACGTGACCATGGGGATGCTCCAACGGTCGTAAGTGTGAAAAACGACCCTAAGCTCCTTTTTTCAGGGCCGTTGTAACTTCGTTTAGTTCGGTCACTAAACAAACCGTTGTAAGTCTAGGACTACCTGCAACGCATCGTTCTCTGGAGCCTTGCAGATTTTCCCGAAGTTTTCGGGCTGTTTATAATCTAGCAGCAGCATTATTGCAAATTCCCGTAGGAGGCACGGAACCCGACATGCGCCAGGGGTGTCAAATTTGTCCTCCCCTCCTGTTGGGGGGTGCCAGCAGGATGCATCTCAAGCTGTCTCCCCGATGCCAGGCTGCGGCATCGCCGGTTCCTTTGTGCCAAGACAGTAACCCCCCCCCCCCCCGAGGCGTGCTTTTTCCTGTCTCACTGTTCTCGTCTCCATCTGCACATTTATCGGCTCCGTCGGAGTTTGCTCTAGATAAGATCAGTTCCCAGGAAGAAAGAGAGAAAATGCTCTCGGATTAGGGGGAAAAATAATTATAATTTGCGCATTTCAGTGGATGCAAACCTATTTGCCACTTAGGGAAGTAAGTTTGCTACCCTGGCATGCCTGAATGATCAATATTATAATTATAATACTTAAACAGGCATGGGTAATCCTCAATTTGCAATCATAATTGAGCTAAGTGTGACATTTGTTACGTCAATGAGAATAGATCTGGAAGGGACCTTGGAGGTCTTCTAGTCCAGCCCCCTGCTCAAGCAGGAGACCCTATACCAGTGATGGCGAACCTATGGCACGGGTGCCACAGGTGGCACGCGGAGCCATATCTGCTGGCACACGAGCCATTGCCTAACTCAGCTCCAGCGCGCATGTGCACGCCGGCCAGCTGATTTTTTGCTCGCAGGGAGGCTCTGGGAGGGCATTTTCAGCTTCCGGAGGGCCTCCGGGGGGGACTGGGAAGGGTGTTTTTGCCCTCCCCAGGCTCCAGGGAAGCCTCTGGAGCCTGGAGAGGATGAAAAATGGGCCTACCAGGCCCACCAGAAGTTGGAAAAAGGGCCATTTCCGGCCTCCAGAAGCCCTCCGGGGGAGTGGGGGAGGCCGTTTTCGCCCTCCCCAGGCATTGAATTATGGGTGTGGGCACTCGCACATGCGCGATAGCACACGCGCATGCACTTTTGGCACCCGAGGGAAAAAAGGTTCGCCATCACTGCCCTATACCATTTGAGACAAGTGGCTGTCCAGTCTCTTCTTGAAAACTCCAATGATGAAGCACCCACAACTTCTGGTGGCAAGCTGTTCCACTGACTAATTGGTCTCACTGTTAGGAAGCTTCTCCTTAATTCCAGGTTGCTTCTCTCCTTGATCAGTTTCCATCCATTGCTTTCTGGTGCTTTGGAGAATAATTTAACCCCCTCTTCTTTGTGGCAGCCCCTCAAATACTGAAAGTGTCACGTAGTAAATATTGTCAGTTGTATGTTTATGCAGGGTGACGCATCCCTATCCCAATATTATGGCACATTCCATTATAAGCAGGACACGTGATGTGACTTTATGCGCATGTGTGCATTCCTGATTCTCCATTCTTCTTCTTGTGGTTTGGCTCTGACCCGGAGCGGTCGCATTTAATTAGCAAGAATGTAATTATTCCGAATTTATTGTTTTTGTACCGAAATAAATATTTTATTAGACTTTAACTTCGGTTTCATTTCTAAATGTCTGAGCTCCGAGAGAAAGATCAAACATCGCCTCTATTTATTCTCACCTCTAACAGGAAGGCTGCTATCATGTAGTCCTTCTTTTATTAGTCCTTCTTTTCTCTAGACTAGCCAAACCCAAATCCTGCAAAAGTTCTTCGTATGTTTTAGTCTCCAGGCCTTTAATCATCTTTGTTGCTCTTCTCTGCACTTTTTCCAAAGTCCCAACATCCTTTTCTGTAATGTGGGGACCAAAACTGGATGCATAATACTCCAGGTGTGACTTTACTAAGGCTTTACAAAGCGGTACTAATACTTCATGTGATTTTGATTCTGTGCCTTTGTTTAGACAACCAAGGATTGTATTAACTGTTTTCTGTATTAACTGTCACACACTGCTGGCTCATATTTAAGGGATCATCCACTAGGACTCCAAAGTCCATCTCGCAGTTACTGTTTTTTGAGCCAGGTTTCGCCTAATGATCTGTACCTGTGCATTTAGTTTTTCTTGCCTAAATGTAGAACCTTACTTTTTTCACCATTGAATTTCATTTTGTTAGATAGCGCCCAATGTTCAAGTCTGTCAAGATCCTTCTGTATTTTGAGCCTATCTTCTGGAGAGTTGGCTATTCCTGCCAGTTTGGTGTCATCTGCAAATTTGATGAGTTCCCCTTCTATTCCCTCATCTAAGTCATTTATGAAGATATTGAAGAGTACATTTTACAACCTTTCTTGCCATGGGTGTTAAGTGAAACACTGCAGTTGTTCAGTTAGTAACACAATTCTGAGTTATACACAAGTTATAACCGTGTTGGAAATAGTGACTTGTGACCATTTTTCACTCTTACGGGCATTGCAGTTTTCCTTGGTCATGTGATCAACATTCAAGACACTTGGCAACTGGCATGTACTTATGACAGTTGTAGTGTCCCGGGGTCATATGATCCCCTTTTGCGACCTTCTGACAAGCGAAATCCGTGGGGAAGCCAGATTCACTTAACAACCGTGTGACTCACATAACCACTGCAGTGATTCACTTAAGAAGTGCGGCCAGAAAGGTCGTAAAATCGGGCAAAATTCACTTAACAACTGTCTTGCTTAGCAATGGAAATTTTGGACTCCATTGTGCGTCGTAAGTCGAGGACTACTTGTAACCTCTTAGGGACGCCCGTAAGATTTTTGGGGAACACAATTGGAACATTCCTGTTCTTTACGCTACCAAGAACATGTTTTCTTCAGTGTGGGTTTTAAGCAAATTTACATTTTTACAAGTGGAATAAAAATATTCAGAGAAAATTGTTCTTGGTATTTGTCATCAACGTTACACTTGGCTGCCAATGGGATTCGGAGCCCTATCTTAAAATGCTGAGGTGTGTTGTTTCGTCTTTGCAAATGGTGCGACGTTGTCGTTTTGTGCTCGCTGTTTCTCCCCAAGCCTTGTTGAGCTGAACATATCAGATGGCGCTATTGGAAATTCAGTGCTTGAGTTTCTTTTTATTAGGAATTTTATCAGAAAAATATAAAAAAGAAGATATATATTTAATAATACATATAGTAACAGCAGCTAGGATTGTATTGGCGCAAAATTGGAAAGCAGGTATGATTTCCTGGAGATGAGCAGATAATAATAAAAAATTTGGATTGCGCTAAAATGAACAGATTAACATTACGATTAAAAGATAAAGAGGATTCATTGTATTACAAGACTTGGGAGAAGTTCTATAGGTGGTTAGAAAAGGAATATAAATAAGAAATCTTAAATACCCGTATTTTTTTGAGTATAAGACGCACCTTTTTCCTCCCTAAAAGTGGCTGAAAATTTGGGTGCGTCTTATACTTCGAATGTAGCTTTTTTTGCCAGCCCTAACTAGGTGCTAACAGATCTTCCCAGCTCTTACCTTGCAGGCTTTTTCATTGTTACTCTCTCCAAAGAATGTTTTTCCAGCCCTAAGTCTTTGCAGGTTTTTTTTTCATTGCTCTACTTGCTCCCAATAAGTTTTTTTCTAGCCCTAACTAGGTGCTAACAGATCTTCCCAGCTCTTACCTTGCAGGCTTTTTCATTGTTACTCTCTCCAAAGAATGTTTTTCCAGCCCTAAGTCTTTGCAGGTTTTTTTTTCATTGCTCTACTTGCTCTGAATAAGTTTTTTTTCTAGCCCTAACCAGGTGCTAACGATCTTCCCAGCTCTTACCGGCTTGCATGCTCTTTCATTGTTACTCTCAGAAGAAGGTTTTTTTAAGTCCTAACCAGGGGATAAAATAATGTGCTGAAGCTGACCAGACTAAGGACGCTAGCCAGATGAATACCTGGTAGGCAGATTTTCCCCCCTATTTTCCTCCCCAAAAACTAAGGTGCGTCTTATACTCCGAAAAATATGTATAAATGAATGATATAACCCAGATGTATCACTCGAAAGAGATGGGGGGGAGAAAATTTTAAATTAGAAGTGTATTAATAGATAAACACATAAAGATAAATAAATAAAAAATAATAGATTAAAGGAATGTATATGGAATAAAATATGAAAAAATGTAAGATTGTGTAAAAGAATTCAGGGTTGCTGGAATACCATCCCAGAAAAATGGAGAAAGTACAGCAAAGGAAAGAGGAAGGGAAGAGAGGAGTTAGAAGAAAGAGTTTGTATTTGAATACAGGTTGTCCTCATCTTACGACCGCAATCAAGGCTGAAATTTCCATTTGCTAAGCGAGACAGCGGTTCAGTGAATTTTGCCCCCGTTTTGAGACCTTTCTCGCCACGGTTGTTAAGCGGATCGCTGCAGTTGTTAAGGTAGCCCCACAGTCGTTAAGTGAATCCGGCTTCCTCGTTGACTTTGCTTGCTCAGACGGATGGAAAAGGGGATCATGTGACCCCGGGACGCTGCAACCGTCATAAAGGTGAGTCAGCCGCCAAGCATCTAAATTTTGATCACGTGATCATGGGGATACTGCTGTGAGTGTGGAAAAAGCTCATAAAGTCACTTTTTTGTGGGGGGGAGAGAAGGAAATTGAGACCCGCGGAATTCTGTATGGAGATCCAGCATGCAGAATTTTCCTGACAATTGGAACAATTAACCAGTGGAACAGCTTGCCACCAGAAGTTGTGAATGCTCCAACACTGGAGTTTTTAATGAGAGATTGGACAACCGTTTGTCTGAATTGGCATAGGGCCTCCTGCTTGGGCAGAGGGTTGGACTAGATGTCCTCCGAGGTCCCCCTCTGTTGCTTCGTTATTCCTCCTTTTCCGAAACTCAATTCACAAGGCAGGACAGGTGGATAAATACGGCCTCTCTAGAAAGCCCCGGCAGCATCCTCAGATCAATTTTATCCCGCGTTGCTGTAGCAACGGTTGCTAGGACAACTGCTGAGCTTTGCTCCGATTGGGCGAGGAAGATCCTGGGAGGGAAGGAGATGGTACCTGGGTGAATCAGAGGCAGGTCAGAAGGAAAATGAGGGAAAGGGTTTCAAATACTCTGTTTCTATTGAGTTAATTGATATTTAAGAGGGAAAGGAGGGGCTCTGGGTGGTTAATCAAATAATGAAAACAAGAAAAATATATGTAGTCCTCAACTTACAACAGTTCCATTTAGTGACCATTCAAACAGCGGCACTGAAGAAAGTGACTTATGACTTTTTCACACAACCGTTGCAACATCCCCGTGGTCAGGTGATCAAAATTTGAATGTTGGTCAACTGACTCATATTTATGACGGTCGCAGGGTCCCGGGGACACGTGATCCCCTTCTGACGAGCAAAGTACATGGGGAAGCCAGATTCGCTTAACAACCGTGCTACTCACTTAACAACAACAGTGATTCACTGAACCACTGTGGCAAGTAAGGCTGCAGAATGGGGCATAACTCACTTAACAACTGTCTTGCTTAGCCACAGAAGTTTTGGGCTCGATTGTGGTCGTACGTCGAGGACTACCTGTAACGGAGTCTAGAAATATCAGACAACCGCTCATCTTTAAGCAGTGGTTTTCAAACTTGGCCACTTTGAATATCGTTATCTATTAACTATTGTAATGTCTTTGATGTAGTCCTCGTTTAGCGAGCCGAATTAGCACTGGCAACTCTGTCATTAAACAAAGCAGTCGCTAAGTGAAACTCCGACTGTGCTTACAGTCTGACTTCAATTTTTCTTACCTTTACGGACCTGTGAAGGTCCTACATGCAAGGATTGTTTGGAAAGCTCCTTTTTCATCCCTGTTGTAACTGCGAGCAGTTGCTAAACGAGGCAGTCACTGAACGAGGGCAACCTGTGAAAAACTTGCTATACTGGTTGAGACTTTCTTAGATGGCCTGAAACCTTTTCGTGGGTGTGAGTTCAGCCATCTCTCGCTCAGGGATGGTGCTGTTAAGGTCTCGTTTTTGCAAAAAAATTCCAAAATAGAAATAATCCAGGTTGTTATTGAAATTTGGAGTTTTGATTGTCGTGTTTTGAGGATGTCAGCTTTGGGCCATTGTTTTGTGCAATGTTTGCCAAATTGTCGATGCAAAATCTTATAGCCCTATGTGGAAAAAGTGTGTGTCACATGTCAGGAGGGTTATGTGTTGATGAATCTTTATGCTTTTCTCCAGAAATTGTCCTCTGCAGCCTATTCGAAACAGATTTGCATGATACAGTTCTGAATTATTTCTATTATTATAGACTGGGGTGGGTGTTATATAATAAAACAGACTTGTTCATTACTTTCTCGAATGCCTACAGTTTTGCGCAGAAGTCTGCTTCAACAGACTCCTTTGTTGCAAATTCAGGAAATTCAAACCGCAAATTCAGAAAATTCAACTGCAAACTCAGTGAAACAGAACTCCAAATTCAGAAAATTCAAACAGCAGATTCAGAATATCCCATTGCAATTTTCAAAAAATTCAACCGCAAATTCAGCTAAAATCAGCTGTAAATTCAAAATATTCAGTTGCGAATTCAGAAAAATGCAGCAGCAAATTTGGAAAAATCCAGCTGCAGATTTAGGACATGCAATTACAGGTTCGGAAAATGCAGCGGCAAATTCAGAAAACCCGACCTCAAATTCAGAAAAATCCAGCTGTAAATTCCCCCTCCCAAAAAAATGCAGCTGCACATTCAGAAAAATGCCGTGGCAAATCCAGAAAATTCAAACTGCCGATCCAGAATAAAAAGGGGAGGGTTTGGAACAAGAGCGAAATCTGGAGCTGCGCATCGGCGCAAAAATGCAACAGGAGGACAATTTTCCTTCTTCTAGTAGGATCCGAGCCAGTTCCTCCGTATTCCGAATGTGTAACTTGAAAACTCCAAGCGAATCTGGAGAAGGAAGAACGAATACAGTAGTAGAAAACTGGTAGCTCTGTTTCCTGGAAACGTGGCTTTGATCCCCGCGCATGAGTAATGCTGGCGGGCGGGAGGAACATGGATATTCCAGGCATGTGAATTTTGGGGGCGGGCAGGACTCCTGGGAATTGCGGGTTCCTGTTGGGTTGTTGTAATGTGGAACAACAACCAGCATCCGAATAGCCGGAAAAATGAGCAGGCTTAGAGGTGGGCAGGTGGGTGTGAGGCACTAGCGTAAAACTGTTGTTTATTTGCTGAAGATCTCAGGGTCCTTCGGGATCCCCGAATAATCTGGAGATAATCCAGAACTTTGTCTCCCCCGGATCTGGACAACATCTGCCATCAGTTGGTGGAGAAAACCAGACAGATGTTTGAGACACATCTCAATGTTCTGCTTGTATCGTATTGTACTTCAACTCCCAGAATTCCTCAGCCAGCCACCATTTTACATGCTGCATGCTACAACGGTCGTAAGTGTGAAAAACGGTCCCAAGTCCCTTTTTTTTGTCAGTGCCGTTCTAACTTTGAACGGTCAATAATCAGTGACCGTTGTAAGATTACCTGTATTGACTTTAGAGCAAAGGTATGACCGGTGGACCCAGAATTCCTCAGCCAGCCCGCTTCCCCGAAAATGGAGCCCCAAAGTTCCGTTGCTGAGCGAGACTTTGGTTAAGTGCCCCATTTTAGGACTTTTCTTGCCACAATTCTTAAGGGAATCACTGGAGTTGTAAAGTCAGTCACGTGGTCGTTAAGTGAATCCAGCTTCCCCATTGACTTTGCGTGTCAGAAGGTCGCAAAGGGGATCACGGGACCCCGGGAACACTGTAACCGTCGTAAGTATGAGTCAGTTGCCAAGCGTCCGAATTTTGATCACGTGATCCTGGGGATGCTGCAATGGTCGTAAGTGTGAAAAACGGTCGTAAGTCACTTTTTCCTGTGCCGTTCTGGGGAAGTCAGATTCACTTAACAACCGTTAACTGTTAACTGTTAAGTTGATTCCCTGAAGAACAGTGGCAAGTAAGCTTGTAATATGAGGCAAACTTCACTTAGCAACTGTCTCGCTTAGCAACAAAAAATAGGAGCTCAATTGTGGTCTTAAGGCGAGGACTCCCTATAGAGCCGGGCACTTGAATGCATAGCTAACTCTGTGAAATGTCCCACAGAGCCCCAGAGTTGGAACACTAAGAGGAATTTTTCTATTTGAAATATTGGAATATAAACACGACCCTCTCAGTTTTAGCAGGCAGTATTTTTCCCCCTCTGGTGCTTTTAATTGTGCGCGCGGCTTGGCTTGCTTGCTTGTTCATTGCATCATTTCCCACCCACCCCCGTGGAATTCTGGTCGGGCAGTTGTACAGACTCCAACACTCTCCCCACTTCCATACCTTTTGGCCTTGGGGTCTTGAAGGGGGCAGGCACACCCCCCCCTCCCCAAAGGAAAGGCACTTGCTGATTTGCAGACTTTTTGAAACCCCCCCCCTCATTCTCTCTGTCTCTGTCTCTTTCTCTCTCTCTCTCATTCTCTCTCTCTCATTCTCTCTCCTCACTCATTCTCTCTCTCTTTCCCCCTCTCTCTCATTCTCTCATTTCTCTCTCTCTCTCCCTCTCTCTCACCCCCCTCTCTCTCATTCTCTCCCTCTATCTGTCTCTTTCATTCTCTCTCATTCTGTCTCTCATTCTGTCTCTCTCTCTCATTCTGTCTCTCATTCTGTCTCTCTCTCTCATTCTGTCTGTATCTCTCTCTCTCTCATTCTCTCTTTCTCATTCTCTCCTCACTCCTTCTCTCTTTCTCCCTCTCTCATTCTCTCTCCCTCTCATTCTCTTTCTCTTTCTCTCTCTCTCTCTCTCCTCTCTCTCTCTTTCTGTCTCTCTCTCTCATTCTCTTTCTCTGTCTGTCTGTCTCTTTCATTCTCTCTCATTCTGTCTCTCATTCTGTCTCTCTCTCTCATTCTGTCTGTATCTCTCTCTCTCTCATTCTCTCTTTCTCATTCTCTCCTCACTCCTTCTCTCTTTCCCCCCTCTCATTCTCTCTCCCTCTCATTCTCTTTCTCATTCTCTCTCTCCTCTCTCTCTCTCTTTCTGTCTCTCTCTCTCTCTCATTCTCTCTCTGTCTGTCTCTCATTCTGTCTCTCTCTCTCATTCTCTCTTTCTCATTCTCTCCTCACTCATTCTCTCTCTTTCCCCCCTCTCTCATTCTCTCTCCCTCTCATTCTCTTTCTCTTTCTCTCTCTCTCCTCTCTCTCTTTCTGTCTCTCTCTCTCATTCTCTTTCTCTGTCTGTCTGTCTGTCTCTTTCATTCTCTCTCATTCTGTCTCTCATTCTGTCTCTCTGTGTGTGTCTCATTCTCTCTTTCATTCTCTCTCATTCTGTCTCTCATTCTGTCTGTGTGTGTGTGTCTCATTCTCTCTCTCTCTCTCTTTCATTCTCTCTTATTCTGTCTCTCATTTTGTCTGTCTCTGTCTCTTTCATTCTCTCTCTCTCTGTCTCTTTCATTCTCTCTCATTCTGTCTCTCTCTTTCTCTCTCTCATTCTCTCATTCTGTCTCTGTGTGTCTCTATCTCATTTTCTCTCTCTCTCTCTCTAATTCTCTCTCATTCTGTCTCTCTGTGTGTGTGTCTCATTCTCTCTCTCTCTTTCATTCTCTCTTATTCTGTCTCTCATTCTGTCTGTCTCTGTCTCTCATTCTCTTTCTCTCTGTCTCTTTCATTCTCTCTCATTCTGTCTCTCTCTGTGTGTCTATCTCATTTTCTCTCTCTCTCTCTCTAATTCTCTCTCATTGTGTCTCATTCTCTCTCTCTCTCTCTCTCTTTCATTCTCTCTTATTCTGTCTCTCATTCTGTCTGTCTCTGTGTGTCTCTCATTCTCTCTCTCTCACACACACATTCTCTCTCTCTCTCTCTCTCTCTCATTCTCTCTCTTTCTGTCTCTATCTCTCTGTCTCTCTCTCTTCCTTCTGGCTCCCCTTAGCTCCTGCCAGTTGTCTGGGGATGATGGGAGATGTAGTAGATCCCATCAGGAAGGGCCGGCTTGTGGAAGGAGGAGGGAGAACCCAGCCGGAAGGAAAAAAGAATTCGGATTGTGGCTTCAAAAACTGGGGTTTTTTTTTCCAAAATAAAGGGAAAGGATTTCTCTTGTTTTCTTTCATCTTTATTTTTTTCAATCTCTCCACGGAACTGGGGCTTCTGGGGATGCCGGCCTCCCCTTCTCGCTGGCTGGCATATACAAGTAGTCCTCGATTTACAACAGTTCATTTAGTGACCGTTCAAAGTGACAACAGCACTGAAAAAAGTGAGTTATGGCCGTTTTTTACACTAACGACTTGTGTAGCATCGCCACGGTCACGTGATCAAAATTCAGACGCTTGGCAACTGACTCATACCTACGACCGCTGCTGTGTCCCGAGGACATTGTGATCCCCTTTTGCGACCTTCTGACCAGCAAAGTCAAGGGGGAAGCCAGATTTGCTTAACGACCATGTTACAACTGCAGCGATTCACTTAACAACAGTGGCTAGAAAGGTCGTAAAACTCACTAAACAAATGTCCCACTTAGCAACAGAAATTTCGGGCTCAGTGATGGTCGTAAGTTGAGGACTAACTGTATTCCGTAGATGAATTGCTGTCGGTTACTACTCGACACGGATGGGGAAAGAGTGTCTCTTGCCACGTACAGAGTGCAGCGCCCCCAATTTGCAATCCGTTGTGTTAGTCATCCGTAAGGTCTCCCTCCTTTTCTGGGAGTGGAATTGTGCAGGTTGTCCTCGTTTAGTGACCATCATTGGGACTGGCAACTCTGTCGTTAAGTGAAGCGGTTGCTAAGTGAAAGCAAGACCGTGCTTACAATCTGATATCGGTTTTCCTTTGCTTCCGAGACCAGTGCAAAGGTAGTCTCGACTTATAACCAAAAATTGCGAGCAGAATTTCCATCGCTGAGTGAGTCACGCTCCATTTTACAAGGGTTTTTGCCGCCGTTGTTAAGTGAATCACGCAGTCATTAAGTGAATCTGGCCTTCCCCGTCGACTTCACTTGTCGAATCCTGGTTGGGAAGGTTGCAAATGGTCATCATGTGACTCCAGACCACTGAACACCAAGTTCCTGAATTTTGATCACGTGACCTTGGCGATACTGTGACAGTCGTAAGTGTGAGAACTGGTTATGAGTCAGTTTTTTCAGTGCCTTTGGAACTTCGAACAGTTGCTTATAGGTTGAAGACTGCCTATAAAGGCAAGGTTTGGTCGCAAAGTGTCTTTTTCATCACTATCATAACTATGAGCGGTCACTAAATGAGGCAGTCATGAAGTGAGGACGACCTGAAGAGTGTTTGGAGCCCTCTGCTAGTAGGTTCTCCTTTAATAGAAGTCTTCAACAAGAAGCTGAGTATCCATCTCTCAAAAATACTTCAGTGGTCCCTGTCCCAAGCAAGGGGTGGTTGGGTAGGTCTAGATGACCTCTGGTGTCTCTTAGGATTCTGGTATGGGCAGCAGGGTGTGAAATACCCAGGGAATGACAAAGTTGTGGATGCTCCATCACTGGAGGTTTCTAAGAAGAGACTGGACAGCCACCTGTCTGAAATGGTTTAGGGTCTCCTGCTTGAGCAGGGGGCTGGACTAGAAGACCTCCAAGGTCCCTTCCAGCTCTGTTATTCTATATTCTGTATTCTGAGCTCCATACTCGATATATGGAGGAGGAATTTCCTGACAGGGAGAAGGTTTAACCAGTGGAACGGCTTGCCACCAGAAGTTGCGGGTGCTTCATCACTGGAGGTTTTTAAGAAGAGACTAGAGACAATCACTTGTCTGGAATGGTGGGGTTGGACTAGAAGACCTCCCAGGTCCCTTCAAGACCTTTTATTCTGACTTGTGATGGTGCTGGATTTCCCTTCCTCCTTATACCCGATAAAGTAGAGAGATATTTGTCTAATCTGCTTCTCAATGTTACCTCGCTGCTCTGGATTTAAAAACATACTTCATGCCTAATAGAGTCTCCTGCTTGAGCAAGGGGTTGGACTAGAAGACCTCGAGGGTCCCTTCCAACTCTATTGTTCTGTTCTGTTCTTTAAATAATTTGCTATGAACAGCTGACAAGAGAACTGGACAGAAGAACAGAAAGCTTTGATTTCCCTGCTTCACCCGGATTGCTCTGCCCTTTTCTAGGACTTCTTGGTGGTCTCCTATCCCTTGCACAGGCAGTCCTCGACTTACGATGATAATGGAGCCCAAAATTTCTGTGGCTAAGGGAAACATTTGTGAAGTGAATTTTGCCCCCTTTTACGACCTTTCCCGTCATAGTCGTGCAGTTGTTTCTGCGGTCATTCAGTTAGTGACACGGTCGTGAAGTGAATCTGGCTTCCCCACTGACTTCGCCGGTCTGACGGTCGTAAAGGGGATCACGTGACCCCGGGAACAATGCAACTGTCATAAAGAGGAGTCAGCTTCGAAGTGTCTCAATTTTGATCATGGGACCGTGGGAATGCTGCAAGCGTAGAAACCGGCCATAAGCCACTTTTTTCAGTGCCGTGGTAGCTTTGAACGGTCACTAAATGAACCGCTGTAAGTCGAGGAATACTCGTACCCCAATTCCGAGGTCAGCATCCTTTGCTTTCCGCTGCTTTTCAAGCCCGACCGAGGCAAGTAATGGAAAAACAAGAAGAAATTCCTAGCTCCGTTCTCTTTTTTTTCCCTTTTTCTCCAAACGTTGGCAACCAACGAGTTAACTGTTTCTATAATCCTTGGAGAAAGTCTGTTCCAGCCCAGATTTGTTTGGGGAAACCGAGTCGGTGCTGGAGGGGTTAAGCCGGTGGGGAAGGGGAGGGGGGAGAGCCGGAGACCAGAGGGACGAACCGAGGGAAAGATTTATCCAGGCTGTTCCCGCAGAGCGCGCATCAAGCAGAGTGCGCATCTCACCCATCCAGGGATGGTGCGCATCCCGTCTCCTTCCAGAGACCCAAATGCTGCACCCGGGGGTCTTCTAAATAGCCCCTTCCTCTTTGAGATGGGCTCTGCTGCTCCCTCCTCCTGGTAGTACACCCCAGAGACCCGGTTTGCCACTTGGAATCGGTGCCCTCTGGCGTTTTTTTGGGGGTGCCCAAAGTAAGGAGAACCCATCTAGCGCCACGAGATGACGGAGGTTTTGGTGCAGCCGACGAACCTGTCCCGCGAACATGTGGACCACTGCTCTTTGGATAGCCTGGAGGAAGCCCCCGCGGGCAAGAGACCCTCCAACACCGGCGCCAGGCTGTGGGGCAGAGTGCGCAGCAAGCTACTTCGACAAAAGGTGCAGTGGGACTGGGGGTCTTCTTATTCCCTGGGGGGGGGCAGGAAGAGATGCTCTTGTTTCTTGCCAAGTAAGTGCGCCGAGAATAAAAATTTGGAGGGAGATTTGGGATTTGTTTGATCGAGGGGTTAGATGATAGAGGTAGAAATTAGAAGTCGAAAGATCATGACTACGTATAAGTAAAACAATATTATTGTCACTATTATTATGTATAAGTAAACCAACCCAGGCAATACACTGTTTACTAAGCACTTAGGTATGTTAAAGAAAAAAATGTATAAATGAAATATATTTTTTTAAAAAAAAGAATTTGGAGAGAGAAGTGGTGTTAAAGATGGCTTGACCTTGCACCAAAGGTTGGGTTCGCACGACACCCCAAGTCCGGGTTGCGTAGCCAGTGGCTCTGTCTCTTGCGCGCGCGCGCACACACACACACACACACACAAACCGTGTTTGCAGCGAACAAGCTCCCAACGCAAATGTTTGCTTTGTTAACTTGCTTCGGCTTTGGAGTCCGTCCGCGCTCCGCCAACAGATTATGATTTCTTCCAGCGGATCCCGAGGGAATCTACTGCCCTCCCCCCCCCCCCCCCGCAAATGGCTTTGCCAAGATCCAAACTTGTGTGTTGCAGTTTTCGTTCTGCTGCAGCTGTTGTGGTTCCCCCTGCGCAGGAAAATCTGTTTGCTTGGCAGCCCCCAACCGAGCCGGTGTTGAAAAATTGGGTTTTTGGTGTGTGGGGGGGTTTGAGGTCTCTGGTTCTTGCAGGGGTTTTTGTTTTTTTTTAGACTAAGGGGCCCCCCTAGGGGTGAGCGGAGGGGATTTTGCAGCCGAAGAGCTTGTAGGGGAGGAGAAAGTTGGGGGGCAAGGTTGTAATTTAGGGGGAAGCCCCCCTCTGTAATCCTCAAATCATTGCAACTTCTGACGGTTGAATAGCCGGTGGTCTTAAGGAGAGGTGAATTATCCCTCTTGCATAATCTGGCCTTGATGGACAGCTGTCGGACGGCTTAGAAGATGGTGTAAATAAATACATTAAAGTGAATATATACAGGGAGTCCTCGACTTACAACAGCTCGTTTAGTGACCGAAGTCTCAAGGGCGGTGGGGAAAAAGCGACTTACGTCAATTTTTCACACTTATGACCGTGGCAGCATCCCCGTGTGGTCACGTGATCAAAATTCAGACGCTTGCCAACTGACTCATACTTGTGGCCGTTGCTTTGTCCCGAGGTCACGTGATCCCCTTTTGTGTGACCTTCTGAGAAGCAAAAGTCAACGGGGAAGCCAGGTTCACTTTACAACCGTGTTACTTACTAAATCAACAACGGCAAGTGGCAAGAAAGGTCTTAAATTGGAGCAAAACTCACAACAGATGTCCCACTTAGCTACAGAAATTTTGGGCTCAAGTGCGGTCGTAAATCAAGGACTGCCTATCTATCTATCTATCTATCTATCTATCTATCTATCTATCTATCTATCTATCTATCTATCTATCTATCTATCTATCTATCTACCTACCTACCTACCTACCTACCTACCTACCTACCTACCTACCTACCTACCTACCTACCTACCTATCTCTCTATCTATTCATCTCTCTCTCTCTCTTTCTATCATCTATCTGTCTCTCTCTCTCTCTCTCTCAACTGTCTGTCTGTCTGTCTGTCTATCTATCTATCTATCTATCTATCTATCTATCTATCTATCTATCTATCTATCTCTCCATCTCTATCGCTCTCTCTTTCTCACTCGCTCTCTTTCTCTCTCATCTCTCTCTATATCTCTCTCTATATCTCTCTCCACCTCTCTCTCTCCATCTCTCTCTCTCTATTGCGCTCTCTCTCTCTCAACTATCTATCTATCTATCCATCTCTCTCTATCGCTCTCTCTTTCTCACTCTCTCTCTTTCTCTCTTATCTCTCTCTCTCTATATCAACTATCTGTTTCTCTCTCTCTCTCTCTCTCTCTCTCTCTCTCTCTCTCTCTCTATCTATCTATCTTAATGAGGAAAATTTGCACTCTGCACATGGTCAAGAAACAGATTTTGGCATGCATCCTTCACCAAACGCGGATCCCGAGGCTTAAAGGGGCCTTAATAACTAGCCAAAAACTTTGGGTGCCGTTGAAACTCTCTAAGTAAAAGGAACAAACCTTTGGAAGGCACAATAGTGTGTTGTGGCAGCTCAAAGCTGCCCAGTGGGTCAGGTTATAGCATACTTGTGAGTTGGAGAATTCGGTTATCACCTTTGCTTTTTAAACGACAAATTCCTTTTTAAAGGTCCTTTGATAGTGGTTTATATCTGTTTCCTAGTTCAAAATAGAGTGAAGGTCCTTGGTTTTTTGGGGGTGGGGGGCTTGGACAACTGGGAAGACTCAGACCGGAGGTAGCCCAGGGAGCAACTTTCTGAAGGAGAAGATTTTTGAGCAAAAAAGGGGGCAGACGCTGCATTTGGCTATAGCGTCCTCGCTGGTTTTAAAGAAGCGTCTTGCTTTATTTTGGGGGGTGGGAGTGGGGGGGTCACTGAATATTTCCCAGATGGAGGGGAGGCACGTAGCCCCTGCCTTGAACCCGGACTCAGCCGGAGAATTAACTTTCCTCTCTTGGCATGTTTTGCTTCCTTTCCCTTTCTTGATGGAGGTGGTTTTTCTGCACACTCGCTTTAAAACGTTGTGCTTTCAAAGATAACCATGGAGCAAGGATTAGGGGTGGGGGCAATGCTGGCTTGGAGATTTTGGAAGGTGGTGGCAAAGACTGCTGGCACCAAGGCTGGGTTCCTTCCCACTCCAGCCCCTTGTCTCCTATATATGACGGTTGCAGTGTTCAGGAGTCATGTAATTGCCTTTTGCAAACTTCTAACAAGCAAAGTCCATGGGGAAGGCTGATTCGCTTAACAACGGTGTTACTGATTGTTCCTCTTACGTGTTGTACGCCGCCCTGAGTCCCTCGGGAGTTGGGCGGCTTATAAGAATGAATGAATGAATGAATAAATAAATAAATAAATAATACTTATTTAGCAACTCCTGGGGATTCGCTTAACAACGGTGGCAAAACAGGTCGTAAAACGGCTTGCTGAGATCTTGTCTGCGCAACGCCTGAATTGTGAGGCGGTGTGGATAACAAACAGCAGCAGGCAGGTAGTAGTCCTCGCCTTACGACCACCGTTGAGCCCAGGATTTCCGTGGCCAAGCAAGACAGTTGTTAACTGAGCTTTGCCCCATTTTACGTCCTTTCTTGCCACCGTTGTTCACGGAATCGCTGCAGCTGTTGAGTTAGTCACACGGTCGTTAAGTGAATCTGGATCCTCCCATGGACTTTGCTGGTCGGAAGGTCGCAAAAGGGGGTCGCGGGACCCCCAAGACACTGCGACCGTCATAAATACGAGTCAGTTACCGAGTGTCCGAATTTTAATCACGTGACCACGGGGATGCTGCAAGGGTGGTAAGTGTGGAAAGGGGTCACAAGTCGCTTCCTTCAGCGACATTGTGACTGTGGTCACTAAATGCATGGTCGTAAGTCGAGGACTACCTGAAAAGAAGGGTTCCTGTCTCGTGCGCTTCCTGCAAGAGGCGAGTTAAAGAAATAGATCTGGGTTTTTTAAAAAAAGAAATAGATCCTTCCTGAATTTTAGAGGGGAGACCGAGTTTCACGGGCTTGCAAATTTGCAAGGACTTGGCTGACATTCAGTCGGGCTTCACCGCCGGAGATTGTGCAGAGAAATGACACAATTGCTTGCACTTATTTTTCCTCGTGTAAGCAATTTTAGGGGCTCTGCTGATCGTCTCTTCCCAATCGATCCCGCCGTTTGATCTCTCAAGCGTCTCTCTCTCTCCATCTTCCTCAATTTCGCTGAGCATTTTTTTGGTGTGTGTGTGTGTGTGTGTGTGTGTGTGTGTGTGTCTTTATTCAAGTCACTAAACGGAATATCTGTTGGCTTTTTTCTTTTTAATCGGACGGAGCAAAGGGGAGAGGGAATTGTGTGTTTGCGTGTTCATATGCAGCTCGTACACCCATTCGGAGATTTGCTCGCGCCATTCAGTAAAGGAGAACGCTGTTCTATTACGTTTCTATGTGTACGGGTAGTCCTGGACTTACGACCACCATTTTTTGTTTCTAAGTGAAAGATTTGTTAAGTGAACTTTGCTCCGTTTTACGACCTTCCTTGCCACAGTTGTGAAGGGCATCACGGCAGTGGTTCGATTAGTAACACGGTCGTTAAGCGAAACTGGTTTTCCCATTGACTTTGCTGGTCAAGATGGGATCACATGACCCCGGGACAATGCAACCGTCATAAATGTGAGTCAGTTCCCAAGCATCTGAGTCTTGATCATGGGGATGCTGCAACGGTTGTAAGTGTGAAAAACAGTCATAAGTTACCTTTTCAGTGCCGTTGTAACTTTGAATGGTCATTAAGTGAACTGTTGTAAGTCGAGGACTGCCTGTATATACAGCAATGTATTTCAATCTTGGGCACTGGAAAATGTGTGTGGGTTTCAACTCCCAGAATTCCCCAGCCAGCGTGGCTGGCTGGGGAATTCTGGGAGTTGAAGTCCACACATCTTCAAATTGGTAAGATTAAAAAACACCGATATAAAGTATATATTAAACTTTAATGACCATTTAAAACTTTATTGACCATTCAAACTTGCGGTAGTGTTGAAAAAAGTGACTTACACAATCTGTCCTTGCAGTGTCACAGAGTCGTGCGATCATAAGTGCGAAAAACATCCACCAGCCACTTTTTTCTTGTGCCGTTGTAACTTCGAACGGTCGCTAAACGCTCTCTTCTAACCCTTTCGCTTCCTTCTTTACCTTTCCCTGCCTGACCTTACATGACCTTCCTTGCGAGTGGAAAATCTTTCTGATCTTTTCCACGGTTGCCATGCCTTCCTCCTTAAAATTCATCCTTTGCTGCACACCCTGGGTGTGTGTGTGTAAGGGGGGGGATAATTCGTCTGGCTAAAACCGGCAAAAGTGGAGGCGTCAGATTTTAGGGCGGTAATTAATCTTATGGATGGTAATTAATAGCGCTCTTCCTTTCCTTCCCGGCTGAAATTTCATCTTCTGCGCTTCAAGATTGTGCTTCTGATATGAAATCTAGGTGAAATTCAGGCATTTTGCGTTCAAATGTGGGGGTCTCCAATGCCGGATTTCCAACCGGGTCAGGGGATGATGGGCCTTGGAGTCCAGGATAGACCTCGACTGGTGACCCTAGTTGGGACCGGAATTTTCCTTGATAAGCAAGGCGGTTTTTCAAGTGAGTCATAGCTGGTTTTATTACCTCTTTGCCATGGTTGTTAAGCGAATCACAAGGTTGTTAAGTGAATCTGACTTTGCTTGTCGGAGCCAGCTCGGGAAAGTTGCAAGTGGCGGCCGCGTGACCCTGGGATGCTAAAACCGTCATAAATACATGCCAGTTGCCAAGCGCCCGGATTTTTATCGTGTGACTGTGAAGGATGTTACGACGGTTGTAAGTGCGAGGACTTGTTATAAGTCGCTTTTTCAGTGCTGTTGTCAGTTCGAACGGTTGCTAAATGAATGTTTGTAAATTGAGGACTACCAGTAATTGGCAATGACCTGGCTGAGGAAGGCATATGATTTTGGGGAACCATATAGAAAATGGGACTTTTTATTCCTTATGCTTTTTCCACCCAGCGATGCACGAACCTTTATGTGCAAAGAAATTGCATTCACACAATCCTCACTTTCCTTGCTTAGGAACGCAGGTAGTCCTCGACTTACGACTGCAATTGAGGCCAACATTTCTGTTGCTGAGCAAGACAGTCGTTAAGTGAGTTTTGCCCCCGTTTTACGACCTTTCCTTTCACTGTTTTTAAATGAACCATTGCAGGAGTTAGTAACCCGGTTGTTAAGTGAATCCGGCTTCCCCATGGACTTGGCTTGTTGGAAGGTCGCAAAAGGGGATCACCTGACCCCCCCAGGACAATGTAACCGTCATAAATATGAGTCAGTTCCCAAGCAGCTGAATTTTGATTACGTGACCGCGGGAATGTTGCAACGGTCGTAAGTGTGAAAAATGGTCATAAGTCACTTCTTTCGGTGTTGTAACTTTGAAGTCACTTAACAAACTGCTGTAACTCAAGAATTGCCTGTGTTTTATTTATGCCTTTTCGCTTTTGGGTTGTTTTTAATTTTTTTAGGATTGTAAGCCACCCAGAGTTACCCTGTGATAAAGCCAATAAATTGTACAAACGAACAAATAAATTTACAAGCAAGCACAGGACTTCTGTGCCTAAGCAAGGGGGTTGGACTAGAAGACCTCCAAGGTCCCCTTCCAACTCTGTTATTCTCTTTTCTTCTTTTTGTTAAAATACTTAGCGGAAATTCTGTAGACGCATTCCGGGGTTGACAGTCTGTTTTCCTCCCTCCCTATTTCATTTTAGACTTCTACATTTGTTATTTTTATCAGCTTATCATATATAATGCCAAAGTGCAAAAGAAAATAAAATGAAATTGGGGGAGGAAAAAGGAAAGGTAAAAGTATGGAAAAGAAGAGAAAGAAAGAAAGAAAGAAGGAAGGAAGGAAGAAAGAAAGAAAGAAAGAAGAAAGAGAAAAAGAAAGAAGAAAGAAAAAAGAAAGAAAAGGAAAAAGAGAGAAAGAAACAGAAAAAGAGAAAAAGAATGAAGGAAAGAAAAGAAAGAAAAAAGAGAAAGAAAGAAAGAAGAAAGAGAAAAAGAAAGAAAAAAGAAAAAAGAAAGAAAAGGAGAAAGAGAGAAAGAAACAGAAAAAGAGAAAAAGAAGGAAGGAAAGAAAAGAAAGAAAAAAGAAAGAAAGAAAGAAAGAAAGAAAGAAGGAAAGAGAAAAAAGAAAGGAAAGAAAGAAAGACAAGAAAGAAAGAAAGAAAGAAAGAAAGAAAGAAAGAAAGAAAGAAAGAAAGAAAGAAAAGGCATTAACTTCTGATTACCTTTGGTGCAGTAGAATAAGATAAAAACATCAAACCTCAACTTTTTACTTTCACATAACAGTTTATAAACCAGCCATTTCTATCCCAACAAACCTATTAATTGGTAAAACTCAAAATCAAAGTTTCCTTCCCCCCCCCCCACACACACACCTGGAGCACAAAGTCCAGAAGCGGTTTCCAAATATTTAATTTTAGATTTTTAGAGTCTGTGTCCTTGGCTCCAATGCCCGCATCCTCTCTTTGCTGGCCAAAAGATCCAGACAATCCCATTTGTGCTAAATTCGAAAATAGTTCCGGAACGATCCGCACAACGGGGGCATTTTTGCAAATTAGCACCTGCTAACTGAAGGACTTTTAATTGGGCGCTTTCATTTTTCAAGGGGGCGAATCCAAAGGCGTGATTTAACTGACCCGCTCCGCTTTTTAAGACTTCTTCAGAGTGAACTCTTAACATTCCCCTTCTCAATCGAGTTGACACCCAAGAAAGAGTGCAGAGAAGAGCAACCAAGATGATCAGGGGGCTAGAGGCTAAAACATACGAAGGACGGTTGCAGAAATTGGAGATGTCTAATTAAATGCAAAGAAGGCCTGGGGGGGACCATGATAGCATCTTCCAATATTGGAGGGGCTGCCACAAAGCAGAGTTGAGGGTCAACCTATTTTCCAAAGCACCAGAAGGCAAGACAAGAAACAATGGATGGAAACTACAGTATAATAAAGGAGAGAAGCAACCTGGAATTAAGGAGGAACTTCCTAACAGTGAGGACAATTAACCAGTGGAACTGCTTGCCACCAGAAGTGGTGGGCACTTCATCACTGGAGGTGTTTAAGAGGAGACAGGACGACCACTTGTCTCCTATCGTACCAGGTCTCCTGCCTGGGGGTTGGACTAGAAGACCTCTGGGGTCCCTTCCTACTCTGTTATTTATGCTAGAAGACTAATAAATGATGAGTAATGACCTGAGGTGGGAGCATCTTTTAGAAGAAAGAAAAAATATTATTTTTTTCAAATCCACCGAAGCACAGATGGAGAGCATCTCTCGGGGAACGCAGGAGGGAGCAACATGTTCGGGCATGAAATGGGCCACTGAGGGCAGCTAGCAATCTTTGGAACAAAGAGCGCTATTTATTTCTTTACTTAATTAATTTGTTTGGCCGCCCATCATCCCAATGATTCTGAGTAGCAGACAAAATGTCAAAGAATTAAAAAGAATTAAAGTCATGCAAACATTAACATATACCTGCCTTGGGCATGAAAGCTGATTAGGTGACTTTGGGTCAATCACCAGGCGACAGTGAATTCTAGTCCCCACCAAGCTGACTGGGTGACTTTTGGCCAATCACCGAGAGAGTTCTAGAGTCCCGCCTTAGGCACAAAATCCGGCTGGGTGACATTGGGCCAATCACCAGGAGCTTGTGAGTGCTAGTCCCACCTTAGGCATGTCCTTCTCTCTCAGCCCAACCTACCTCACAGGGTTGTTGTGGGGAAAAGAGGAGAAGTATTAGATATCTTTGACGCCTTGAGTTATTCATAAAAATAATAAAAATGAGGTATAAATAAGAAAGAAGGAATGAAAGGGAGGGAAAGGGAAGGGGAGGGAAGAGGGGAGGGGAAGGAAGGAAGGAAGAAGGAAAGAAAGAAAGGAAAGAGAGAGAGAGAAAGAAAGAAAGAAAGAAAGAAAGAAAGAAAGAAAGAAAGAAAGAAAGAAAGAAAGAAAGAAAGAAAGAAAGAAAGAAAGAAAGAAAGAAAGAAAGAAAGAGAAAAAGAAGAAAGAAAGGGTAAGAAGAGATAAAGAAATAGAAAGGGTGAATAAGAATGAAAAGAAAGAAAGAGAAAGAAAGAAGAGAAAGAGAGGGGGAGGAAGGAAGGAAAGAAGAAAATAAAAAGAGAGAGAAAGAAAAAGAAAAAAGGGAGAGAGGAAGGAAGGAAATAAAAAGAAAGAGAGAAAAAAGGGAGAGAGAGAGGAAGGAAAGGAAGGAAAAAGAAGGAAAGAAAGGAAGGAAGGAAAGAAAAAGAAAGAGAGAAAGAAAGAAAAAGAAAAAAGGGAGAGGGGAAGGAAGGAAAGGAAGGAAGGAAATAAGGAAGAGGGAGAAAGAAAAAAAGAAAAAAGGGAGAGAAAGTGGGAGGAAGGAAGGAAATAAAAAGAAAGAGAGAAAGAAAGAAAGAGAAAAAAGGGAGAGAGAGGGAGGAAGGAAAGGAAGGAAGGAAAAAGAAGAAAAGGAAGGAAGGAAGGAAATAAAAAGAAAGAGAGAGAAAGAAAGAAAAAGAAAAAAGGGAGAGGGGAAGGAAGGAAAGGAAGGAAGGAAATAAAAAGGAAGAGGGAGAAAGAAAAAAAGAAAAAAGGGAGAGAGGGGGAGGAAGGAAGGAAATAAAAAGAAAGAGAGAAAGAAAGAAAGAGAGAGAGAAAAAAGGGAGAGAGAGGGAGGAAGGAAAGGAAGGAAGGAAAAAGAAGAAAAGGAAGAAAGGAAGGAAATAAAAAGAAAGAGAGAGAAAGAAAGAAAAAGAAAAAAGGGAGAGGGGAAGGAAGGAAAGGAAGGAAGGAAATAAAAAGGAAGAGGGAGAAAGAAAGAAAGAAAAAAGAAAAAAGGGAGAGAAAGGGGGAGGAAGGAAGGAAATAAAAAGAAAGAGAGAAAGAAAAAGAAAGAGAGAAAAAAGGGAGAGAGAGGGAGGAAGGAAAGGAAGGAAGGAAAAAGAAGAAAAGGGAGGAAGGAAGGAAGGAAGGAAGGAAGGCATGGGTAGAAGCTCATCAGAGGGAGGTCCAACCTGGAACTAAAGAGAAAATCTCTGACTTTGAGAACTATTAACCAGTGGAACTCCTTGCCACCAGAAGTTGTGGGAGCTTCATCACAGGAGGGTTTCACAAATAAATTGGATAGCCATTTGACCGGGATGGACTAGAAGACCTCCAAGGCCCCTTCCAGCCTTAGGATTCCATCTTGTAACGTCTAGTTTTGCGCTAAATGGAGAGCGACAACGAAGAGGAAGAAACCCCCTGCTCACAACCACACCTTGTGCCTCTCTCTTCCGTGCCTGGCTGGCTTGATGGTGACGCAGCCCTGGAGTGGCCCAGATCCAGATTTCTGGGGGTTTGCAACCTCTTTAGGATGGAAGGAGCCTCTGCTGTTTTCCCTGCCCAGTTTGGGAATTTTTTCCCTTTTTGCAGCTGCCTGCTTGGCACTCGGTCGCTTGGAGGGGGGGGGGGATGTTGTTGGCCTCGGTGTATTTCCTCTTCTCCTAGTTGCGAACAGCTGGATGGAGTAAAAGGCTGGTTGGAAGAATCAGGGGGGGGGGTTAGAGAGGCTGGGGGGGGGAACTCTTCTCCCTGGAGGGAGGGGCTGCAGGCCCAGGAGTCTCCAGAGCTGCTCTTGCTTCACCTGTGGAATTGCAGCCTGCTGGAGGCTCGGAGAAGAGAGCTCAGGCTTGGCTTGGGCTTCCATATGTGGAAGGGAACGGAATAGAATAGAAATCGGAATGAAATATAGAATAGGATAGAGGAGAAGAGAGGAAGAGGAAGAAAATCTGAATTAAATAGGAGAGGAGAGAGAATAAAATGAATAGAAATTGGAATTAAAAAGGTTAGGATATAATAATAATAATAATAATAATAATAATAATAATAATAATAATAATAATAATAATAATAATAATAATAATAATAATAATAATAATAATAATAATAATAATAATAATAATAATAATAGAATAGAATAGAATAGAATAGAATAGAATAGAATAGAATAACAGAATTCAGAACAGAATTCAGAATAAAATATAGGAGAGGATAGAGGAGAAGAAGAGAATAGAAATCGGAATAAAAGAGGAGAGGAGAGAGAATGAAATAGAATAGAAATTGGAATAAAAAAGGTTAGGAGAGAAGAGAAGAGAGTAGAAGAGAAGAGAGAATATAGAAGAGAAGAGAAAGAATAGAATAGAATAGAAAATAGAATAGAATAGAATATAGAATAGAATATAGAATAGAATAGAATAGAATAGAATAATAGAATAGAACAGAACAGAACAGAACCAGAATTCGGAATAAAATATAGGAGAGGAGGGGGAGAAATTGGAATAAAATATGATAGGACAGGATAGGACAGAATAGAATTCTCTATTCTATTCTATTTAGTGACCATTCAAAACTTCAAACGGTCACTAAATGAATGGTGGCAAGTCCAGGACCACCTGTACCAAAAACAGTGGTTCCGATTCTAATCCAAGCCCCCCCCCCCAGGTTAAGGGACCCTCTGTTCTTCCTGATTGGTTTAAAGTTCTGTTTTGCAGAAAGACACAGTCCCCTTTGGGAGAAAAACAGGGATTTCGTTTTGTTTTGTTTTGCAGGAAGCCTAGATCACTCACTGACTTTACACACACACACACACACACACACACACACACACACACACCCTTGGCTGCCAGCTGTTTGCAGACAAAAAGCCAAATTCTGGCTGCAAACAATCCTCTCCAGACGCACTGATCCGATAGATCCCATTGCCGTTGTTTCGTTCGCCATCTGGGAAAGGAAACCCATAACGGTTCTTGCGTGTGGGATCCACCGGGTGCCACAGATCTCCTCGGGGACCGTAGGGTCCGACCGACGCTTGGCCGTATAATTTAAGGGGTGTCCGAGCCTCAAGAACAGCCCCGGGATCTGCACACGTGCCAACCTGATGCGCTTTGAAAGCTCACCCATTTTGGTGCCAGCTGCACTTGGCACTTGGTGGCCGAGATCCCTCTCTGGAAGGGAGGCGGTCGATTTTTAGGGTGCCAGAAGAATAATTTGGGGTTCCGACTCGGGTTGCGCAAGAAGAAATAAAAACGAGATTCAGACAGCCGTAAGGAAAGAGGAAATATTTAATATTTTAAAAAAATATTCATTATTCCACCATAACTTCAATATTCCAGATATGTAGCCTTACTAATAACGCCACATTAATGAACACTTTTTAAAACATTAAATAATAGTATTTAGTAGGGGATAGCAAATACATGGCGCAAAGAAATGTTATTTATGTTTAAATGAATTAATGGGAAAATGAGAAAGGATTATGAAAAGAGAATAGCATTGTTGAAGTTGGAAGATTAGGACTACACCTATTGATTTGTACTATTATTGTTATAGTTGTTTAAAAAAGATTTGACTCAGCCAGTGCACTGCCCACAAAATATGTATGTTTATATGGAAAAAAAATTAAAAAATTGACACACATACCCCAAAAATGGAAAGAGGAAATATTTATTCCTAAAAGCAAGGAGTTTGCCTTTCCGGGCAGCTGCAGAGAAATGGGGAACAGCGACATAGTTAAGGAGTTTGGGGAAGAATCTACGTGCTGATTCTAGGGTGACACTTGAGGTGTGTGTGTGTGTGTGTGTGTGTGTGTGTGTGTGTGTGTGTGTGTGTGTGTGTGTGTGTGTGATCTATGATGTTTATTCTTGCAAACATGCAGTTCGGCGGGAGACCTAATGGAATTAACTCCATTTGTGTTGACAGACCTTATCCTTTGATATGTGGATTAGGCCCGGGTAACTTGTTCGGGATTTTGAGGAACTTTGAATCAAACTAAGGAGAAATTTCCTGACAGTGAGAACAATTAATCCGTGGAACAGCTTGCCTCCAGAAGTTGTGAATGCTCCAACACTGGAAGTTTTTAAGAAGATGTTGGGATAACCATTTGTCTGAAGTGGTGTAGGGTTTCCTGCCTAAGCAGGGGGTTGGACTAGAAGACCTCCAAGGTCCCTTCCAACTCTGTTGTTGTTGTTGTTGTTGTTGTTGTTATTATTCTATTCTATTCTATTCTATTCTATTCTATTCTATTCTATTCTATTCTATTCTATTCCATATTATTTTATTTTCTATTCTATTCCATATTCTATTCTATTCTATTCTATTCTATTCTATTCTATTCTATTCTATTCTATTCTATTCTATTCTATTCTATTCTATTCTATTCTATTCTTCTAAAGATGTTCCCGGTTTGCTCTAACTAGATTAATCTAGTTTCAGCTCCGTCTATGATGTTTATCCTTGTGAGAGCAGTTCCACGGGAGACCTAACTGAATTAACTCTGCTTGAGTTTACAGACCTTATCCTTCGATATGTGGATTAGGTCTGGGTAACTTGTTTAGGGCTTCGAGGACGTTTGAGTCAAAGATCTTCTCTTGTTTGCTATTTCTACTGGATTAATGTAACTTCAGCTCGTCCATCAGTTATCATCTCGCGGTGACGCTGATTCTCAGTCCATTGTGGGTTTTGTTAAGGTTTTAAACAGGATAAAGAATAAAATACATTTTGATGTGAAACTTCTCCCAGGGGTGAAGCCCAGCAGCTTAAAAAATGTTTCTGGAGGTTAAGCCAGGATGACTTTCCAGGACTTCTAAGAATCCCAGAAAGGAACAGATCAAGCCTGGAGGTGGGTAGAGGGAACATCTGTTTTTCTACGTCAAGAGCCCAGATGTTGCCATTTGGCACGTCCAGGATCGAGCATCAGATGTTCTCTGTTTTTGGGATCCATGGTGGCAATTTCTTTCTTTCTTTTCTTTCTTTTTATTTTCTTTCTTCCCCCCTCCCTCCCCTGATTCATTTATTTTTATTCAAAACATTAAAATACAAACTCAACCCCCCAAAAAAGGAAATAGAAAACTAGGCAAGACTACACGGAGGGGAAAAAATATGCATAAAAAGAAAAAGAGAAACATATACATAAATTGCCCGACCTAGTTGAATACGGATAAAAATATTTCAAAATAATAATTCTGCCCCCCGCGAAGCAGGCACACAATTTATAAATTTCTACAACATTTCTGATTTCTTCCATTTCCACAGCTAGCCATCTCATTTCAACTATTCCGGGGTGGCTTAACGATTCGAAATTATGCAACGATATTTTAAAAAAGATAAAAAATATTTGTTTTATGTTCTGAAAGGTTAACATTGACTGCAAGCGCACAACATTCGGACCACAACTGCTTAGGAAACTGGAGTCTGTTTTTTTTCGGAGTTGTGCAAATGGATTGTGTGGGTCGGCTTTGAGAATATGCAAAATTCTTTCCTGCACCAAACTAACCACGGTTAACTGCAACCAGTTTTCCGAGGTTGTAGGGAATGTCCCTTCCCTGAAGTTGCGGGGTCTCCTGTGGATGCTTTGTCCTCAGCAGTGCCGTTGTGGGTCCATGTTGTGTCTAGAGATGTTGGCGCCAAACCACGCCGAGACGCAAAGAAAACAGCAGCTGTGAGATTTTCTCTCGGCCCCTGGGGATGGGGGAGATTGCATTGAGCTTCTGAGCATGTGCCGAAGGCGGGTCCCCTGTCATTTGACAAGAACACCCAGAATCTGGGAACAGTCTTCCTGCCGTCTGGCCTCCAGATGTGCCGGGGCGACAACAGCTCCCATTATCCGCATCTGGTTAGTTGGTACCGATAGTCCTCGACTTATGACTGTAATTGGAAGCGACACCTCCATGGTTGTTAAGCAACACGGCGTTTAAGAGATGCGCCTGAGTTTTTGCATTTTCTTTTGTGAGGTTGTTAAGTGAATCACTCGGTTGCTAAGCGAATCTGGCTTTCCCCCTTGTCGGAAGCCGGTTGGGAAAACTTGGAAAGGGGCGATCACGTGACGCTCCCCCCCTGGGATGCTGTAGTCATCGTAAATGTGAGTCGGTTGCTACGAGTATCCAGATCGTGATTGTGTGACCGCAGGGACACTTGGTGGTTGTACGTGCGAGGACCGGTTCATTGGTTGCTTTTTGCAGTGACCTCGAACGGTCATTAAATGGATGGTCGTAAGCCGAGGACTACCTTAGGTTACAGCAGACTTACAACCGACCGTTCGAAGTTACAACGGCATGGAAAAAAGTGACTTGCGGCCATTTTTCACACGTACGACTGTTGCCGCATCCCCATGGTCGCGTGGATGCTTGGCAGCTGGTTCGTGTTTACGACGGTTGTAGTGTCCCGGGGTCACGTGATCCCCTTTTGCGACCTTCTGATAAGCAAAGTCAGTGGGAAAGCCAGATTCACTTAATGACCACAGGACTAATTTAACAGCGGCAGTGATTCACTTAACGAACATGGCAAGAATGGTTGTAAAAGATTGAAAACACTCAGTCGGGGCACATGGGCCAGGTAGTGGCCAAACATCTTCCTTCCTTTTGAGTGGGGGGAGATTCCTCCCCCACCCCTCCTCCGAGCCCCTGCCCCATGCTTTACAAGCTGGGGAAGAGGCGGGTGGTCCCGCAAGCCAGGATGTGGGCCTAAACCCCACTCTAACCAGGTGTTAATCAGGCTATCTTCCTCAGTGCTCTCGTTCCAGATGGGAACGGAGGAGATTTTTTAAGGCCCTGGGAAAAGGGGGGGAAAGCTGCACATGGGTTTTGTGGTGGTTGGAAACGAAAGGTGTGGGGCAGCCAGCCTGGAGTGCAGGGGCCGTGCTGCAACACCCCACACCCCCAAAAAAGAAATAATCCATTGTTTGTTGCAGAGGCCCAGCTGGCAAAAAGGCAACAGCTGCGTTGCGCACTCCTAAATGCACATAATCCAGGGTGTTGTATCGCACCAGCTGTGCAGTGGAAAGTGGATTCTGCGTTCTGGACAATTTGGGTTAAACCCCCAGTGCTTATTTTGGTGCTTCAAATGCAGCTATAATCCATGGGGAGGACACACACACACACGTGTGTGTGTGTGTGTGTGAGAGAGAGAGAGAGACAGAGAGGGGAGGAGACAGACAGATAGAGAGACACCAACATAGAGATAGAGAGAGTTAGAGAGAGAGAGGATGGATGGATGGATAGATGATAGATCGATCAATCGATCGATCGATAGATCGATCGATCGATAAATGATAGATACATGATAGATAATGGATGGACAGAATATAGATGGATAGGTAGGTAGGTAGGTAGATGATAGATAGATTAGATAGATAGATAGATAGATAGATAGATAGATAGATAGATAGATAGATAGATAGATAGATAGATAGATAGATAGATAATGGATGGACAGAATATAGATAGGTAGGTAAGTAGTAGATAGATAGATAGATAGATAGATAGATAGATAGATAGATAGATAGATAGATAGATAGATAGATAGATAGATAGATAGATAGATAGATAGATAGATAGATAGATAGATGATAGATAATGGATCGACAGAATATAGATAGGTAGGTAGTAAGATAGATAGATAGATAGATAGATAGATAGATAGATAGATAGATAGATAGATAGATAGATAGATAGATAGATAGATAGATAGATAGATAGATAGATAGATAGATAGATAGATAGATGATAGATAATGGATGGACAGAATATAGATAGGTAGGTAGTAGATAGATAGATAGATAGATAGATAGATAGATAGATAGATAGATAGATAGATAGATAGATAGATAGATAGATAGATAGATAGATAGATAGATAGATAGATAGATAGATAGATGATAGATAATGGATGGACAGAATATAGATAGGTAGGTGATAGATAGATAGATAGATAGATAGATAGATAGATAGATAGATAGATAGATAGATAGATAGATAGATAGATAGATAGATAGATAGATAGATAGATAGATAATGGATGGACAGAATATAGATAGATAGATGGATGGATGGATGATACAGTCAGACAGACAGTTTGAAACTGTACGGGGCTTGAATTTCAGGGATTTTTTTTTGCATTAATGGTCATATCCAACCCAAATGTTGGACCCGCTTATCCCAAAGGGCTGATGGGGAAGAGAAATATAGGTAGTCCTTGACTTACGACAATTCGTTTAGCGACAGTTCAAAGTTACAATGGCACTGAAAAAGTGACTTAGAACCGTTTTCCACATGTAGAACCGTTGTAGCATCCCCCATGTGATCAAAATTCAGAGGCTTGGCAACTGGCATGTACTTATGACGGTTGCAGTGTCCCGGGGTCACGCGATCCCCTTTTGCGACCAAGTCCATGGGGAAGCCGGATTCACTTAACGACCCTGTGACTAACTTAAGAACTGCCGCAATTCATTGAACAACTGTTGCAAGATAGGTCGTAAAACGGGGCAAAAGTCACTTAACAGCTGTCTCACTTACCAACGGAAATGTTGGCCTCCATTGTGGTCGTAACTCGAGGATTGCATGGAAAGGCCATTTCTAAACTCTTTTTAATCCAATTTGGTTTTGCACTTTTGTTAAACAAGAAAGGGGCTCTCCGTTGGGAAAGTGTGATCACCTCGGGAGGACTACAGCATCCATCATCCCTTTCCATGGTGGCTGGGCGGGGTGAATGGGAGCTGTAGTCCAACGCCTTTTGAGGCAAGCAGATAGAATGTCTGCGGAGAGTTGGGTTTGGATGTGAAAGTCAAAGAATGGCTTCAATCAAATCACTACAGATTCTCCTTCACTTCGACAGTCATTTTGTCTGAAATGGTATAGGCCAGGGTTTTCTGTCTGAGCAGGGGGTTGGACTAGAAGACCTCCAAGATCCCTTTCAGCTCTTCTTCTCTTCCCTTCCCTTCCCTTCCCTTCCCTTCCCTTCTCTTCTCTTCTCTTCTCTTCTCTTCTCTTCTTCCCTTCCCTTCCCCTCTCCTCTCCTCTCTTCTCTCTTCTCTTCTCTTCCTTTCCCTTCCTTTCCTTTCCTTTATCTTGTCTTGACTTTTCCTTTCCTTTCCTTCTTCCCTTCCCTTTCCTTCTCTCTTCCTTCTTTCCTTCTCTCTTCCTTTCCTTTCCTTTCCTTTCCTTTCCTTTCCTTTCCCCTCTCCCTATTTCTATGCTTTTTCTCCAAAGCCCCTGAAGGCAGGACAAGAAGCAACAGATGGAAACTAATCTAGGAGAGAAGCAACCTAAAACTAAGAAGAAACTTCCTAACAGTGAGGACAATTAACCAGTGGAACTGCTTGCCAGCAGACGTTGTGGGTGCTTCATCACCGGAAGTTTTTAAGAAGAGATTGGACAGTCATCTGTCTGATATGGCATAGGCCAGGATCTCCTGCTTGAGCAGGGGGCTGGACTAGAAGACCTCTAGGTCCCTTCCAAGTCTGTTATTTTATTATTCTATGGATGGATGGATGGGAAGGAGGGAGGGAGGGAGGAAGGAAGGAAGGAAGGCCAATGGATGGAAACTAATCAAGGAGAGAAGCAACCTAGAACTAAGGAGAAACTTCCTAACAGTGGGGACAATTAACCAGTGGAACTGCTTGCCACCAGAAGTTGTGGGTGCTTCATCACTGGAGATTTCTAAGAAAGAGACTGGACTTCCTCCTGTCTGACATGGTGTAGGATCTCCTGCCTGAGCAGAGGGTTGGGCTAGAAGACCTCCAAGGTCCCTTCCAGCTCTCTTAATTCTGTATTCTGTCTCCTCATCCTTCAGGGAGGTTCTCAGGAGACCAACCCAAAATGTTGAGCCGGTCCTCCTTCAAAGCAGGCCCGGAGGATCTTTCCAGAAACAGCCTCGCCAGCTTTCCCAGGGGGACCGTCAGCCGTCCTCGGGGCCGTGGGGACGCCGTGGCCTTTCGGGGTTTATTTTCGGAGCTTTTTCCAGAAATATCCCTGAGCATGAGAACCAAACTTTCTTGAAGTTCTTTCGACGGTTTCTCTTCCGCCGTCCTTGTCCTTGAAGAACCAAGGAAGGGCTCAGCTCTAGGCTGAAAAGAGTGGGGTGGGGTGGGGGGGGTCTGCAGCTTGAATGTAGGCAGTCCTCGACTTACGACAGTCCATTTAGTGACCAAAGTTACGATGGCACTGAAAAAAGCGATTCACGACCATTTTTCACACTTACGACCGTTTGCAGCCTCCCCGTGGTCACGTGATCAAAATTCGGACGCTTGGCATCTGAGCTGACTCCTATTTATGACGGTCGCAGTGTCCCGGAGGTCATTCGATCCCCATTTGCGACCTTTTGACAAGCAGAGTTCAATGGGGATGTCAGATTCACTTAACAACCGGGTTAGTGACTTCGCCGTTCCAGTGATTCGCTTAACAACTGTGGCAAGTCAAGGTCGGAATTAAAAGGGTCGAAATGCGCTTAAGCGATGTCCCGCTTAGCGATGGAATTTAGAGCTCAATTGTGGTCGTAAGTCTGAAACTAGCTGTATTTATGGATTTATCAAAGGTATTTTGCCTTTCATCGCATGGTGTGAGACGCAGGTGTGTGTGTGTGTGTGTGTGTGTGTGTGTGTGTGTGTGTGTGTGTGTGTGTGTGTGTGTGTGTGTGTGTCAATTAAAACAATTGTGTTTGGGAAGCCAAGGAACACATGTGGGGTGGTTTGGGGCTTTGGGCTGTGCCGTGGGGCAGTTTGGGGACAAGGAGGGGGAAGGAAATCAGCCCAAAACTCTGAATTTCTAGCTATTAGCCAGCAAAATTCCTGCATATTTATTAATAGCATTTCTATTTTTTCCTTCTGTTGTAAACACAACATGTTCTCCATCCAGGTGTTTCCTGCAGCGGCCAAAATTATTCCAATAAAATAGGCCACATTTGTATATTTGCCACGTTCCTCGGAATTCATACAATTATCAAATGGTTGTGTTGTGTTTTGTTTTTATTGTAACGAGAAAAAGAGGAATTTTTTTTTTGCACCCGTCTGCAACTCCTTAAACCGGATCTCTCTTTCCTTAGACTACACTGCAGGGGTGGGGGTGGATGGCAGTTTAGTCCTGCAAGATGTCTTTGGTTGTAAATATAGGAAGTCCTCGACTTACAACCGTTCGTTTAGTGACTGTCCGAAGTTACAACGGCACTGAAAAAAAGTGACTTACGGACGTTTTTCCACACTTACGACCGTTGCATCATTTCCCAGGATCACGGGATCGAAGTTCTGAGGCTTGGCAACTGGCATGTACTTATGACGGTCGTAGTGTCCCTAGGTCACGTGATCCCCTTTTGCGACCTTCTGACAAGCCAAGTCAATAGGGAAGCCAGATTCACTTAACAACCGTGTGACTCACTTAAGAACTGCAGTGATTCACTGAACAATGGTGGCAAGACAGGTCGTAAAATGGAACAAAGCTCACTTCACAACTGTCTCACTTAGCAACAGGAATTTTGGACTCAATTGGGGTCGTACGTCCAATACAGATAGTCCTCGACTTAGGACCACAATTGAGCCCCTAATTTGCCTTGTTAAGCGAGACCGTTGCTAAGTGAGTTTTGTCCTGTTTTACGACCCCTCATGCCAAGGTTGTTAAATCACTGCAGTTGTTAAGTGAGCCGCACTATATAAGCCCAGGCACTTACAACTTCAGAATTTGCATTTACAAAAAGCCGCTTCACTTATTCCAAATGATAGTCATATATTTTGAGTTCGGGGGAACCTGAATATTGTTTTCAAATAATCAATAATCTAAGTATTATAAGATAAGATGAGATTAGATGATAGGATAGGATAGGACTGTGATGGCCAACCTATGCCACGCGTGCCAGAGGTGGCACCGTGGCACGCAGCGCCCTCTCTGATGGCACGCGACCTGTTGCCCCAGTTCAGCTCCACTGCGCATGCGCACGTGCCTCCCACCAGCCAACTGGCCTTCGGGTCTCTGCTGCACATGCGCGGGGAGACATGGCGGGGCGCACATGCATGCGCAGGGGGCATGCGGGGGGCATGTGGGGGTCGTGCACACATGCAGGGGGCATGTGGGAGGGTCGCACATGCATGTGCGGGGGGCAGGACACATGCACGGGGGTGCAATGCATTTGGGGGGTTCGGGCACGTGCGCGCGCAATGCAGAAATTTTAGTTAGGCTACTGATTTTTTTCAAAAGCGTTTTAAAGCTCTTACGCTCCCTTTCATGGCAGTGTTTTTTGTCTTTTATTTGCGAAGGGGTCTAATTTTTCTTTTCTCTCTCTTTCTCTCTCTCTCTCTCTCTCTCTCTCTTTCTTTCTTTCTTTCTATCTTCGCAGCTGGATCCCCAGACGGTGCAGACCAAGAACTGGCAGGTGGATGTGATCGAGATGAACGGGGTAAGTCAGTAGTAAGATGGGGTGCTGGTCACCCCATTTTGGTTTCCACCATTCCTTCCTGGAAAGCCTCCCCCTTCCTCTGGGTATGATATGGAGCCCCATATCATCAGAATTTCTCCTTCCCTCCCTCCCTCCTTCTTTCCTTGCTCCCTCCTCTCTTTCTCCTTCCTTTCCTTTCTTTCCTTTCCTTCTTTCGTTTCTTTCCTTTACTTTTTCCTTTCCCTTGTCGTCTTGACTTGAATTTTCCTTCCCTTCCCTTCCCTTTCCTTTCTTTCCTCTTTCACCTATCTTCCTTCCTTCCTTTCCCTTCTCTTCCTTTCCTTCTTTCCTTTCCTTTCCTTTCCTTTCCTTTCCTTTCCTTCCCTTTCCTTCCTTTCCCTTGTCTTGTCTTGACTTGACTTTTCCTTCCCTTCCCTTTCTTTCCTCTTTCACCTATCTTCCTTCCTTCCTTCCTTCCTTCCTTCCTTCCTTCCTTCCAATCTTGAAAGTGTGCAAATTCTGATTACATGATATGGAGCTCCCGTGATGGACATAAGTGCGAGGAACCCCCGGGGTCATGTGATCCCCTTTTGTGACAGTCTGACAAGCCGAGTCCATGGAGAAGCCAGATTCACTTAACATCCGTGTTACTAACTTAGCAACTGCAGTGATTCCCTTAACAACTGTGGCAAAAAAGGTTGTAAAATGGAGTAAAACTCACTTAGCAACTGTCTCGCTTAGCAACATAGATTTTTGACTCAATTGTGGTCCTAAGTCAAAGACTGCCTATATAATCAATGCATCCTGGTTCTGGATCTCCTTAGTGTGATTCGCTTAACAACAGTGTGAAAAAAAAGGTTGTACACGTAGTTCTTGATTAATGGCCACAATGGAGGCCAAAATTTCTGTTGTTAAGTGAGACATTTGTTAAGTGAGTTTTGCCTCATTTAACGACCTTTCTTGCCACAGTTGTTAAGTGAATCACTGCAGTTGATAAGTTAGTAACCTGGTTGTTAAGTGAATCTGGCTTCCTCGCAAAAGGGGATCACGTGACCATGGGAACACTCCAACAGTCATAAATGTGAGTCAGTGGCCAAGCGTCTGAATGTTGATCATGTGACCATTGGGAAGCTGCAACAGTCGTAAGTGTGAAAAACAGTCCTAAATCACTTTTTTCAGTGCCGTTGCAACTTCGAATGGTCACTAAATGAATTGTTGTAAGTCGAGGACTACCTGTGAAATCAGACATGACTCGACTACCGGACCAACCGCTGTTCTTAGCAATGGAAATCCCAGTTCCAACTGCGGTCATAAGTCGAGGACCACCAATAACCAGGAATGCTTTGTTTTTGCCTAATATTTTGCAATCCGTGATTTCCCGATTGGTCTGGGTTTTTTTTTTCAGGTGAAAGTAGAATTTTCCATGAAATTCACCAGCCGGGATATGAGCCTCAAGAGGACCCCCTCGAAAAAGCAGACCGGGGTCTTTGGAGTCAAAATCAGCGTGGTCACTAAGTAAGTTGGGCTGGGGGCTTAGACGCTGAGCAAGAAAAGTGAGTGGGTGGGTTTGTATGAGGTGTGGTGGGGAGGTGCAGCAGAACAACAATATATTTGGGAGCCAATATATATATGAAGAGCCAATTTGATCCAGTGGTTCAGGCACCAGGCTACAAACTAGGAGACGGTGAGTTCTAGTCCCGCCTTAGGCATGAAAGCCGGCTGGGTGACTTTGTGCCAATCACCAGGAGACTGGGAGTTCTAGTCCCACCTTAGGCATGAAAGCCGGCTGGGTGACTTTGGGCCGGTCCCTCTCTCACCCCAACCTATCTTACAGGGTTGTTGTTGTAGGAGGAGGAAGCAGGTCTACCACCATGAATTATTTCTAAAAACAATAAAGCTGGGGAATTCTGGGAGTTGAAGTCCACATAGCTCAAAGTTGCTGGGGAACCTTCTGCAGAATTCCTGGGTCTCTCTGATCCGCCATGCTCTCTTTTCCCCCCCGTAGGCGTGAGCGATCCAAGATCCCGTACGTTGTGCGCCAGTGTGTGGAGGAGGTAGAGAAACGGGGCATTGACGAAGTCGGCATCTACCGGATCTCAGGGGTGGCCACCGACATCCAGGCCTTAAAAGCCGCCTTTGATTCCAGTGAGTTTCCCTCCCTCCCTCCTTTCTCTTCCTTCCTTCCTTCCTTCTCTTCCTTCCTTCCTTCCTATCTTGGAAGTGTGCAAATGATGGTGCATGGCACGCTCATGTTCGTGCATTGCCCATAAGTGTTTTTCAACCTTAGGGATTTTAAGATGCATGGGCTTCCAGAATTCCTCACAGCCAGCTTCATTTAGATGTTTAGTGTCTGTTGGGGAATTCTGGGAGTCCACCCATCTTAAGGAAAGCTGGCTGGGGGATTCTGGGAGTTGAAGTTGCCAACCTTGATAGACAACTGCTCCGTAAAGCAATAAAAACCTGGCTCTTCTGGCAGGCGGGGTGAAAGTGAGACCAATCAGACTATATATGGATCTCCCCCCTGGTTATGAATGCTAGATGTTCTTTTAACTTTTGTAGTTTTTAATTGTTATATGATTTTATACTTATAAATGGATTTGACATGTTGTTAGCTGCCCAGAGTCCCCTGGGAGTTGAGCGGCATACAAATCTATTTAAATAAATAAATAAACCAACCCAGGCTTGATTTGAACCCTAGACAGCAAAGATATCCTGGTGATGCTGAGCGACATGGATATCAACGCCATCGCGGGGACCCTGAAGCTGTACTTCCGCGAACTGCCAGAGCCCCTCCTGACAGACCGGCTCTATCCAACTTTTATGCAAGGCATCGGTAAGGATTTCCCTGCATCTGTATTTGGGGTGTGTGTGTGTGTGTGTAAAAAGTGACTTATGACCAGTTTTCACACTTACGACCGTTGCGGCATCCCCGTGGCCACGTGATCATAATTCAGACGCTTGGCAACTGACTCATATTTACGACGGTCGCAGTGTCCCGGGGTCACGTGATCCCCTTTTGCGACCAGGAAAAGTCACGGAGGAAGCCAGATTCACTTAACAACAGTTTGACTAACTCAACGACGACAGTGATTCACTTAACAACTGTGGCAAGAAAGGTTGTAAAAATGGGGCAAAAGATTGCTTCTCGGCCTTTTGGCTAAGATCAAGTGTAGTATCTGTTCTTATCAGTTTAATATCTGAGGAAGATCTATTCAGCATTGAGGAAATGATGTTGATGGTTGTGTAACTGAATGAAATGGTGAAAGAAATATTTTTCTTTCTCTTCTTTTTATTATTATATTTTAAAGATTATATAAATGAAGGATATATAGTGGAGTAAACAACAAGGAGTTAAAGATTTAGAGAAATTTTGAAATTAAGAATTTGTTAGTATAATTTAATCTTATTTTTATTGAATATTACACCCTGTGCTTTTTCTGGGAAATCGGGGGGGGGGGGGGTGAGAGGGGGGAGGATGGGGAGAAGGGGGGGAGAAAAAGAGAAAAACGTTTGTACTTTGTACTAATAAAACTTTTTGAAATAAAAAAAATGGGGCAAAACTCACTCAACCAATGTCTCACTTAGAAACACACGTTTTAGGCTCCATTTTGGTCGTACGTCGAGGACTAGCTGTGAAATAAGGGATTTCTTTCCCGCTGCTGCACTTGTTTACTCCAAAACAGGCTGGCTTGCTTTAAAATCAACAACATCTGTCGTCCGTGTGGACATCTGGTTTCCCATCCCGCTTCCTGATTGGCTGGGTGGTCCCTCCTCCCTCCCATCCAGCATCTGGTGGGGGATTTAGCAAATCTGCAACCTTAAAAGATTTCCAGAATTAAACCAGTTGGTGCTGGGCTCTCCAACCTTGGCAACTTTACGACTTGTGGACTTCAATGCCCAGAATTCTGGGAGTTGAAGTCCACAAGTCTTAAAGCAAAGCTGGCTGAGGAATTCTGGGAGTTGAAGTCCACAAGTCTTAAAGCAAAGCTGGCTGAGGAATTCTGGGAGTTGAAGTCCACAAGTCTTAAAGCAAAGCTGCCTGAGGAATTCTGGGAGTTGAAGTCCACAAGTCTTCAAGCAAAGCTGGCTGAGGAATTCTGGGAGTTGAAGTCCACAAGTCTTAAAGCAAAGCTGGCTGAGGAATTCTGGGAGTTGAAGTCCACAAGTCTTAAAGCAGAGCTGGCTGAGGAATTCTGGGAGTTGAAGTCCACAAGTCTTCAAGCAAAGCTGGCTGAGGAATTCTGGGAGTTGAAGTCCACAAGTCTTAAAGCAAAGCTGCCTGAGGAATTCTGGGAGTTGAAGTCCACAAGTCTTCAAGCAAAGCTGGCTGAGGAATTCTGGGAGTTGAAGTCCACAAGTCTTAAAGCAAAGCTGGCTGAGGAATTCTGGGAGTTGAAGTCCACAAGTCTTAAAGCAAAGCTGGCTGAGGAATTCTGGGAGTTGAAGTCCACAAGTCTTAAAGCAAAGCTGGCTGAGGAATTCTGGGAGTTGAAGTCCACAAGTCTTAAAGCAGAGCTGGCTGAGGAATTCTGGGAGTTGAAGTCCACAAGTCTTAAAGCAAAGCTGGCTGAGGAATTCTGGGAGTTGAAGTCCACAAGTCTTCAAGCAAAGCTGCCTGAGGAATTCTGGGAGTTGAAGTCCACAAGTCTTCAAGCAAAGCTGGCTGAGGAATTCTGGGAGTTGAAGTCCACAAGTCTTAAAGCAAAGCTGCCTGAGGAATTCTGGGAGTTGAAGTCCACAAGTCTTAAAGCAAAGCTGCCTGAGGAATTCTGGGAGTTGAAGTCCACAAGTCTTAAAGCAAAGCTGCCTGAGGAATTCTGGGAGTTGAAGTCCACAAGTCTTCAAGCAAAGCTGGCTGAGGAATTCTGGGAGTTGAAGTCCACAAGTCTTAAAGCAAAGCTGGCTGAGGAATTCTGGGAGTTGAAGTCCACAAGTCTTAAAGCAAAGCTGGCTGAGGAATTCTGGGAGTTGAAGTCCACAAGTCTTAAAGCAAAGCTGGCTGAGGAATTCTGGGAGTTGAAGTCCACAAGTCTTAAAGCAGAGCTGGCTGAGGAATTCTGGGAGTTGAAGTCCACAAGTCTTAAAGCAGAGCTGGCTGAGGAATTCTGGGAGTTGAAGTCCACAAGTCTTCAAGCAAAGCTGGCTGAGGAATTCTGGGAGTTGAAGTCCACAAGTCTTCAAGCAAAGCTGCCTGAGGAATTCTGGGAGTTGAAGTCCACAAGTCTTCAAGCAAAGCTGGCTGAGGAATTCTGGGAGTTGAAGTCCACAAGTCTTAAAGCAAAGCTGGCTGAGGAATTCTGGGAGTTGAAGTCCACAAGTCTTAAAGCAAAGCTGCCTGAGGAATTCTGGGAGTTGAAGTCCACAAGTCTTAAAGCAAAGCTGCCTGAGGAATTCTGGGAGTTGAAGTCCACAAGTCTTCAAGCAAAGCTGGCTGAGGAATTCTGGGAGTTGAAGTCCACAAGTCTTAAAGCAAAGCTGGCTGAGGAATTCTGGGAGTTGAAGTCCACAAGTCTTAAAGCAGAGCTGGCTGAGGAATTCTGGGAGTTGAAGTCCACAAGTCTTCAAGCAAAGCTGGCTGAGGAATTCTGGGAGTTGAAGTCCACAAGTCTTCAAGCAAAGCTGCCTGAGGAATTCTGGGAGTTGAAGTCCACAAGTCTTCAAGCAAAGCTGCCTGAGGAATTCTGGGAGTTGAAGTCCACAAGTCTTCAAGCAAAGCTGCCTGAGGAATTCTGGGAGTTGAAGTCCACAAGTCTTAAAGTTGGCAAGGTTGGAGACCCCTGAGTTGGTGGGTTTGCTCCAGCAGGAAATGATAAACTAATTAACCTGGCAAACCCTTAAAACAAAACAAACAAACTAGAATTACAGCTAGTCAGGTTTATGCCTCTTAAGGGTATGCCTCGACTTATGACCATAATGGTGTTGCTCATTATGGTCATAAGTCATCACGGTTATAAAGCGGGGTCATCATGTGGCCGAAGTCATTTTTATAACCGATCCTGCAGCCATTGTTAAACAAACACTATGGTTCATTTTACAACTATGGTTTACGACCACCACTGTTGTAAAGTGAATCCATTGTTTGCTCTCTGGGCTGTTTTTGCCCCCCAAAAAGTGCAATTAAATGCAAGGCTGGGCAGAAACGTAAAGTGCAGTCATGTGACTTCAAGCTAAAACTCTAACAACAAATGAAATAATTAAATTTTAGTTTTGCTTCTAACAGCTTAATTGTTTTAGACTGGATTGTGGTATTGAACTGAATTTGGGAGACCCTGAAAATATTTCACTTAATATACAGGTAGCCCTCGACCCACAACCACAACTGAGCCCAAAATTTCCGTTGCTAAGCGAGACAGTTGTTAAATGAGTTTTGCCCCATGTTACCTTTTTTTGCCACGGTTGTTAAGTGAATCCCTGCACTTGTTAAGTTAGTAACCCGGTTGTTAAATGAATCTGGCTTCCCCCTTGACTTTGCTTGTCAGAAGGTCGCAAAAGGGGACCACGTGACCCTGGGATACTGCAACCGTCATAAACATGAGTCAACTTATTGGAAGTTGGAAAAGAAACCATGGATGGAAACTAATCAAAGAGAGAAGCAACCTGGAATTAAGGAGAAACTTCCTAACAGTGAGAAGAATTAACCAGTGGAACAGCTTGCCACCAGAAGTTGGGGGTGCTTCATCACAGGAGATTTTTAAGAAGAGACTGGGCAGCCACTTGTCTGAAATTGTAGGCCTCCTGCTTGAGCAGCGGGGCTGGACTACAGGACCTCGAATCTCCCTTCCCGCTCTCTATTAGGGACTTCTGCTTGCGCAGAGGGTTGGACTAGAAGACCTCCAAGGTCCCTTCCAGCTCTAATTTGAACGATTGATAGAATGAGCGTCCGAAGTGTCTTAATTTTGATCACATGGCCCACCTGCATGTTGCAACGGGCTTTGTGAAAAAACGGTCATAAATCGGTGCTGTTGTAGCTTTGAACGGTCACTAAACGAATGGTTATAAGTTGAAAACTAGCTTTATAAAGGCCAGGGAACTGATTTCCAGCTTCTGTGATTGCAGTTTTTCTTTACAATTAAATCCATATCATGGGGCAGAACATGGGTGGGGGTGGGGGGCAGTGGCCGGACCACCCACCCACTTCCTTTCTCATTTCCACCTGTTATTTTTTTTTCCTTCCTAGCGCTATCGGATCCCTCGGCCAAGGAAAACTGCATGCTGCATCTTCTGCGCTCCCTTCCCGACCCCAACCTCATCACCTTCCTCTTCCTCTTAGAACACTTAAAAAGGTGAGTTTTCCCTTCTTTCAGGGTTTTTTTTTTTCCGTTGATTTCTCTGGCACATTCCTGTTTTCCCTCCCTCCCTTCCGCTTCGAAGCGTCCGAGGAGTTGCCAGCGAGTTACAGATAGCATTTCTGTTGCTAAGCAAGACAGTTGTTAAGTGAGTTTCCCCCGCCCATTTTACGATCTTCCTGGCCACCGTTGTTAAGCGAATCACTGTCGTTGTTAAGTGAGTCACGCGCTTTGTGAAGGGAATCTGGGGCTTCCCCATTGACTTTGCTTGCCGGGTCACAAAACGAGCTGGGACCCTGCGACCGTCATAAATGTGAGTCGGTTGCCAAGCATCCAGATTTTGATCACGTGACCGTGGGGGATGCTGGTCGTAAGTGTGAAAAAATGGTCAAAAGTCACCTTTCTCAGTGCCCTTGTAATTGCAAACGGTCATTAAATGAACTGTTGTAAGTCGGAGGACTAATTTAATTGAAAAAACGGGGGGAGGGGAGAAGCACATCCAGAAACAGCAAGGATAAAATCTAACACGCTTTGACCGGCGTCACAAAAACAGAGCCGTAAATAAAACTTAAGAGCAACGCTTTTTAGAAAATCAAAATGATAAAAGAATGTTTCCAAAGGCAGAGGAAGGAGGGGAGGAAATTCCTTTTTCGCCTGGGCCGGGAAATCAGCCGTATTATTTTGCATTTACAGGAATGCAGAATTATTATTATTATTTTGCATTAAAAGGGGCACCTCCTAAACTGCTCCCCACACACACACACTTTTAAACATTGCAGGCTGTTTGACCAAAAGAATTTCTCTGTCGTTGCAAGAAAGGAACCTGCATTTTTGGGGGGGGCTTCGGATTCTAGCTGATGGTGTGTTTTTAAAAAAATAATAATAATTCTGCCCCATGGCATTTTACATCACTGTTGGCCTGGAGAGAGGAGGAGGAGGCTCGGGGGGGGGCACTAGGGCTGAGAGATCCGACCCCCTTCCCCAATTTGAGGCTCGGGGGGGGGGTCTGCAGAATTCCCCCTGTCCTCGCTTGCACCCGGAGTCTCCTGCCGAGGACAGGGCACAGCTGTAGAAGCTGCGGTTTGGTGCAGGGCCCAGCTGGCCCGAGAAACACACCGTGGGGAATTTTGGAATTGAGGACTGGAAGCTTTGCACGCTCACCTCCCTCTCGTGGCTTTAACCTGGCGGCGTGGAAAGAGGAACTGCAAGCGACTGAAAAACGAAGGGGGGTGGGTGGGATGGAGAATTAATGTGACTTGCAAGGGAAATCCACGGGGGTTCCTCACTCAGGACCGGAGACATGCGTCGTTCCAAATCTGTGTGGCATGGCAGGGCTGAAGGGTGTTCAGCTTGTTGATGTTGAGAGAGGACAGCCATTGCACACAGCTGTCTCTCGCTGGAGATATATTTCCTCCCTGGGTGGGCTTCAAGTCCCAGAATTCCTCAGCCAGCATGCTTTAAGAGGGGTGGACTGCAACTCCCAGAATTCCTCAGCCAGCATGCTTTAAGAGGGGTGGATTTCCACTCCCAGAATTCCCCAGCCAGCATGCTTTAAGAGGGGTGGACTTCCACTCCCAGAATTCCCCAGCCAGCATGCTTTAAGAGGGGTGGACTTCCACTCCCAGAATTCCCCAGCCAGCATGCTTTAAGAGGGGTGGACTTCAACTCCCAGAATTCCTCAGCCAGCATGCTTTAAGAGGGGTGGACTTCCACTCCCAGAATTCCTCAGCCAGCATGCTTTAAGAGGGGTGGACTTCCACTCCCAGAATTCCCCAGCCAGCATGCTTTAAGAGGGGTGGACTTCCACTCCCAGAATTCCCCAGCCAGCATGCTTTAAGAGGGGTGGATTTCAACTCCCAGAATTCCCCAGCCAGCATGCTTTAAGAGGGGAGGACTTAAACTCCCAGAATCCCCCAGCCAGTGTGCTTTAAGAGGGGTGGACTTCCACTCCCAGAATTCCCCAGCCAGCATGCTTTAAGAGGGGTGGACTTCCACTCCCAGAATTCCCCAGCCAGCATGCTTTAAGAGGGGTGGATTTCAACTCCCAGAATTCCCCAGCCAGCATGCTTTAAGAGGGGAGGACTTAAACTCCCAGAATCCCCCAGCCAGTGTGCTTTAAGAGAGGTGGACTTCCACTCCCAGAATTTCCCAGCCAGCATGCTTTAAGAGGGGAGGACTTAAACTCCCAGAATTCCCCAGCCAGCATGCTTTAAGAGGGGTGGACTTCCACTCCCAGAATTCCCCAGCCAGCATGCTTTAAGAGCGGTGGACTTCCACTCCCAGAATTCCCCAGCCAGCATGCTTTAAGAGGGGAGGACTTAAACTCCCAGAATTCCCCAGCCAGCATGCTTTAAGAGGGGAGGACTTAAACTCCCAGAATTCCCCAGCCAGCATGCTTTAAGAGGGGTGGACTTCCACTCCCAGAATTCCCCAGCCAGCATGCTTTAAGAGGGGTGGATTTCAACTCCCAGAATCCCCCAGCCAGCATGCTTTAAGAGGGGTGGACTTCCACTCCCAGAATCCCCCAGCCAGCATGCTTTAAGAGGGGTGGACTTCCACTCCCAGAATTCTCCAGCCAGTGTGCTTTAAGAGGGGAGGACTTAAACTCCCAGAATTCCCCAGCCAGCATGCTTTAAGAGGGGAGGACTTAAACTCCCAGAATCCCCCAGCCAGTGTGCTTTAAGAGGGGTGGACTTCCACTCCCAGAATTCCCCAGCCAGTGTGCTTTAAGAGGGGAGGACTTAAACTCCCAGAATTCTCCAGCCAGTGTGCTTTAAGAGGGGAGGACTTAAACTCCCAGAATTCCCCAGCCAGCATGCTTTAAGAGGGGAGGACTTAAACTCCCAGAATCCCCCAGCCAGTGTGCTTTAAGAGGGGTGGACTTCCACTCCCAGAATTCCCCAGCCAGTGTGCTTTAAGAGGGGAGGACTTAAACTCCCAGAATTCCCCAGCCAGTGTGCTTTAAGAGGGGAGGACTTAAACTCCCAGAATCCCCCAGCCAGTGTGCTTTAAGAGGGGAGGACTTAAACTCCCAGAATCCCCCAGCCAGTGTGCTTTAAGAGGGGAGGACTTAAACTCCCAGAATTCTCCAGCCAGTGTGCTTTAAGAGGGGAGGACTTAAACTCCCAGAATTCTCCAGCCAGTGTGCTTTAAGAGGGGAGGACTTAAACTCCCAGAATTCTCCAGCCAGTGTGCTTTAAGAGGGGAGGACTTAAACTCCCAGAATGCTCCAGCCAGCATGCTTTGAGAGGGGAGGACTTAAACTCCCAGAATCCCCCAGCCAGCATGCTTTAAGAGGGGTGGACTTCCACTCCCAGAATCCCCCAGCCAGCATGCTTTAAGAGGGGTGGACTTCCACTCCCAGAATTCTCCAGCCAGTGTGCTTTAAGAGGGGAGGACTTAAACTCCCAGAATCCCCCAGCCAGTGTGCTTTAAGAGGGGTGGACTTCCACTCCCAGAATTCCCCAGCCAGTGTGCTTTAAGAGGGGAGGACTTAAACTCCCAGAATTCCCCAGCCAGTGTGCTTTAAGAGGGGAGGACTTAAACTCCCAGAATCCCCCAGCCAGTGTGCTTTAAGAGGGGAGGACTTAAACTCCCAGAATCCCCCAGCCAGTGTGCTTTAAGAGGGGAGGACTTAAACTCCCAGAATCCTCCAGCCAGTGTGCTTTAAGAGGGGAGGACTTAAACTCCCAGAATTCTCCAGCCAGTGTGCTTTAAGAGGGGAGGACTTAAACTCCCAGAATTCTCCAGCCAGTGTGCTTTAAGAGGGGAGGACTTAAACTCCCAGAATCCCCCAGCCAGTGTGCTTTAAGAGGGGTGGACTTCCACTCCCAGAATTCCCCAGCCAGTGTGCTTTAAGAGGGGTGGACTTCCACTCCCAGAATCCCCCAGCCAGTGTGCTTTAAGAGGGGTGGACTTCCACTCCCAGAATTCTCCAGCCAGCATGCTTTAAGAGGGGTGGACTTCAACTCCCAGAATTCCCCAGCCAGTGTGCTTTAAGAGGGGAGGACTTAAACTCCCAGAATTCTCCAGCCAGTGTGCTTTAAGAGGGGAGGACTTAAACTCCCAGAATTCCCCAGCCAGCGTGCTTTAAGAGGGGAGGACTTAAACTCCCAAAATCCCCCAGCCAGTGTGCTTTAAGAGGGGTGGACTTCCACTCCCAGAATTCCCCAGCCAGTGTGCTTTAAGAGGGGAGGACTTAAACTCCCAGAATCCCCCAGCCAGTGTGCTTTAAGAGGGGTGGACTTCCACTCCCAGAATTCCCCAGCCAGTGTGCTTTAAGAGGGGTGGACTTCCACTCCCAGAATTCTCCAGCCAGCATGCTTTAAGAGGGGTGGACTTCAACTCCCAGAATTCCCCAGCCAGTGTGCTTTAAGAGGGGAGGACTTAAACTCCCAGAATTCTCCAGCCAGTGTGCTTTAAGAGGGGAGGACTTAAACTCCCAGAATTCCCCAGCCAGTGTGCTTTAAGAGGGGAGGACTTAAACTCCCAGAATTCCCCAGCCAGCATGCTTTAAGAGGGGTGGACTTCAACTCCCAGAATTCCACAGCCAGTGTGCTTTAAGAGGGGAGGACTTCCACTCCCAGAATTCCCCAGCCAGCATGCTTTAAGAGGGGAGGACTTAAACTCCCAGAATTCCCCAGCCAGTGTGCTTTAAGAGGGGAGGACTTAAACTCCCAGAATTCCCCAGCCAGCATGCTTTAAGAGGGGTGGATTTCAACTCCCAGAATTCCCCAGCCAGCATGCTTTAAGAGGGGAGGACTTAAACTCCCAGAATCCCCCAGCCAGTGTGCTTTAAGAGAGGTGGACTTCCACTCCCAGAATTCCCCAGCCAGTGTGCTTTAAGAGGGGAGGACTTCCACTCCCAGAATTCCCCAGCCAGCATGCTTTAAGAGGGGAGGACTTAAACTCCCAGAATTCCCCAGCCAGCATGCTTTAAGAGGGGTGGACTTCCACTCCCAGAATTCCCCAGCCAGCATGCTTTAAGAGGGGTGGATTTCAACTCCCAGAATTCCCCAGCCAGCATGCTTTAAGAGGGGAGGACTTAAACTCCCAGAATCCCCCAGCCAGCATGCTTTAAGAGGGGTGGACTTCCACTCCCAGAATCCCCCAGCCAGCATGCTTTAAGAGGGGTGGACTTCCACTCCCAGAATTCTCCAGCCAGTGTGCTTTAAGAGGGGAGGACTTAAACTCCCAGAATTCCCCAGCCAGCATGCTTTAAGAGGGGAGGACTTAAACTCCCAGAATCCCCCAGCCAGTGTGCTTTAAGAGGGGAGGACTTAAACTCCCAGAATTCTCCAGCCAGTGTGCTTTAAGAGGGGAGGACTTAAACTCCCAGAATTCCCCAGCCAGCATGCTTTAAGAGGGGAGGACTTAAACTCCCAGAATCCCCCAGCCAGTGTGCTTTAAGAGGGGTGGACTTCCACTCCCAGAATTCCCCAGCCAGTGTGCTTTAAGAGGGGAGGACTTAAACTCCCAGAATTCCCCAGCCAGTGTGCTTTAAGAGGGGAGGACTTAAACTCCCAGAATCCCCCAGCCAGTGTGCTTTAAGAGGGGAGGACTTAAACTCCCAGAATCCCCCAGCCAGTGTGCTTTAAGAGGGGAGGACTTAAACTCCCAGAATTCTCCAGCCAGTGTGCTTTAAGAGGGGAGGACTTAAACTCCCAGAATTCTCCAGCCAGCATGCTTTAAGAGGGGAGGACTTAAACTCCCAGAATCCCCCAGCCAGCATGCTTTAAGAGGGGTGGACTTCCACTCCCAGAATCCCCCAGCCAGCATGCTTTAAGAGGGGTGGACTTCCACTCCCAGAATTCTCCAGCCAGTGTGCTTTAAGAGGGGAGGACTTAAACTCCCAGAATTCCCCAGCCAGCATGCTTTAAGAGGGGAGGACTTAAACTCCCAGAATTCCCCAGCCAGTGTGCTTCAAGAGGGGTGGACTTCCACTCCCAGAATCCCCCAGCCAGTGTGCTTTAAGAGGGGTGGACTTCCACTCCCAGAATTCCCCAGCCAGTGTGCTTCAAGAGGGGAGGACTTCCACTCCCAGAATCCCCCAGCCAGTGTGCTTTAAGAGGGGTGGACTTCCACTCCCAGAATTCCCCAGCCAGTGTGCTTCAAGAGGGGAGGACTTAAACTCCCAGAATTCTCCAGCCAGTGTGCTTTAAGAGGGGAGGACTTAAACTCCCAGAATTCCCCAGCCAGCATGCTTTAAGAGGGGAGGACTTAAACTCCCAGAATCCCCCAGCCAGTGTGCTTTAAGAGGGGTGGACTTCCACTCCCAGAATTCCCCAGCCAGTGTGCTTTAAGAGGGGAGGACTTAAACTCCCAGAATTCCCCAGCCAGTGTGCTTTAAGAGGGCAGGACTTAAACTCCCAGAATCCCCCAGCCAGTGTGCTTTAAGAGGGGAGGACTTAAACTCCCAGAATCCCCCAGCCAGTGTGCTTTAAGAGGGGAGGACTTAAACTCCCAGAATTCTCCAGCCAGTGTGCTTTAAGAGGGGAGGACTTAAACTCCCAGAATTCTCCAGCCAGTGTGCTTTAAGAGGGGAGGACTTAAACTCCCAGAATCCCCCAGCCAGTGTGCTTTAAGAGGGGTGGACTTCCACTCCCAGAATTCCCCAGCCAGTGTGCTTTAAGAGGGGTGGACTTCCACTCCCAGAATCCCCCAGCCAGCAGGCTTTAAGAGGGGTGGGCTTCCACTCCCAGAATTCTCCAGCCAGCATGCTTTAAGAGGGGTGGACTTCAACTCCCAGAATTCCCCAGCCAGTGTGCTTTAAGAGGGGAGGACTTAAACTCCCAGAATTCCCCAGCCAGCATGCTTTAAGAGGGGAGGACTTAAACTCCCAAAATCCCCCAGCCAGTGTGCTTTAAGAGGGGAGGACTTAAACTCCCAGAATCCCCCAGCCAGTGTGCTTTAAGAGGGGTGGACTTCCACTCCCAGAATTCTCCAGCCAGTGTGCTTTAAGAGGGGTGGACTTCCACTCCCAGAATTCTCCAGCCAGCATGCTTTAAGAGGGGTGGACTTCAACTCCCAGAATTCCCCAGCCAGTGTGCTTTAAGAGGGGAGGACTTAAACTCCCAGAATTCTCCAGCCAGTGTGCTTTAAGAGGGGAGGACTTAAACTCCCAGAATTCCCCAGCCAGCATGCTTTAAGAGGGGAGGACTTAAACTCCCAGAATCCCCCAGCCAGTGTGCTTTAAGAGGGGTGGACTTCCACTCCCAGAATTCCCCAGCCAGCATGCTTTAAGAGGGGTGGACTTCCACTCCCAGAATTCCCCAGCCAGCATGCTTTAAGAGGGGTGGACTTCAACTCCCAGAATTCCCCAGCCAGCATGCTTTAAGAGGGGTGGACTTCCACTCCCAGAATTCCCCAGCCAGCATGCTTTAAGAGGGGTGGACTTCCACTCCCAGAATTCCCCAGCCAGCATGCTTTAAGAGGGGTGGACTTCAACTCCCAGAATTCCCCAGCCAGTGTGCTTTAAGAGGGGAGGACTTAAACTCCCAGAATTCTCCAGCCAGTGTGCTTTAAGAGGGGAGGACTTAAACTCCCAGAATTCCCCAGCCAGCATGCTTTAAGAGGGGAGGACTTAAACTCCCAGAATCCCCCAGCCAGTGTGCTTTAAGAGGGGTGGACTTCCACTCCCAGAATTCCCCAGCCAGCATGCTTTAAGAGGGGTGGACTTCCACTCCCAGAATTCCCCAGCCAGCATGCTTTAAGAGGGGTGGACTTCAACTCCCAGAATTCCCCAGCCAGTGTGCTTTAAGAGGGGAGGACTTAAACTCCCAGAATTCTCCAGCCAGTGTGCTTTAAGAGGGGAGGACTTAAACTCCCAGAATTCCCCAGCCAGCATGCTTTAAGAGGGGAGGACTTAAACTCCCAGAATCCCCCAGCCAGTGTGCTTTAAGAGGGGTGGACTTCCACTCCCAGAATTCCCCAGCCAGCATGCTTTAAGAGGGGTGGACTTCCACTCCCAGAATTCCCCAGCCAGCATGCTTTAAGAGGGGTGGACTTCCACTCCCAGAATTCCCCAGCCAGCATGCTTTAAGAGGGGTGGACTTCCACTCCCAGAATTCCTCAACCAGCATGCTTTAAGAGGGATGGGGAATTCTGGGAATAAAAGTCCATAGATCTTAAAGTTGCCAAGGTTGGACATCCTGGCATACAGATAGATACAGATAGTCCTTGACTTATAACCATTCATTTAGTGACTGTTTGAAGTTACACCACCACTCAACAAAGTGAGTTGTAACCGTTTTTCACACTTACGACTGTTGCACCACTCCCGTGGTCACGCATTTAAAACTGACTCATATTTATGATGGGCTCCCAGGGTCATGTGATCCCATTTTTTTGCAACCTGCTGATGAACAAAGCCAATGGGGAAGCCAGATTCACTTAACGACCATGGGATTAACGTCGCAACTGCAGCAATTCACCTAACAACTCTGGCCAAGCAAGGTCGTAAAATGGGGCAAAACTCCCTTCACCGCTTAGCAACGGAAAGTCTGGGGCGGATGGTGGTGGTAACTCAAGGGTTACCTTTAGAAGGATGGTAATTGAAGTTGTCTCATTTTTCGGGGGTAGGAATAGCAGGAGGGAGGAAGACAACGGTTGGGAGAAAGTGAGCTCACCTGGGTTCGGCGGGAAGGAAGGCCGAGATCGGCCAGGTTGGCGCCAAATTCTCACAGGCTTCTCAACCCGTCTCGTTGCCGCAGGGTTGCCGAGAAGGAGCCTGTCAACAAAATGTCCCTACACAATCTGGCCACCGTCTTCGGCCCGACGTTGTTGAGACCCTCGGAAGTGGAGAGCAAAGGCCACGTCACTTTGGCCTCGGACATCTGGTCCCACGACGTGATGGCGCAGGTAAACGCCGGGATGGGAAAGTTGCAGAGTTGAGCAGCACGGTGGGGTGGGGTGGGGAAAACCCCTCTGCTGTGGGGGGGAGGGGTCTTTCTGGGAAGGGGTCTGCTGCAAAAGAGCCAATTGTGTTGCTTGTCCTATGAAGACGATCTTCCCCTTTGTGGGGGGGAGGGGTGGAACAGATAGCAAGCTGTCAATCATCTCAATGTCCGTCCTTGCACTTTGCAAAGTTTGCCAATCAAAACCCCAACTTGCCTTTCTGGTGTGTTTTGTCCTTTTAGGTAACTGAGCCGGTTTTTAATCTGGGCGCTGCCTTGCCAAGCCCATATTTGCGCTTTGCGTGTAAAAGTAAATAGGAGAGATGACCGAAATTGAATTTATTGTTCTTGCATTATTTTATTTTTATGCGTATCCCGACTTTATTATTATTTCTGCAAATAACTCGAGGCCGTGAACATAGCTAGTACGTCTTCATCCTTCTGTTTTTCCCACAACAACGATCCTGTGAGGTGGGCTGGGCTGAGAGAGTCGGACTTGTCCAATTGTCCAGCAGGTTTTCATGCCTAAGGCGGGACTAGAACACCCAGGGAATGGGTGACTTCTAGGTGAGACTAGAACTCACAGTCTCCCGGTCACTGGAGCCAGCTATGCCTAAGGTGGGACGAGAACTCACAGTCTCCTGGTGATTGGCCCAAAGTCACCCAGCGGCAGTGGTTCCCAACCTTCCTAATACCGCGACCCACGCCCCGCCCCCACGCCCCCACCGTGACCCACCCTGCCACTGCCATTTGGGTTCTTTTACCCTCTGCGCATGCGCAAGGCGTGCTGCACATGCGCAGACGGTAAAATAAATGGCGGCAGCGGGGTGGAGCGCGGTGGGGGCGCGGGTTGTGGGGCGCGATATGGCCAGGCTTGTGGCAGTGGGGGGGGAGCTGAGGATGCCGGGGTGACCCCTTGGAACTGGTCATTCGACCCCCAAAGGGGTCCCGACCCCCAGGTTGGGAACCGCTGGCGTATGCGGATTGTGGAGCGCAAATGCGATAATGCGTCGGAACAAGTGCCCGACCGCTCTCAGTTCAAACAGGTTTATACATGCCGAGTACTATTTTCGAGCGCGGCGGATTCCGCATGCGTGAAACGCCGTGACTCAGGACTCAGCCTTCGGCGCAGGCGGCAATCCCGCCTCGTGCCTCCTTTTCACCCCGTTCCCACACTCAAAGCACTCTGCTGTTTCGCTAGCAAGAAAGAGCATATGCCACATGAACCAAATGCGTTACTGTACTGCATTTTTTTATTATTACCAACAAAAAAAAGGCATCCACTAAAATTTAGTGGATGCCTTTTTTACCCCTAAAGAATAGCGTTTTTACCCCCCTGGGGGTAATTACCCCCAGGTTGGGAACCGCTGCCCAGCGGGCTTTCATGCCTAAGGCGGGACTAGAACTCCCAGTCTCCTGGTGATTGGCCCAAAGTCACCTAGCTGAGTTTCATACCTAAGGCGGGACTAGAACTCCCAGTCTCCTGGTGATTGGCCCAAAGTCACCCAGCGGGCTTTCATGCCTAAGGCAGGACTAGAACTCACCGTCTCCTGGTGATTGGCCCAAAGTCACCTAGCTGAGTTTCATACCTAAGGCGGGACTAGAACTCCCAGTCTCCTGGTGATTGGCCCAAAGTCACCTAGCTGAGTTTCATACCTAAGGCGGGACTAGAACTCCCAGTCTCCTGGTGATTGGCCCAAAGTCACCCAGCGGGCTTTCATGCCTAAGGCGGGACTAGAACTCACCGTCTCCTGGTGATTGGCCCAAAGTCACCTAGCTGAGTTTCATACCTAAGGCGGGACTAGAACTCACAGTCTCCTGGTGATTGGCCCAAAGTCACCCAGCGAGCTTTCATGCCTAAGGCGGGACTAGAACTCACCGTCTCTTGGTGATTGGCCCAAAGTCACCCAGCGAGCTTTCATGCCTAAGGCGGGACTAGAACTCCCAGTCTCCTGGTGATTGGCCCAAAGTCACCTAGCTGAGTTTCATACCTAAGGCGGGACTAGAACTCACCGTCTCCTGGTGATTGGTCCAAAGTCACCTAGCTGAGTTTCATACCTAAGGTGGGACTAGAACTCCCAGTCTCCTGGTGATTGGCCCAAAGTCACCTAGCTGAGTTTCATACCTAAGGTGGGACTAGAACTCACAGTCTCCTGGTGATTGGCCCAAAGTCACCCAGCGAGCTTTCATGCCTAAGGCGGGACTAGAACTCACCGTCTCTTGGTGATTGGCCCAAAGTCACCTAGCTGAGTGTCATACCTAAGGCGGGACTAGAGCTCACAGTCTCCTGGTGATTGGCCCAAAGTCACCTAGCTGAGTTTCATACCTAAGGTGGGACTAGAACTCACAGTCTCCTGGTGATTGGCCCAAAGTCACCCAGCGGGCTTTCATGCCTAAGGCGGGACTAGAACTCCCAGTCTCCTGGTGATTGGCCCAAAGTCACCTAGCTGAGTTTCATACCTAAGGTGGGACTAGAACTCCCAGTCTCCTGGTGATTGGCCCAAAGTCACCTAGCTGAGTTTCATACCTAAGGTGGGACTAGAACTCACAGTCTCCTGGTGATTGGCCCAAAGTCACCCAGCGAGCTTTCATGCCTAAGGCGGGACTAGAACTCACCGTCTCTTGGTGATTGGCCCAAAGTCACCTAGCTGAGTGTCATACCTAAGGCGGGACTAGAGCTCACAGTCTCCTGGTGATTGGCCCAAAGTCACCTAGCTGAGTTTCATACCTAAGGTGGGACTAGAACTCCCAGTCTCCTGGTGATTGGCCCAAAGTCACCCAGTGAGCTTTCATGCCTAAAGCGGGACTAGAACTCCCAGTCTCCTGGTGATTGGCCCAAAGTCACCTAGCTGAGTTTCATACCTAAGGCGAGACTAGAACTCCCAGTCTCCTGGTGATTGGCCCAAAGTCACCTAGCTGAGTTTCATACCTAAGGCAAGACTAGAACTCCCAGTCTCCTGGTGATTGGCCCAAAGTCACCTAGCTGAGTTTCATACCTAAGGCGAGACTAGAACTCCCAGTCTCCTGGTGATTGGCCCAAAGTCACCCAGCTGGCTATGCCTAAGGCGGGACTAGAATTTACTGACTCCCACTTGCTATCCTTTGTGTCTGAACCTTAAAATCTAGTAATGGAGCATAAACATTATACATTATAAAACAACATTTAGTCCCCAAAAGACTTGGAAAATTTCTGATTGCTATCAGAAGCCCCAAATGTTTAATATGTGTGTGTGTGTGTCTCTCTCTCTCTCCGGCTGTGTGAATCACCCCAAATGCAATTTGGACTTTCACAGGGATTCAGAAAAACAACAACAATGTAATTCAATTCAGACTTTGGAATCGCATGGGCCTTTTTGGAATTAAGGCAGGCATTTTCCTCCTGGCCCCATGGCTCCGAAATCAAGTGAAGCAACAGGAACTCCGTGTTCCTGACATTCGGATTTTGCTCCCTGCCGAGAACCGATTTGAATCAAATCAATCAAATGGCCTCCGAGTGGAATTGCCAAAACAAACGGAAGTCGTCCTTAACTTAGAGAATAACAGGACTAGTGGCCAGTTTTAACTTTCTGGGCGTTGTCATAAAAGAGGAGCTGACCTGGGGCGCTCACATTGCAGCCCTGGACAAAAGGGCCTAGCAGAGATTAGACTACCTGAGACTTCTCAGGAAACAACAACTAAATGAAAAACTGCTGGTGACCTTCTACCGCTGCACCATAGAGAGTATTTTAACTTACTGCACTTGGGTATGGTTTGCGCTCCAGAGGGTCAACGTCATTGTTAACGGGGAGATCAATCCCCGTGTAGGTCGATGGATCTTTGCTCCTTTTGAAGTCATTCTTACTTAGAAAATAAAACCGAGATTCAAATCTAATGAACAAAACATTTATTTCAGTAGAAAATAATAAAAGAATCCTTAGTAAGCTACATCTTATCGGCTAATGAATAAATCACTTCTACCTTCGGCAGAAATGGCGGAAGAGAAGGAAGGAGTTGACTTTAGGAATGCAGGCATGCGTAATAGAATATATCATACGTCTGCTTGACCATAAATACAAGAAACAGTAGAAAAACATAGAGATGCACAAACTGACAATATTCACATCGTGACAGTCATTGCCCAGAGGACCATTGGTTGCCCTCTCCCCTCTTCTTCCCGCTGCCTTAAGAAAGTTCAAAACATTCTTCAAGATCCATCTCATCCTGGGCACCCTTTTTAAAAAAAACTATTACCATCTGGCAGACGGTACAGGACAATAAAAACAAGGACAAATAGGCTGAAAAACAGCTTCTATCTCAGGGCAGTATCCATATTGAATTCTACTGTATAGTGCAGGGGTCAGCCACCCGCGGCTCTGGAGCCGCATGTGACTCTTTCATCCCTCTGCTGTGGCTTCCTGTCGCCGGTCGGCACCACAATTTTAAGAGGAGCTTCTGGTTAGGGTGGAGGAAAGCAGGGCGCACCAGGAGGAGACTCTATGGCAAGGGGTGGGTTTTCCGGTCAGCTCCACAATTGATAGGGCTTTCAGTTAGGACAGGTAGAGGAAAAAGGTTGCTGCGCTAGGAGAAGACTCTATGGTAGGGGAACCTGACTTCCGGTCAGCATAGGAAAAAGGATGCCATGCTAGGAGGAGACTCTATGGTGGGGGAACCGGACTTCCGGTCGGCTCCAGGATTGAATGTGGGGCTTCTGGTTAAGACCTTTGTGGCTCTTTGAGTGTTTAAGGTTGCCGACCCCTGGTCTAGTGCAATACTAATGCAACATCAGGGGTTTTCAATTCAATTGTGTAGAATGCGAAGGATGTGTGTTTGTGTTGTTTTTTATAGTTATAATGTACACTGAAGATGGCATTTAATTTCATTGTACGAGGTCCAGTGACAATAAAGTAAACCAGAGGTCTTCAAACTTGGCAACTTTAAGACTTGTGGACTTCAACTCCCAGCATAGCTGGCTGGAGAATTCTGGGAGTTCTGGGTGTTGAAGTCCACAAGTCTTAAAGTTGCCAAGTTTGAAGACCTCTGAAGTAAACGAAAGACGACTGTTATCCAGTCAGAGCCGAAGAAGCTTCTTGTATGAGAAGCAAAACGTCTTCAAAGAAAAACCAGACAGTCCCCTTGCCTCCTGAAAAAGCCATAAGTCGGTCATAAGTCGAGGAGTGCCCCTAAGAGGCAGAAACCTGACTAGCTGTAATTTTAGTTTCGTGGATGCTCGATCACTGGAGGTTTTTAGGAAGAGACTGGGCAGCCTCTGTAGCAGTCACTTGTCTTGAAATAGTATAGGTCCGTGATGGCAAACCTATGGCACACGTGCCGGAAGTGGCATGCAGAGCCATCTCTCCGGGCACGCGAGCCGTCACTTGTTGCTCTTCCGGGTTAGCCAGCCAGCTGGTCTTCACGCGCACCGGAACCCAGAAGAGCAGCCACCTGGTGCGCATACACACGCTGGGAAGATAATCTTCCGGTTTCCGGCGTGCGCATGTGCACTGGCCAGCTGGTCTTCACATGCGCATGCGTTCCAGAAACCAGAAGACCAGGTTGCCGGTCCGCATGCGTGCGCCGGACACTGGAAGATCATCTTCTCAGCGCGTGCATGCGCACTGGGCAGCTGCTCTTCCAGTTTCTGGCGCTCCCGCGCACATGACCAGCTGGTCTTCGCGCACGCATGCACGCCAGAAACCAGAAGATCCTCTTCCCAGCGTGTGCATGGTTTCTGGCACGCACACATGCGCGCTCCCGTTTCGGCACTCAGTGCCAAAAAGGTTCGCCATCACTGGTATAGCAGGGGGCTGGACTAGAAGACCTCCAAGGTCCCTTCCAGTTCTGTTCTGTATATAATCGGGGGGGGATCGGGGGGGAGGGGCCAGGCAGAAGCAATGGTGCTGCGGGGACAGAATTGGTTCCTCTTCCTTAGGAGCCGAGTTGGTGCAGTGGTTAAATGCAGCACTGCAGGCTACTGCTAGTTCAGCAGTTCAGCTGTTCAAATCTCACCGGCTCAAGGTTGACTCAGCCTTCCATCCTTCCGAGGTGGGTAAAATGAGGACCCGGATTGTTGGGGGCAAGAGGCTGAACTCTGTAAATCGCTTAGAGAGGGCTGTAAAGCACTATGAAGCGGTATATAAGTCTAAGTGCTATTGCTATTCCTGACATCTGGACGGATAACTGGGGAAGCGTCTGGGAGGTGGAGGGTCGTCACACGTGCGAATCCCCCTTTTTGTCTCACATTCTGGCTTTGTCTTTTTTCCCCCCTCCCTCCCAGGTCCAAGTGCTGCTGTACTATTTGCAACACCCGCCCATCTCCTTTGCCGAGCTGAAACACAATGCGCTCTACTTATCCACGGATGTGTAGTGGCGGGCAGTTCCGCGGCCGTTATCACCGTCTCCGTTTTTCGAAGCGGAAGGAAGGGTCCCCGGGCAGAGGTGGCTTCTGGACGCTGACCCCCCCTCCCCAAGGAGGGCTTTGGGCTCTTCAGGGGGGGGGCAATTCTGCCTGCTGCAGTCCCCCCAAACCCCACACCCTGGATTGTTTTGTACAAGTCTTTTCCCAGCCCCTCCCTCCGAGGAGTCCAGCTCTTTTTTTCTGCACAAGGATCCACTTTCCGCACCTTGACCCAGGCCGGAGTCGTTCGGACGCACTTGCCTTTGGGCCGCAGAAAGGAAGCGAGCCACGGACAAGGGATCGGGCCAGCCTTGAGCGAGGGGGCCGGGCTTTTCCCAGAAAGTTGTCATCTTCTGGGTTGCAGAGTGCTAGAGCAGCCAAGCCTCTCCTGTTTTCTCCCTTGCGGTCTGCATCAAGGCTTCTTCTGTTTGCTCCGTCCGTGGCTGTTGCATGAATGGTACTTCAACTTGGATTTTGCTTCTTTCTTTCTTTCTTTCTTTCTTTCTTCTCCTCCTTCTCCCTCTTCTCTTTTTCTTCTCTTCTCTTCTTTTCCTGCTCCTTTCTTGTCTTCCCTTATTTTCTCCTTTTCCTCTCCCTCCTCTTTTCCTTCTTTCCTTTTTTCTTCTCCTCTTCCCCTTCCCCTTCTTTCCTTCTCTCTCCTTTTCCTTCTTTTCCTGCTCCCTTTTCCCTTTTTTCCTCTTCATCTTCTCCCTCTTCCCTTCTCCTTCTCTCTCTCCTTTTCCCTCTTCTTTATCTTCTTCCTTCTCTTTTCCCTGTTGTTTTCCTTGTCTTCTCCTCCCTCTTCTCTTCTTCTTTTGTCTTTCCTTCTTCTCCCTCTTCCTTTCCTTCTCTACCCTTCTTCTCCTTCTCTTCTCCTTCTCAGTTCTGTCCTCCTCCTTGCCTTCTCCTTCCTTCTCTTCTTTTTCCTTCTTCTCTTCTCTCCTCTCCTGCCCCTTTTGCTCAGTTGTCTTGGCTGGTGGGTCCAGAGCCTGACCTCGGCGCTCTCTTCCCCCATCAAGACAAGTTGCAAGGTGTCAAATGGTGGTCTCAAGAAGGCCTGGTTTCTATTTTGGGTTATTTTTTGTTAATTCTGGAGCGGGTGTGTGCTTCGCCCTGCCGTTCTCATCCATCGGTTTTGTGGCTGCGCACAGCGCAGCTGAGCATCCATGCTTAGCCCCCGAAGCTCATTCTGGAAGGTACTCCAATGGCAGCAGAATGAAGAGGCGGTGGCTTTCCTTGCTAGCCTTAGACATGCTGGAAGTGGTGTGTGTGTGTGTGTGTGTGTGTGTGTGTGTGTGTGTGTGTGTGTGTGTGTATGTATGATAAATGTTATGTGTTTGTGTGCAAGAAAGAAAATGTCTCCAGGTTTGTTGTTCCCTCCTAATAATATTTAGTGGGTTATTTGGGGCTAACTCGGTCTTCATCCCAATAGTACAAAAGAGAATTTATGGGGGCAACTGAAATTCAGGAATATTCGGCTGGCTGGAAAGCTGACAGGAGGATGGGAAGAGCTTTTGCTGAACCCCAACTCAGCTGCCAAAAAGGTGTTTTCGGGCTGGCCTCTACCATTCTTCCAGCCGAAGCCCCCCAACATCGGCGCTTAAATCTGGCCATGGTGCAAACATCTAACAACATCTAACGGGGGCTACTGAGAAAAGGGCTTATTCACCCTTTTAAGTGTTTGGCTGTTTTTGTCAACCTGCAAAAGCACTTCTAAAACCTTGACAATCTTCTCTGTCTCTCTCTCTTCGGGCCGGGCAAAGAGATAACCAAAAAAACTTTCCCCTAAAACGCAGCAAAACAAAATGCACAGCCCCAACTTCAAAAACAAAACTCCATGCCTCCCCAATCCAAACAGGATCAGAAACAGTGGGTCAACTGGGTTTTGCGGGTCCATAAGGGGTCTTGTTTTCAACTGCACATCCATCTGTTTGGTTCAAAGGACCAGGGAGGGGATAGAAACTGAGCAAATGCCCCGTGCAGTAATTTTATTTTTAATTTTTGTAAGCTGTATGGAATCACCTGTGTGTGAATCCGGGCGTCCGTATAAATTTGTTAGTTGGTAATATACAGGTAGTCCTCGACTTAACGATCTCACTTGAGCGAGCCCAACATTTCTTCTGCTAAGCGAGACATTGGTTAAGTGAGGTCCGTCCGTCCCCGTTTAACCACCTTTCTTGTGACGGTTGTTAAGTGAACCACCGCAGCTGTGAAGTTAAGTCACACGGTTGTTAAGCGAATCCGGCTTCCCCACTGACTTCGCTCGTCGGGAGGTCGCAAAAGGGGATCGCGTGACCCCCCGGGAACACTGCAACCGTCATAAATACGAGTCGGTTGCCAAGCGTCTGAATTTTGATCGCGGGGCCGTTGGGCTGCTTGCAACGGTCGTAAATGTTGAAAAACGGTGGTTCAGTGCCGTTGAAACTTTGAACGGTCGCTAAAACGACCTGTTGTAAGTCGAGGACTTGCTGTGAATAAGACCTGTGCCCTGCGCCCGTGTGAAAATTTGCTTGGCTTTTAAATTTTCTTTTAGACTGAGGAAAGAAAGCTGCATTTTTGATTCACATCCTCGCTTACAGGATGTCCCGTACCCCTGAGGTGCCCTGCAGACACACACACACCCTGGACCTAATTTCCTTGCCAGGTCCGTCCTAGTAACTCCTCCTCCGTGCCCCTCAACCAAAGATGTTATTCATTCCCACATCCGTCCTGCACATTATAGGGCACTCAACAGTAGTAACTGTGAGAGGGATCTTGGAGTCCTAGTGGACAACCATTTAAATAGGAGCCAGCCGTGTGCAGCAGCTGCCAAAAAAGCCAACACAGTTCTAGGCTGCATTAACAGAGGGATAGAATCAAGATCACGCAAAGTGTTAATACCACTTTATAATGCCTTGGTAAGGCCACACTTGGAATACTGCATTCAGTTTTGGTCGCCACGATGTAAAAGGGATGTTGAGACTCTGGAAAGAGTGCAGAGAAGAGCAACAAAGAGGATTAGGGGACTGGAGGCTAAAACATATGAAGAACGGTTGCAGGAACTGAGTATGTCTAGTTTAATGAAAAGAAGGACTAGGGGAGACAGGATAGCAGTGTTCCAATATCTCAGGGGTTGCCACAAAGAAGAGGGAGTCAAACTATTCTCCAAAGCATCTGAAAGCAGGACAAGAGGCAATGGGTGGAAACTAATCAAGGAGAGAAGCAACCTAGAACTAAGGAGAAATTTCTTGACAGTTAGAACAATTAATCAGTGGAACTACTTGCCTCCAGAAGTTGTGAATGCTCCAACACTGGAAGTTTTAAAGAAGAGATTGGATAACCATTTGTCTGAAATGGTACAAGGTTTCCTGCCTGAGCAGGGGGTTGGACTAGAAGACCTTTAAAGTCCCTTCCAACTCTGTTATTCTATTTTGCCCTCAAAGGGGAAGGTGACGTGTCACCGTTCAGGGACCAAATATATCTGACTTGCTGGTGGCTGGATTGCACTGCTGGCTGATTAGCTATTGCAGGGGGTCCTCGACTTACGACCGCAACTGGGAGCAGAATTTTCGGTTGTTAAGAGAGTCGTGCAAAATTTGACCCTTTTTTTGCCACGGTGGTTAAGCGAATCACTACAGTTGTTAAGTGAATCGTGTGGTCATTAAGCGAATCTGGTCCCCCCCCCCAAATTGGCTCTGCTTGCCAGAAGCAGGCTGGAAAGGTCACAAAGGGGAATTATGTGACCCCGGGACGCTGCAACCGTTGTAAATAACATATCTGTTGCTAAATTTTGATTGTGGGGATGCTGAAACGGTCGTAAGTGTGAGGATCGGTCGTAAGTCCCTTTTTTCAGTGCTGTTGTAACTTCGAGCAGTCGCTGAATGGAGCGTTGTTACTATATGTCTGATGATTGCACAGCATTTCGTTCCTTTGACTACAAAGCCCTCCCTAAGAGACAAAGTCACTTCTGTGAAAAAGATAGGAAATGTTTCCCCTCCCCTGTTGTGTTGTACACAACTGTTCCTCTTTTTTTTTTTTTTTTTGGTTCCCCAGAAAAAGTGGGAGAAGAACCGGGGCCTCCGGGAGCTACAACTGGACAAGAAACTTTTTTTTGAGCGACATGGGAATTGAGAAATATATACACAAACACAAAGACACGGTTGTGCGCGTGTGTATTTGCAAGATTATGTGTCTGTGTGCGTGGTTGTTCTGTTCTGTTGCGGGTTTCTTTTTTTCCCCCCTGTAGATGACAAACTTCAATGGATGAAAAAAAAAACTATGTCAAAAGATTAAAAGTTGTTAATAAATGCAGAGGCCATAGGTTTGCACACGAGTCGGGGAGCGCTGTTGTCTTTGTGTCCCAATTCTAACAACCATGATGACTTCGGTTGCGTTGGCTCACTTGGGTCTAGAGTTCGGGTTCACAACGGTTCGAGCAGGGCTGTCAAACTCGATTTAATTGAGGGCCGCATCAGGGTTGGGTTTGATCTCGGAGGTCTGGGGGGGGGAGCATGCCCGGGTGTGTGTGTGTTATGGCCATGGTAGGTGTGACATGGGACTCATATTGGGGGCACCTGTGGGGGTCAAGTGCTAAGGCAGGACCTCCCTGAGTCCCTCCCTCACTTTCATTATAATGTCCTCCCTCCCTCCCTTCCTTCTTTTCCCTTTCTCATCTTCCTCCCTCCTTCCTTCCACCTTCCATCCCTCCCCACTCCTTAACAGATTAAAGATTAACAGAGTTGGAAGGGACCTTGCAGGTCATCTAGTCCAACCCCCTGCCCAAGCATCTGCCTCTACCTAGGATCAAACTCACAACCTCCTGATTGTGAGGCAAGAGCTCTACCTCTAGGCCACAGCGGCTTCCTTCCTTCCTTTTCCCTTCCCTCTTCATTCTCCTTCCTTCTTCCTTCCCATCTTTTTCTTTCCCTTTCTCCTTTCCTGTCCCTTCTTGCATGCTCAAATGCAAAAGGGGAAGGAACATTTCTCTTTTTGTTTTTAGATTGTTTTGATGGCCCTCTGCATGTGAAAATGGAGCCTGCGGGGAGGGGGGGCGCATGAAAATGGGGCATGTGTGTGTGCCCCCCCCCAAGCTCCGATTTCGCTGCATCCCGTGGGCCGGATCCAGCCCCCCCCCCAGCCTTGAGTTTGAGACCCCTGGGTGAGAGGGTTCTGCACGACAAATACACCAGGGGGATGGGCTCACACCACACGTTAAGGAAGAAAAAGAAATACCTTATTCCACCAGACTTGAAATATTGGGATTAGACAATTTACAACTACGTCGCCTCCGATCTGATCTAAATGTAGTTCATAAAATCATATACCAAAATGTCCTTCCTATTAATGACTACTTCAGCTTCAACCGCAGCAATACACGAGCACATAATAGATTCAAACTAAATGTAAAGCGCTCCAAACTCGACTGCAGAAAATACGACTTTAGCAACAGAGTGATCAATGCCTGGAATTCACTACTCAACTCTGGTTTCTTCCCCAAACCCCAAAAACTTTAACCTTAGACTGTCTACAGTCGACCTCTCCCCGTTTCTAAGAGGTCTGTAAGGGGCGTGCATAAGTGCACCAGCGTGCCTACCGTCCCTGTCCTACTGTCTTATTGTCCTCTTTTATCGGAACTTTTTACTTTTGTTTATACAAACTACTACTATCCTATACATGTTTGACAAATAAATAATAAATAAATGAATCCAACAGGCTGTGGGAATCCAGGGAGTCGACTTACGATCACAATGGAGCCCAAAATTTGTGTTGCTGAGCGAAACATTTGTTAAGGGAGGTTTTGCCCCATTTTACGACCTTTCTTTCCCTGTTGTTAAGCGAATTGCTGCAGTTGTTAAGGTAGTGACATGGTTATTAAGTGAATCTGGCTCCCCCGTGGATTCTGTTCATAAGGAGGTCGCAAAAGAGGATCACGTGACCCCCAGGGAGACGCTGCAACCGTCATAAATGTGAGTACGTTACCAAGTGTCCAAATTTTGTTCACGTGACCGGGAGGATGCTGAAATGGTCGTATGTGTGAAAAAGGGACACAAGTCACATTTTTCAGTGTCGTTCTAATTTTGAACAGTCACTAAAGGAACGGTCGTAAGCCGAGGACCACACCTGCGCTTCAACCATGGCAAGAGCAATCCTGAGCGTTGAACCATCCAGGCAAACTCAGAGCAAGTTTCAATTCTGCTCCTATGTCGTCTTGGGAGGCTGAATCTACACCCCTCCTGTCCTCCAAGGGGCTCAAACCACCATCTGAGGGTCTTAAGTCAGGGAAAACCACCCGAGAACTCAAATTAGGCAACTTGGCAATTATAATAATTCACCTAAGCAATGAAGACGGTTGCCATGGAAAAGGCAGGAAGCCGCCTGGTGTACCTTTTATAAGGCCTTTTTATTTTAGTTTATATTTTATATTTTATATTTTATTATTATTTTATAATGCCTTGGTAAAAGCCACATGTGGAATACTGCGTCCAGTTTTGGTCGCCACGATTTAAAAAAGAAGTGGAGACTCTAGAAAGAGTGCAGAGAAGAGCAACAAAGAGGATTAGGGGACTGGAGGCTAAAACGTATGAAGAACGGTTGCAGCAACTGGGTATGTCTAGTTTAATGAAAAGAAGGACCAGGGGAGACATGATAACAGTGTTCCAATATCTCAGGGGTTGCCACAAAGAAGAGGGAGTCAAACTATTATCCAAAGCACCTGAGGGCAGGACAAGAAGCAATGGGTGGAAACTAATCAAGGAGAGAAGCAACTTAGAACTAAGGAGAAATTTCCTGACAGTTAGAACAATGAATCAGTGGAACAGCTTGCCTCCAGAAGTTGTGAGCGCTTCATCACTGGAAGTTTCTAAGAAGAGATTGAACAGCCATTTGTCTGAAATGGCCTAAGGGGGTTGAACTAGAAGAACTCCAAGGTCCCTTCCAATTATTTCTATTCTATTTCTATTCCTTTCCATTCCATTCCTGCTGTTGGGTATCTCTTTAAAAGCCCGTTCACATGGCTGTTTGGGGGTCTATAAATTGGCTGGGCGTCAGGAGAGAGGTCTGGGGCTGGACCCAAGATACAGGTAGTCCTCAAGTTTCACCACAACCGATCCCAAAATTCCCCTTGCTAAGCACACAGTTGTTCAGCAAATTTTGCCCCATTTTGCAACCTTTCCTGCCGCTGTCGTTAAGTGAATCGCTGCAGCTGTTCAGGAAGTAACATGGTGGTTAAATGAATCTGGCTTTCCCGTTGACTTTGCTTGTCGGAAGGTCACAAAGGGGGGAGCACGTGACCCCGGGACATTGTGACCGTCATAAACATGAGACGGTTGCCAAGGAGGTCTGAATTTTGATCACGTGACCATGGGGATGGCTGCAACCGTTGTGTGAAAAACGGTCCCTAGTCACTTTTTCCGGTGCCGTTGTAACTCCCGATGGTCGCTAGACGAATTGTTGTAGGTCGAGGACTACCTGCACTGTGACCATGTCCATTCACTATGTCAGTGAACACGGATGCCCTTTCGTGTCCACGGAGATTGTCCGTCACCCAGGCCACGGTTGTCCCAAAGGTGCTTTTTCAAGAGGCAACTGGTTTTTCCTTTGAAGACCTTTCGCTTAAACGAAGCAACAGTCGTCATTCCGTACATTGCAGGAGTATCGGAAAAGCTCAGGAGGATCTTCAGCCAACACAACCTACGTGCACACTTCAAACCCAAGAACACACGAAGGCAGAAGAAGCTTGCCCACCCCAAGGATAAAACACGCAGGCACAAACTGAGCAATGTGGTAAAGGCAGCCCAATGCAGTGAAAAGTGCGGATTGGGGGAAACAAAACATCCACTTCATAAACACATGGCGCAACCTAGGAGAACAAACCCATCAGGACAAGATTTAAGAGACAAAGTCCGTCTGCATTTGAAAGACAAAGGCCTCTTTTGAAGATTTTTGGACAGAGAGGGACGCTGGTTTGAAAGAGGGGTCCAAGAGGCCATCTACCGTATTTTTTGGAGTATAAGACGCACGTTTTTCCTCCCTAAAAGTGGCTGAAAATTTGGGTGCGTCTTATATTCTGAATGTAGCTTTTTCAAAGCTTTTTTTCCAGCCCTAACTAGGTGCTAACAGATCTTCCCAGCTCTTACCTTGCAGGCTCTTTCATTGTTACTCTCTCCAAAGAATGTTTTTCCAGCCCTAAGTCTTTGCAGGGTTTTTTTCATTGCTCTACTTGCTCCGAATAAGTTTTTTTCTAGCCCTAACCAGGTGCTAACGTTCTTCCCAGCTCTTACTGGCTTGCAGGCTCTTTCATTGCTACTCCCTCCGAATAAGGTTTTTTTCAGCCCTAACCAGGGGATAAAATAATGTGCTGAAGCTGACCAGACTAAGGACACTAGCCAGATGAATACCTGGTAGGCAGATTGTTTTCCCCTATTTTCCTCCCCCAAAACTAAGGTGCGTCTTATACTCCGAAAAATACGGTATGTCCAAATTGAACATCCCTCTCTCAACAGAGGGGGAGGGATAGGACATTGTCTATCTCCAGTCTACAACGCAGTCCTTTCAGCAGTTCCAAGCAAGCTCCACACCCATTTGCACCACTCAGGTGACTCTGAGGACACAGGTAAACCTCCAAGTGGCCTCAACGACTTTCTAAAAGGATGCAAATAACCAGCTGCCTGCAAGGAGTATAAATCTTTCCCTTCCCCACCATCCAGTCAGAGCTGAAGAAGCTTCTTGGCTGAGAAGCGAAATATCTTCAAAAGGAAAAAACAAAGTCCAGTTGCCTCCTGAAAAAATGCACCTTTGGGACGGATGCCTTTCCCGGCTTCTCTAGCACTGTCCTTTCCTTCCTTTGGTGACGGCGCATCGCGAGGTAGGCTGGGTCTTCTTACGGAAGGAAAAACAAGCATCAAGGTGACCCTGGTCTGTCTCTGCTTCTATTTTAAGCCACGTGTCCCCTATATTTAGCAGCTGCCAGAAAGACTCCCTTCCACCATCATCCCCTCTGCAGGCACTGCGCACCGTTCTCCAGAGCCTGAACGAGTGGTGTGTTGTGATTTTTACCCCTCCCCCCCCTGCCTGCTCCATGTGCTGCTTATATAAAAGCATTATATAATACAGTTGCATAACAGGTGTGACAGATTTTAGGGGAGTGCCAGTCCCCTCATTTAAATCTGCCCGCCTTCCCTGGGTTGTGCCTTATTTAGCAGGGGGGGGGGGAAAACAATTGCTCCCCCTTTCCGGGAGATATTCCGACATGCGAAGCGGCTCGAATGTTGCAGGTCGCAGGAGTGGTTGCTACAAGAGGGGAACAAGACCCAGATTGTTGGGGGCAATGTAAATATATACATTGCTTAATGGTGTAAACCGCTTAGAGAGTGCTTGCACTGTGAGGCGGTATATAAATCTCACAAATAAATAAATAAATAAACAAATAAACAAAAGAAACTTCAAATTCAAAATTCAAGGTGAGAAGCAACTTGGAATTAAGGAGAAACTTCCTGGCAGTGAGGACAATTAAACCATGGAACAGCTTGCCACCAGAAGTTGTGGGTGCTTCATCACTGCAAGATTTAAAGAACAGACTGGACAGTCACTTGTCTGGAATGATATACTATAAGGTCTCCTGCTTGAGCAGGGGGTTGGATAGAAGACCTCCAAGATCCCTTCCAACTCTGTTATTCTAGTATTCTATGGAAGGAAGGGAAAGGAAAGGAAAGAAGGAAAAAGAAGGAAAGGAAAGAGAAGGAAAGGAAAGGCAATGGTTGGAAACTAATCAAGGAGAGAAGCAACCTAGAACTAAGGAGAAACTTACAGTAATCCAACAGTGAGGACAATTAACCAGTGGAACAATAACTTGCCTCCAGAACTTGTGGGTGCTCCATCACTGGAGTTCTTCAAGAAGAGACTGGACAGCCACCTGTCTGAAATGATATAGGGTCTCCTCTTGAGCATGGGGTTGGGCTAGAAGACCTCCAAGGTCTCTTCCCTTCCAGCTCTATTCTGATTGATTGAAACACAAAAGCAGGTCTTATTAAGGACTTCTTAAAGCATCTGTCAAAAAACAAATCTTTGCTGTTTTCCGTTCCCATTCAGCTGAAAATATTGCAACTAGTCCTCAACTTACAACAGTTCATCTAGTGACCGTTCGAAGTTACGACGGCACTGAAAAGTGACTTATGATCGTTTTTCACACTTAACGACCACTGCAGCCTCCCCATGGTCACGTGATCAACATTTGGGTGCTTGGGACGGCTTCATATTTATGACAGTTGCAGTGTCTCCCGGGGTCACGTTTTGCAACCAGGTCAATGGGGAAGCCGGATTCAGTTAACAACTATGTTACTAACGTAACGACTGCAGGGATTCCCTTAACAACGGTGGCAAGAAAGGCCATTAAGATGGGGCAAAACTCAGTGAATAACTGCCTTGCTTAGCCGGGGAAATTTTGGACTCAGTTGTGGTCGTTAAGTCGAGGACCGCCTGGAGAGGCTGCTGGCTTTTAGATCAGTCGTCACTGTCAAGAGTCTCCTAGCTAGAGTCTGATTTTAAGCCACAAACTGCTGAACAATTAGAACTTCCAAAACTTTTTAAAACTTTGAAAAACTGTTCCCGTTTTATTAGCAGATAAACCATTTGACGGTGGCAAAAGAAAAAAAAAATCCAGCGTTTGTGTTCTTCCCAGTCCAAGCATGTAGCAGCAAAATTCCATTTCACTTTTGGTATTAAATGCGGATAAAACATCCTAGCGGCTCCGTTTCCAGATCCAGGCAGATCTCAAGAGCTTTACAAAGGGCTCCTCCGTGGTTCTCTTCTCCTAACTGTGGCAGATTTGGGATTCTCATCCGGCTGGGTTAACTTTCAGAAAGCCCACCTTGGTGGGGGCTCGAGATGCCCACTGGGCCTGCTGTCCTCCACAGCGGCCATCAGAAAGTCCTTGCTGGTGGGCCCCAGCTGCTACCGTAAGTAGTAATCTATCACTGCGGAGAAGGCAGCAAAACCCCCGCAACCGAGGACCCCTGCTTTGAGGCCAGCTGCAAGGAAACAAAGAACAGTCGATCATTCATTTATGATTTATTTGTTCGATTTACAGGTCGTCCTCGCTTAGCGACCATTCAAAGTTACGATGGAGCTCCCCAGAGCTACTGAGGAGCCAGTTTAGACATTCCAATGGTTTCCCCCTTCCTCGGGGCCATGGGATTGCATCAGGGGCACTTAGCAACCAGCCCACATTTATGGCTGTTTGCAGTATCCCACGGTGCGTATAATCAATAATGGGTTCGCTTAGCAACCATGTTCACATAACAACTGTCGTGTTCTTTTAATGACGGCAGCATTTACTTAATGACTATTGCAAAAAAGAAAAAAAGGCTGTAAAATTGGGTGTGCTGATGGGGTGACCTACTTAATGACTGGCAGAACTTACAACCATAATTCTGGGCTCAATCAGGGTCGTTAAGTCGAGGACTACCTGTATAAAGCCACCCATCTCATTTTTATGTGACTCTAGGCCACTTACAGTAAAATACATAATATTAAAATGAAAATAAAACATAGCAGCTGGGCACAATCTAACCCAGGGGTAGGCAAAGTTGGCTCTTCTATGACTCATGGACTTCAACTCCCAGAATTCCTGAGCTAGCATGATTGGCTCAGGAATTTTGGGAGTTGAAGTCCACGAGTCATAGAAGAGCCAACTTTGCCTACCCCTGATCTAACCAATCATTCAGACAGACCAGACTTGGGCTCGATCCCAAACCTGGGACCCCAGGCTCAGGGATAGAACCAAGTTTCAAGGCCTCATGAAAGGCCAAAAGGGAGAGCTTGCTGGCTGGGGAATTCTGGGAGTTGAAGTCCACTTGTCTTAAATTTTGCTGGCTGGGGAATTCTGGGCACTGAAGTCCACCCATCTTAAAGCATGTTCCCTGGAGAATTCTGGGAGTTGAAGTCCACACGTCTTCAATTTGCCAAGATCGAGAAGCACGAGGCTAGATTCATGCATCAAGGTCCATCATGGTTTATGTTTATTTCTTGGTTCAGCCACAATTTAGAAACCCTACTAAGGGAAGGATACGCCCAGCAGAACTGGTAGCAACAGCTCCGAAGACTCAAAACAGGCTCAAAAACTGCTGTGGCTCTCCCCCAAAAATGCTTTTCCAAAAGGCAACTGAAGTTTCTTGTTGTTGTTTTTCCTTGAAAACGTTTCGTTTCTCATCCAAGAAACAACTTCGGTTGAGTTCAGTTCAGTAGAACTATGAGAAATGAGACGCTTCTTGGATGAGCCGAGGTGACGCAGCGGTTAGAGTGGGGTACTGCAGGCCACTTTAGCTGACTGCGATCCGCAGGTCAGCGGTTCAAATCTCACCGGCTCAAGGTTGACTCAGCCTTCCATCCTTCCGAGGTAGGTAAAATGAGGACCCAGATTGTTGGGGGCAATATAAAGATACATTGCTTACTGGTGTAAACCGCTTAGAGAGTGCTTGCACTGTGAGGCGGTATATAAATCTCACAAAATAAATAAATAAATAAATATTTTCAGGGGGGCGGGAAGCAAGAAAGTCCACTTGGTTTTTGGTAAAACACCTTTGGGACAAACATGACCTGGAGGATTGAGAATCGCCATAGATTTCTCCCCCCCCCCCAAAAAAAAATCAAATCAATCCAGTTCAACGTAAAGAGCTTACTCGGAGTGCCGTTCAATACACTTAAGGGACATTAGAGCTTGGGATTTTGAAAAGGAAAGCTCTCTGCTGGCCCAGCTCCTTTTAAAAAATGAAATCACTAAAGATTTCCACTGCCAACGAGGCACTCGCCTCGTCTGAACCCTGCGTAATATTACACTTTCTTCCACCTTGGCATCCTCGGGAGACACGTGCGCTGCGAATCCCAGAAACAGTGGCACGCTGCCCACGTTCTGGCAAGCCGATGCCTCTGCTTCCGCCAGCAGCAGCCGCGGCTGTGTGCCAAGAGCAGCTTCCTCGGACAGGAATGCCTGGGCCCCCATCCCACCCGTGGAACGTGGCCCAGGAAGCCTCTCCAAATTGCTTGGAAGGCAGCACTCACCTCTGAAACCGATGGCCCCGCCGGTGATGCACCCACTGGCGACGCTGTTCTTCCAATCGGATTTGCCTCGGTACTAAGGAAGCGAGAAAAGAGAAGTTTACAGAAGTTTAGAGATTATTAAGAGTTGGAAGGGACCTTGTAGGTCATCTAGTCCAACCCCCCGCTCAAGCAGGAGTCCCTACACCATTTCGGACACATGGCAGTTCAAAGAGGCGGTCAAGAGGCCATCATCCGTGTTTAACGTCCCTTCTGAAAAACTGGGCTGCTTTCTCCACTTGCCTCCAACCTGGCTTTTATTTTATTTACCCATGTTTCCCAGAAAATAAGACCGGGTCTTATTTACTTTTGGGCCCCAAAATAAGCACTAGGGCTTATTTTTTGGGGGGGGTCTTATTTCCCCCCCATGTACGGGAGGTCCACTTCTGCTTGCTCACGGCAGGGCAGGAGAACGCGTGGCTAGCCAGTGCGGCCGCTGCAAGGTGGGGTGGTGGTGGTGGAGCTGCCCCACTCACCCCGCACTGGCTTAACTCAAGGTCCCTGCAGCCAGGCCATCACGCCTTGGCACCTGCCTCATAGCAGAAGCTCCGGCAGCCCTCTCCAAGAGGACCTCACATGGCCACCGGCCCACTTCTTCTGCTTGCGCCCAGCCGCAACAGAGCAGGAAGCTGAGGGATGCAACCGTGTCGTAGCCACGAGGCGAGGCGGAGTGGGTGGAGTTGCCCCACGCACCGGCTTACCTCAGGGCTCCCATGTCCCGACACTTGCCTCGCCTCGCGGCCGCAGCACCACTTAGTCCCCTGCTCCGTTGCGGCTGCAAGCAAGCAGAAGAAGTGGGCTGCTGGCTCCTGCTGCACATGGCTGCTCGTGCTGCTACCATGAGGCAGGTGTCGGGACGTGGATGGGCTGGCTGTGGGGGCACTGAGGTAAGCCAGTGCAGGGCGTGTGGGGCGGGTCCACCCCCCACACCTTGTGGCCGTGGCACTGTGAGCAATCAGACGGAATGCGCAGGTAGGTGGCTGCACAGGCTCTTAAGTAGGGCTTATTTTGGGGGTAGGGCTTATACTAGGCGCACACGTAAAACATGCTAGGGCTTATTTTCGGGATAGGTCTTATTTTCAGGGAAACGGGGGTATTAAATTCATTTGCCATCCCATCTCACTGCGTCTCTGAGGGGTTCTCCAGAGATGCCACAGTGCTTCCCCGTGGAAATGCAGGGGAGGTAAGGATTAGACGGGAGAAAGGCTCAGGATTTCTGAGTGGCAGATGGAACCGAAAATCAATCCAAGATGTTGGAATAAGGAGGGACCGCAAAGATGCTTCTAATAACAATGCATATTGCAGCTGCTTATCAAAATGGTTGTGAAGGGCTTCTTGCATGAATCGATCAGGCCCAAAGAACCAAAAGCAATCTGCGGAATACAGGTAGTCCGCAACTTACAACCGTTCATTTAGTGACCATTCAAAGTGACAACAGCACTGGGAAAAAAGTGACTTATGACTGTTTTTCAGATTTAACGACTGTTGCAACATCCCCTGGTCACATGATCAAAATTCAGACACTTGGCAAATGACTCATATTTATGACGGTCGCAGTGTCTTTTGCGACCTTCTGACAAGCAAAGTCAATGGTGAAGCCAGATTCAATTAACAACCTGACAACTGCAGCGATTCACTTAACAACTGTGGCAAGAAAGGTTGTAAAATAGGGGCAAGGCTCACTTGACAAGCGTCTGGATTAGCAACAGAAATTTGGGGCTTAACTGTGGTCGTAAGATGAGGACTACCTGTAGCTCTTTATTGCTGTGCGCCTACAAACAGAAGCTTCCTAGACTAAAGCAACTATCTGCATAAGTATTAGATATACAGTACTCTGTGAATTTAAATTTATTAAATTTATATTTCATAAATATGAGACATGGTGGTGCAGTGGTTAGAGTGCAGTACTGCAGGCTACTTCTGCTGACTGCCGGCTGCCTGCAATTTGGCAGATCAAATCTCACCAGGTTCCAGGTTGACTTAGCCTTCCATCCTTGAGGTGGGTAAAATGAGGACCCGGATTGTTGGGCTCAAGAGACTAACTCTGTAAAAAGCTTAGAGAGGGCTGCAAAGCGCTGTGAAGTGGTATATGTCTACGTGCTATTGGGAAGGAAGGAAGGAAGGAAGGAAGGAAGGAAGGAAGGAAGGAAGGAAGGAAGGAAGGAAGGAAGGAAGGAAGGAAGGAAGGAAGGAAGGAAGGAGTGGTGCTACAATTGTTAGAATGCAGTATTATAATAATAATAATAATAACAACAGAGTTGGAAGGGACCTTGGAGGTCTTCTAGTCCAGTGCTCCCCAACCTTTTGTCACCCTCGGCACACCATAGCCTCTCCCAAAATTCCACGGCACACCACATACAAAAATTGGATAAAAAACAAATATAATCTTCAAAATATCGTTTTGAAGAGTATAATAGTATAGGAATGTCAAACTGGGCATAACGGAATTACTTGATTTATTATTTTATTTGATAATTAGGTAGGACGTGAGCTTTTGCCGCGGCACACTTGGCATGGTCTCACGGCACACCAGTGTGCCGCGGCACACTGGTTGGGGAGCACTGTTCTAGTCCAACCCCCTGCTTAGGCAGGAAACCCTACACTACTTCAGACAAATGGTTATCCAACATCTTCTTTAAAACTTCCAGTGTTGGAGCATTCCCAACTTCTGGAGGCAAATCGTTCCACGGATTAAATGTTCTAACTGTCAGGAAATTTCTCCTTAGTTCTAAGTTGCTTCTCTCCTTGTTTAGTTTCCACCCATTGCTTCTTGTCCTGCCCTCAGGTGCTTTGGAGAATAGTTTGACTCCCTCTTCTTTGTGGCAACCCCTGAGATATTGGAACACTGCTATCATATCTCCCCTAGTCCTTCTTTTCATTAAGCTAGACGTATTGCAGGCCAACTCTGCCTACTGCCAGCAGTTCGATCCTGACCAACTCCAGGTTGACTCAGCCTTCCTTCCATCCTTCCAAGGTCGGTAAAATGAGGACCCGGATTGTTGGGGGCGATATGCTGACTCTGTAAACCGCTTAGAGAGGGCTGTGAAGCACTGTGAAGCGGTATATAAGTCTAAGTGCTATTGCTATATGATGCCCATCTGAGGCGACTAGAGGGTCCACCTTCACCCTCTTCCTATTTACTTTCCAAGCTCCGCTGTCTCCTGCAACTCCGGACTGAATTCCACCACAAATTTATGCTAATATAAAAACAATCAGTGAAAACAAATGATAATGAGGTATGGAAACTTGGGCACCGCCAACTACGCCTGTCTCTGTGTCCCTGCTGAAGCAACCCAAGAGTCTGAACTTTTAACGTGCTGGCGACTGAGATGCTCTTTGAAGCCCACAGTTCCCGAGTATATGATATTTTAATGACTGTGTTTGCTTAGATCACTCTCAGAAACCGCACGTATGTTTCTTATATTACAAAAAAAAATACATTAATGCATTACGGATCCTCCCTATCTTCTAAGCTCGAAGAAAAATCAGACGGTGCTAGAGAAGAGCTCTAAACACAGGATGTGGGCAGCTCTGGTTACAAGGACGCAGAAGGACGGAGACTGTCCCCCTTCCTCCTCTTGTTTTTAAGGGAACCAAAGCAAGATCTTAGAACATAAGACTGGAAGGAACCTTGGAGGCCTTCTAGCAGGCCAACCCCCTGCTCAAGGTAGGAGACTTTATACCATCCTGGTCAAATGGTTTTCCAGTCTATTCTTGAAAACTTCCAGTGGAGCACCCGTAACTCCAGGAGGCAATAGCAACAGTAATAGCACTTAAACTTATATACCGCTTCACAGTGCTTTATAGCCCTCTCTAAGCAGTTTACAGAGCCAGCCTTGCGCACAACAATCTGGGTCCTCATTTTACCCACCTCGGAAGGATGGAAGGCTGAGTCAACCTTGAGCCTGGTGAGATTCGACCTGCCAAACTGCTGGCAGCCGGTGATCAGCAGAAGTAGCCTACAGTACTGCACTCTAACCACTGCGGACAACCGTTCCATTGATTAATTGTTCTCAGGAAATTTCTCCTTAATTCTAGGTTAGATCTCTCTTTAATGATCCATCCATTCATCCATCGCTTCTTGTGCTGCACTCTGGTGCTTTGGAGAATAACTCTCTTGCGACAGCCCCTAAAGTACTGGAAGGCTGCTATCTTTGTTGTGGTTGTTCAGTCACTACGTCATGCCTGACTCTTTGTGACCCTACGGAGCAAAGCACGCCAGCGCCCCCGTCCCGTTTCCCCCCCCCTTCCACTGTCTCCCAGTTTGTGTCATTGTGTCAAAGATACTATCTAACCATCTCATCTGGTTAGATAGTATCTTTGATGTCCCCTTCTCCTTGGGGTGTCCTCTCTTCTCATTTGGTGGCCAAAGTATTTGAACTTCAGTTTTAGGGGAGACTGCTATCATGTCCCCACTAATCCTTCTCTCCGATAGGCATGACATACCGTATTTTTCAGAGTATAAGACGCACCTTAGTTTTTGGGGAAGAAAATAGGGGGAAAATCTACCTACCAGGTATTCATTTGGCTAGCATCCTTAGTCTGGTCAGCTTCAGCACATTATTTTATCCCCTGGTTAGGGCTGAAAAAAATCTTCTTTGGAGGGAATAGCAAGGAAAACAAGCCTGCAAAGACTTAGGGCTGGAAAAAAACTTCTTCAGAGGGAGTAGGAATGAAAACAAGCCTGCAAGCCAGGAAGATCGTTAGCACCTCATTAGGACTGGGGAAAAAAGCTTCAGAAAAAGCTACATTTGAAGTATAAGATGCACCCAAATTTTCAGCCTCTTTTAGGGGGGGAAAGGTTTGTCTTATACGAAAAATACGGTACCTATTACGTTAATGTTGCAGATTCAATCTGAGTCGGTCACCAGGACCCTAGAGGTCTATTCTTCTAAGCTTTTGGACTCGTGCTGGAGCCCATCCGCAGGGAACTTTTATCTCTCCAGAATTGTCTATGAGATATCATTCTCACCTCAACACCGGTGCACACTAAAAGTGTGCACCGGTGTTGAGGTGAGAATGATATCTCATAGAGGCGATTTAGATCTTTTCTTGGAATTCAGACAGTCAGAAATAAAACCGAGATTAAAGGTCCAATAGAAAATATTTATTTCAGTACAAAAACAATAAATCCTGAATAAACTACATTGTGCTGAGTAACACGACCGTTCAGGTCAACAGCTAAGGCAGAAGAAGAAGAAAAATAATAATGGTGGTTTAGGAATGCACACATGCGTACAACTCATATCACGTGTTCTGCCTGTATTGGAATGTACCATAATATTAGATAGGGGTGCATCACCCTGCATAGACACACAACTGACAATATTCACTACGTGACAACCGGGCTCTTCTATGCTCTTCTAAGAACATGAGTGAGCAGTTAGACAAGGAAACTCAAACGCATTACAAGCCTCACATTGCAATGAACAAGGACATGCATTCCATTTCGTGGCTACTATGATTGTCGGCTGAGCAAGGACAAAAATAGGCAGAGGAAACGGGCCCCTTGTCAGTCAACAGGAGTGCTGATTTACCACTAGCTTACCACGTTACTTAGGAGCTGAGGGCGCAGCGGCACAAGGAAACATCAATGACTTAACAGCCGGCCTCATGGTCCCAATTAACAAAAGCCACACACAACCAGGCACCACATAAATACTATGCATAGAACAGCCCAGTGCAGACATTTTGGAGAATGAAAAGTTTGGAAGAATAAATCTCTGATTGGTATAAATAAACCTCCTAGCTCTCCCCCCCCTCGACCACTCATCATACGATCTAGCCCCCAGGCCCTTTTCTCAAGCAAGGTCAAAACAAGGAAGTTACTCACAGATTCCACCAGGCATTCAGTGCAGGAGAACATGGCACCCACGATGGCAAAGTTTTTGGCATACGACATTCCCCGTTGCCCCATATCTTTCAAGACCTCTCTGGCTGTCGGCGTGCGGTAGGGATCCTTAGGGTCAAATCCCACATTGGTATCGATGCCAGCGGTGAACACGCCAAAGGCACCGCCCAGGACGAAACCTGCCAAATCAGAATAGCAAAGAGGTCAGCCAAGGGCGCTTCGCCCACGATCAAAACGGTGCACGCATCTCTGGAGAGTCCTGCAAATGGAGATCAAAGGCTTGCTTCAATGCCATCTTCGCTATACAAGGTTGTCACACACAGGGAGTTCTTCACTTACGACCACAATTTGAGCCACATGTTTCTGTTGCTAAACAAGACAGTTGTTCAGTGACTTTTGCAGCTTTTAAGACCTGTCTTGCCATAGTTAAGTGAATCACTGCAGCTGTTAAGTGAATAACTTGGTCATTAAGTGAATCTGGTTTCACCCATTCACTTTGCTTGGAAATGGGGAATTCTAGTCCTGCCTTAGGAATGAAAGCTGGCTGGGTGACTTTGAGCCAATCACCAGGAGATGGTGAGTTCTAGTTCCCGTCTTAGAAACGAAAGCTGGCTGGGTGACTTTGAGCCAATCACCAGGAGACAGTGAGTTCTAGTTCCCGCCTTAGAAACGAAAGCTGGCTGGGTGACTTTGAGCCAATCACCAGGAGACGGCGAGTTCTAGTTCCCGCCTTAGAAACGAAAGCTGGCTAGTTGACTTTGAGCCAATCACCAGGAGACGGTGAGTTCTAGTTCCCGCCTTAGGAATGAAAGCTGGCTGGGTGACTTTGAGCCAATCACCAGGAGACGGTGAGTTCTAGTTCCCGCCTTAGGAATGAAAGCTGGCTGGGTGACTTTGAGCCAATCACCAGGAGACGGTGAGTTCTAGTTCCCGCCTTAGGAATGAAAGCTGACTGGGTGACTTTGAGCCAATCACCAGGAGACGGTGAGTTCTAGTTCCCGCCTTAGGCATGAAAGCTGACTGGGTGACTTTGAGCCAATCACCAGGAGACGGCGAGTTCTAGTCCCGCATAAAGGCTAGCTGAGTGATTTTGGGCCCATGCCTCTCTCTTTCAGCCCAGCCCACTTCACAGGGTTGTTGTTGGGGGGGAACTGGAGGACGAAGCAGTATTGTGTGTGTTCCCTACCTTGAGTTATTCATAATAACAATAAAGGTGGGTTAACACAGAAGGCCGATAGCTAAATTTCATAAATGCGTTAAATAAAAATAAAGATAGCTTTTTGGAAGGGCGGCCAATAGTTAAATTAATAAATGAAAATAAATAATTCAGAATACATTTCCTAGCAAACCTACGGGCGAGGAGCTACCTCAACCATCATCCTCGCCCACTCCTGAGCCCTGAGGCAGGACTGGCACAATTAGGGTTGCAACTCTCGCCACGGCCGCCAGAGGGCAACAGAGAAACGCAGAAGTCCCTCTCTTTCTCCCCCTGGCGGCCGCCTGGAATATCACAGGGGTGAGGGTGATGGAAGTTGTAGTCCTCGCGACTCCAGAGCAAGTGAAGTCGGCCTTCAAGGCTCTTCGGGAAAGACCCACCGCCGACACAGGCCAGCACCGCCTTGAAGCCGCAGCTCTCCATGGCGCGCTCGACCATCTTCTGCTCGGGGCTCTTGACCGGCGCCGGGAAGCCCCCGAGGACGCCCGGCGGGAAATCCGGCCTCGGGCCTCTCTTTTCTCCCACCAGGTACTCCAGCAGGAGGCTGTACTGCAGCGGCGAGGCCGCTTCCGTCGCCCTGCCGGCTTCATCGGGCTTCTTCGGGGCTCTGGGGAAGGCCGCCGCCATTTGCGCTTCTTTCTCCCTCTCACAACTCGAAGCCTACAGCTCCCGTCATGCCGTTCGCCGCTCGCCCCGGCTTTCCCAATGGGGGGAAACCCCGCGGAGCTTCAGGGGAAATGTAGTCCAATGATCGAAGAAGAAAAAAAAAAATCCATTCGTTTGGTTTCCAGTGCGCAGGTGCGACTCTTACCCAATCCCGTTGCTTGCTTTCAGCCGGACTACCATTCCCGGCGTGCCTTCCAAGGTTGGTGGCCAAATTCGCGCTCCATGGGCAGATGGGACGTGTAGTTTTGGTGGGCTCGGGGAGTCTTTGACCTGCGCGAGGTGGCCCCCTATCGGACCCGTTGCAAAGGGAAGAATTGCAGAAGGACCGAGCATCCTTAAAAGGACAGGTGAGAAGGCTCCAGGTAAGAAGGGGATTCTTTTGGAATGTGAAAGAGGCAGAGGGGTTGGGGGGGGATTTTGCCCTGGGGGGGGGTTGCTAATAATAATTTTAGACAATAATTGTGGTGGATGATGCATTCTGCAAAAAAAATGTTTCTATTTATAGCATCTGTATATGTAGTTAATTTGAGAAGTGACATTTGCTTGCACATCTGAAATCACTCCACAGCTCCATCTTTTATTCTTATTTGTAGAGCACCTTCTGAATGCGTGGTATTTTGCAAAGAACAAGGATTTTCTAGGGGGGGGGAGACTTATTTTAAAAACATAAGAAAGCCCCTTTAGAGGACAGAGTGGTCAACGCCTGGAACACTTTACCTGACTCAGTAGTTTCTTCCCCAAACCCCAAAAACTTCAACCTCAGATTATCTACCATCGACCTCACCCCATTCCTAAGAGGTCGGTAAGGGGCGTGCATAAGCGCACAATCGTGCCTACTGTTCCTGTCCTAATGTACCCATATATTCATACCTCTTCTACTCTTATTCATGCTTGTACTATTACATATATATTCAATCATGTTTTACTGTTTAAACTTTGCTTATAATCATATATGCTTGACAAATAAAATAAATACAAATACAAAAAAATAGAATGGGGTGGAATAGTGGAGCATTGAGGCCTAACAAAGCAGGTTAGGAAAATCTCCTTGGCTTAGGGAGAATGTTTATGCAGTTTTCTTGCAATAGAGGTGGAGGTGTGTAGTCATTGCTTGCTGCTATTATTTTCTCAACTTCCCCATTTAGTTTACAGCCCTGGGATTCCCTATAATCTCCGTCCAACTAGTGACCAGATCCAAATTGAGTTAGCAAAATTAGCCAAGGTTGGCTACATGCTGCCATCTAGCTGGAAAAAGCAAAAGAGCAAACTTAAGTTATTGTATTCTGATTACCCATATATTAATAAAGTATATCAGTTTGTAATATTGTTCCTAGGTTGCTATCTAATCTGTAATAAGTCAGAGGGTCTACATTCATCTGATTACTCGTGTTCTGGATCCCAACTAACAAAAAGATCCAGGACACATATCCACCAATTGCCATGTTCAAGCTAACCATTTTAGAGTGTTATGTGAACACCAGCACTGTATAAATTTAATTAAGGGAAGGAAGGAGAGGAGAGGAGAGGAGAGGAATAGAATATACTATAATAGAGTTGGAAGGGACCTTGGGGGTCTTCTAGTCCAACCCCCTGCTCAGGAAGGAAACCCTATACCAGCGGCCCCCGACCTTTTGGGCACTAGGGACCAGATCTGCCCTATACCATTTCAGTTGTCCAGTCTCTTCTTAAAAACTTCCATTGTTGGAGCATTCAAGGAAGGAAGATAAGGTGGGAGGAAGAGAGAAAGGAGAAGAAGGAAGTAGGGGTTGGAGAGGGAGGGAGGGAGGAAGGAAGGAATAATGGAGAGGAAGCAAGGAAAGAAGAATGGAGAGGAGGAAGAAAGGAAGGAAGGATGGATGGAGAGAGGAAGGGAGGGAGGGAGGAAAGAAGGAAGGAAGAATGGAGAGGAAGGAAGGAAGGAAAGAAGTAAGGGGTTGTTGAGAGAGAGGGAGGAAGGAAGAATGAAGAGGAAGGAAGGAAAGAAGAATGGAGAGGAGGAAGGAAGGAAAGGAAGGAAGGATGGAGAGGAATGGAGGGAGAGAGGGAGGAAAGAAGGAAGGAGGAATGGAGAAGAAAAAAGGAAGGAAGGAAAGAAGGAAGGAAAAGGAAAGAAGGAGGGAGAGGGGAATGGAGGGAGAGAGGGGAGGAGGGAGGGAGGAGGAAAGGAGAGGAAGGAAGGAAGGAAGGAAGGAAAGAAGGAAGTGGGAGTTGGAGACAGAGGGAGGGAGGGAGGAAGAATGGAGAGGAAGGAAGGAAAGAAGGAAGTAGGGGTTGGAGAGAGAGGGAGGAATGAAGGAAGAATGGAGAGGAAGGAAGGAAGGAAAGAAGAATGGAGAGGAGGGAGGATGGTGAGAGGAATGGAGGGAGGGAGGAGGGAAAGAAGGAAGGAAGGAGGAATGGAGAGGAAGGAAAGGAAGGAAGGAGGGAGAGAGGAACGGAGAGAGGGAGGGAGGGAGGAAGGAGCGGGAGGAGAGAAGGAGGAAGGAGAATGGGGGAAGGAAGGAAGGAAGACTACAGGATACCTACTTGTTACCTACTTGGGTCATGAAACGTCTGCAAAAAAACCCAGCCAATTTCAGAGAGCACCAAGGACCCCACAGTCCTCCTCCTCCTCCTCCTCCTCTCCACAAACTCTATTCCCTTCTAGCACTGATGACATTACCTAGTTGGGTCATGAAATGTCTGCAAGGAAGCCACTAAGCTCAGAGAGTCCCAAGGACCTCAGAATTCTTCAGTCCTTGACCATGCAGAGAAAGCTCTCTTCCAGCTCTCCATTTTGTCTCCAGGGATTTCCTGTTGGCCTTCCATCCAGTTACTAATCAGGTCCCGTCCAACCCTGATTTGTTTTTCAAGATCAGGCCCTGTTGAAGGCACTCCTCTCTGCAGTCTCCCCTCTGCCTGACTGCCGCAAGGTCTCCCAGGGTCTGTACAACGCTGACGATAATTGTATTTGTAGTCTACTTTACAGCGCTCAAGTACATTACCAAGTGGTCTCCAATCCTCTTCCCTAACCTAGCCTAACCCAGCTGGCTTTTCAGGATCAAGCACAGTCATCTGCCCGGAGAACTTGCAAGGAAAGTTTGCAGAACTCTTAACGGGACGGGCTGTTGCGGGAAAAGACGACAGGCAGCTAATGGAGAATTCATTGAGGACTAGAATATTGAGAAGGATGGTAGCCCAGTAAGCAGAACAGCTATGGGCAGAGAAGCCAGAACATGCAGGGAGATCAAATGGCAGGAAGATTACCGAGGAAAAGCCAGACAAGGATTTGAGGCTAGGGAACAAATACTTTCAGCAAAGCTAAACACAGATTCTCCCTCTCTTGGCAATTGGACCCATAATCTGGAAGTCCGTAGGCATCGATCACATAAAGGCATCTTTATTCTTGCCGTCACCATGGGTACGGGATATTTAAGGGAGGAAAGCCACTGCACTTCGCCACAAGGCGGTAGGAAACACCCAGTGTTCTTGATACAAGCTCAAATCCTGATGGAACAGGGCTGTCTCCCTCCCTCCCTCCCTCCTTCCTTCCTTCCTATAAATTTTTATTTATTTCCAAGGTTAAAATAAAATGTTCTTTCTTGCTTTCTCTCTCTGACTTTTTTCTTGCTTTCTCTCTTTCTTTCTTTCTTTCTTTTTTTCTTTCTTTTTCTTTCTTTTTCTTTCTTTCTCTGATATGAATTTTATTTATTTCCAAGGTTAAAATAAAATGTTCTTTCTTTTCTTTTTCTTTCTTTCTTTCTTTCTTTCTTTCTTTCTTTCTTTCTTTCTTTCTTTCTTTCTTTCTTTCTTTCTCTCTCTCTCTCTCTCTCTCTCTCTCTCTCTCTCTCTCTCTCTCTGTGTGTGTCTCTTTCTTTTTTCTTTCTCTGATATTAATTTTATTTATTTCCAAGGTTAAAATTCATTCTTTCTTTCTTTCTTTCTTTCTTTCTTTCTTTCTTTCTTTCTTTCTTTCTTTTTCTTTCTTTTTCTTTCTTTCTCTGATATGAATTTTATTTATTTCCAAGGTTAAAATAAAATGTTCTTTCTTGCTTTCTCTCTCTGACTTTTTTCTTGCTTTCTCTCTCTCTCTTTCTTTCTTTTTCTTTCTTTTTCTTTCTTTCCCTGATTTGAATTTTATTTATTTCCAAGGTTAAAATGCAATGTTCTTTCTTTTCTTTTCTTTCTTTCTTTCTTTCTTTCTTTCTTTCTTTCTTTCTTTCTTTCTTTCTTTCTTTCTTTCTTTCTTTCTTTCTCTCTCTCTCTCTCTCTCTCTCTCTCTCTCTCTCTCTCTCTCTGTGTGTCTCTTTCTTTTTTCTTTCTCTGATATTAATTTTATTTATTTCCAAGGTTAAAATTCATTCTTTCTTTCTTTCTTTCTTTCTTTCTTTCTTTCTTTCTTTCTTTCTTTCTTTCTTTCTTTCTTTCTTTCTTTCGCTTGCTTTCCCTCCCTCCCTCCCGCCTTCCTTCCTTTTCTTCTGTGATACGTTTTTATTTATTTCCAATGTGAAAACACAATGTTCTTTCTTTCTCCCTCTCTGCCTCCTTCTCCCTCTCCCTCCTCAATCCATCCATCCATCCATTCATCCCTCTCTCCCTCCCTCCCTCCCTCCCTCCCTCCCTCCCTCCCTCTCTCTCTCTCTCTCCCCCCCTTATATCTCTCCTTCCCCTTTACTCAGATTGGTAACTGTCGTGTGGGTTGATCCAGCACGACAGCAACATGCATAAAGCAGTCATCATCTCAGACAATTATTTTTTAAAAATACCCTGCCGTACATTCCCAACCCTCCGTTACATCGAAGGGGTAGGTGATTCGAGGTGAAGCCTTCCAATGCTCTGCCAGGGAACGCAGTCAGGGAGCTTCCCATTCGCACGTCTCTTAAAAGCAGAATGTGGAATTAAATGCCCTCCCCGGGTCCTGAGGGCAAAATGTGCCTTCTCTTATGTTGTAATTTACAAGTGGCTGAGTTTCTGCTCCTGACATTAAACAGCCCAGAAAGACAGTTTGCTCTCTCCGCTGCTCATTCTCACATTCCCAAAGTTTCTGCAAGACAGAGGCGCCTTTTACTTGCAGGCTAAAACATACAAACGGTTGAAGGAACTGGGCATGGCTGGTCTTGATTCAGGTCAAATTGTATTGATTAATAGAGTTGGAAGGGACCTTGCAGGTCATCTAGTCCAACCCCCTGCCCAAGCAGGAGACCCTTACATCTGCCTCTACCTAGGATCAAACTCACAACCTCCTGATTGTGAGGCAAGAGTTCTACCTCTAGGCCACAGCAGCTGGCTAGTGAAGAGAAGGACCAGGGGAGACAGGATAGCAGAGTTCCAATATTTGAGGGGCTGCCACCAAAGAGGAGGAGGGAGTCAAGCTATTCTCCAAAGCGCCCGAAGGCCAGACAAGGAATAATGGATGGAAACTGAACAAGGAGAGATTCAACCTGGAAATAAGGAGAAATTTTCTGACAGTGAGAACAATCAACCCATGGAACAGAAGTTGCCTTCAGAAGTTGTGGGAGCTTCATCACTGGAGGCTTTCAAGAAGAGACTGGACTGCCATCGGTCAGAAATGGTTCAGGGTCTCTTGCTTGGGTGGGGGTTGGACTAGATGACCTCCAAGGTCCCTTCCAACACTATGCTTCTAAAGATTGCAAACTTGAGCCAAGCTTTTTAGAAGTCTGTCAATGTCTGCTCTCCCCAAAACAGCTCTTTAAGAGAACTCCAATAAAAACGCTTTCAAAATACTGGGTTCGTTTGGGGTCTTTGAAGCGTCCAATGATTGGGGCGAAGGAAAAGACTAAACGCAGGTAGTCCTCGACTTATAACCACAACTGAGCCCAAAGTTTCCAGTCCTTAAGGAGACATTCGTCAGGTGAGTTTTGCCCCCATTCCACGACCTTCCTTGCCACCGTTGTTAAGTGAATCCCCGCACTTGTTCGGTTAGTGACAGGGTCGTGGAGTGAATCTGGCTTCCCCATTGACTTTGCTTTACAGACAGCCGCAAAAGGGGATCACGTGACCCCAGGACACTGCAACTGTCATAAGTACATGCCAGTTACCAAGCCTCTTAATTTTTACCATGTGACCACGGGAATGCTGCTATGGTTCTAGGTGTGAAAAACGGTCGTAGGTCGCTTTTTTCCAGCGCCGTCGTAACTTCAAACGGTCACAAAATGGACGGTTGTAGGTCGAGGAGTCCCTGTAATGCATTGGGAGGATTTACACGGGATCAGAAAGATCCAAAGATCCAAAGACTACCCAGGAAAAGGGTAGGATGGAGATGGCAATGTGTTGAATGCAGAGATGGTATTCAGCCGGTTCGCACCGGTTCAGGGGAACTGGTAGTAGTGACCTGCAGGTGGGCCTGCCCACTCGCCCCGGCGCTATGCCGTCCTATTTAGGCACATTTTGAAGCCGTGCACGTGCGTGCAAGCCACGCACGTGAGCAAAGTGCATGCGCAGAATGTTGTGCGCAAGCGTGGAAGGGGCATGCGCTCACATTTGCGAACCGGTAGGGAAAGCGCCGTACTTTTCAGAGTATAAGACGCACCTTTTTCCCCCCTGAAAGAGGGTGGAAATGTCGGTGCATCTTATACACCGAATACAGCCATTTTTGGCCTCCCGAAGCCCCACCCCTGCATCCCATTTTTGTGAAAAATAGGCCCATTTTTCGCAAAAATCAGGTGCGCAGAGGGTTTGGGAGGCCTGCAAAGTGCTCCTGGGGGCTGGGGGAAGGCAAAAACACTCCCGATTTGTGAAAAAACGGGCCATTTTTTGCAGAAATGGGGGTGTTTTTGCCTTCCCCCAGGAGCACTCTGCAGGCCTCCCAAACCCTCTGTGCACCCAAGTTTTGCAAAAAACGGGTGAAAAACGGGCCATTTTTTGCAAAAACGGGGGCGTTTTTGCCTTCCCTCAGCCCCCAGGAGCACTCTGCAGGCTTCCCAAACCCTCTGCGTACCCCATTTTTTAAAAAAATGGGAGAAAAATGGGTCTGTCTTTGCAAAAAATGGGGTATGCAGAAGGTTTGGGAGGCTTGCAGAGTACTCCTGGGGGCCGGGGAGGACAAAAACTTTTTTTTTCTTACTTATCTCTTTGAAATCTTGGTGCGTCTTATACACCGGTGCGTCTTATAGTCCGAAAAATATGGTAAGTGAATTCCCCCTCTGGTTGGATGCCACGCGAGGGAAACACGCCTCGGTGTAGCTTTGGTGTAGAGAGGGGTCACGCCGGGATTCAGCCCTAGGAACGTGGCTTGGCTTCTCCATAGATACAACAGGAAGAAGAGATTCGTCTTCTCTAAAGCGCACTATAATTACGATCCCGTCTTTGGTCCAAGATTCCCTTTGCGGGCTTTCTTTTTTTCTTTTCCTTTCAAGTCCCTGCAATTAAACCCTCAGAGGAAAGGGGATGTCCAGCTGCCCAGCCTCCTTCGATCCTCTTTTTTGCTTCTCACCGAGCGTGGCATGGCTGGGCAGGGATGAGTGTCTTTGTAGTAGCTTCCATCTCTCTGTGGGATGGGGAATCGAAGGGAAGGAAGAAGGCAAAAAACAGGGATTGGCTTTTTCTATACCTAGAGCAGGGATTCTGGGCCACTTTATTAAGATGTCCAGACTTCGACTCCCAGAATTCCCCAGCCATTAAGAATTCTGGGAGTTGAAGTCCTGACATTTTCAAATGCCCAACACTGACCGAAGGGTATTACTGGTCCACCTAAACTGAGCAGTAGTTTAGGTGGTAGACACTGCCCAGAATACAAACAGTCCTCAACTTACTTATAATCATTCATTTAGTGTTCCCTAGTTGGGTCATGAAACATCTGCAAGAAAACAGCCAATCTCAGAGAGTATCAAGGACCCCACAATTCTCCTCCTCCTCCTCCTCCTCCTCCTCCTCCTCCTCCTCCTCTCCACAAATCCCTCTCCCTTCTAGCAATGATGATGTTTCCTATTTGGGTCATGAAACGTCTGCAAGAAAACAGCCAATCTCAGAGAGTATCAAGGACCCCACAATTCTTCTTCTTCTCCTCCTCCTCCTCCTCCTGCTCCTGCTCCTCCTGCTCCTGCTCCTCCTCCTCCTCTCCACAAATCCCTCTCCCTTCTAGCACTGATGATGTTCCCTAGTTGGGTCATGAAACGTCTGCAAGAAAACAGCCAATCTCAGAGAGTATCAAGGACCCCACAATTCTCCTCCTCCTCCTCCTCCTCTTCCTCCTCCTCCTCCTCCTCCTCCTCTCCACAAATCCCTCTCCCTTCTAGCAATGATGATGTTTCCTATTTGGGTCATGAAACGTCTGCAAGAAAACAGCCAATCTCAGAGAGTATCAAGGACCCCACAATTCTTCTTCTTCTCCTCCTCCTCCTGCTCCTGCTCCTCCTCCTGCTCCTGCTCCTCCTCCTCCTCCTCCTCCTCCTCCTCCTCCTCCTCCTCCTCCTCCTCCTCCTCTCCACAAATCCCTCTCCCTTCTAGCACTGATGATGTTCCCTAGTTGGGTCATGAAACGTCTGCAAGAAAACAACCCAGCTCAGGGAGCTCCAAAGACCCCACAGTCCTCCTCGCAGATGCCTGTGACCTACTATTGCCCAGGGCAAATGGCTGGAGGCGTGTCACCTGAGGAGATAATCGCCCGAGGAGAATGAAGAGTCGGATACGAAAAGTCCCTATTCCGCATTGCTTCTTGTAGTCTTCTTTTCTTCTTCTTTTCTTATATTCTTCTTCTTCTTCTTCTTCTTTTCTCTCTCTCTCTCTCTGGATGGAAACTCAGTGGAAACAAACTGCCAAGGAAAGAGGAACCCGCCACTTTAGAAAGAGATGCGTTGCTGCTGTTGCGTGTGTTTCCTTCTTGAGCGCTTCTCCTTTTTAAAAAATAAATAGGATCCTGCGCTTGCTTGCCAAACCCTCACTTCTCCTTAAAATTGTGCAGAAAATGATCTTTGCAGCCGGAAAGGCGATGCTTGGAAACACGGCTGAGGCCAAGCTTTTATGCCTTTTATGAATTGTGAAGGTCCTTGGTGCTCTCTGAGCTTGGCTGTTTTCTGCAGGATCCAATCTGGGTCGGTCGCCAGGACCAGAGGTTTCGGATCTCGTGCTGGAACCCATCCTCAGGGAACGTCTTTCCGACAGAATGTTTGGCAGAAAACGCGGAAAACTAAAAGCTCTGGTCCCAGTGACCGACCCAGATTGGATCCTGTAACGTTACTCAGGGACACGTATATTTGCTGTCATTCGTTGGTTGTTTTCTTGCTGACGTTTCATTACCAAGCTAGGTAATATCATCAGTGCTAAAAGGTAGTGCAGGTTTGCTCTCTATAAGGAAGGTACTTGTGTAGAAATAAGCCAATCCCTCTCCCTATTAGCACTGATAATGTTCCCTAGTTGGGTCATGAAACGTCTGCAAGAAAGCCATCAATCTCAGAGAGCATCAAGGACCCCACAGTCATTTTCCTCCTCCTCCTCCTCCTCCTCCTCCTCCTCCTCCTCCTCCTCCTCCTCCTCCTCCTCCTCCTCCTCCTCCCCATAAACCCTACTCCCTTTCTAGTACTGATGATGTTTCCTAGTTGCGTCATGAAACATCTGCAAGAAAGCCACCAAACTCAGAGAGGACCAAGGACCCCATAGGCCTTCTTCTTCTCCTCCTCCTCCTCTTCCTCCTTCTCCTCCTCTTCCTCCTCCTCCTCCCCATAAACCCTACTCCCTTTCTAGCACTGATGCTATTCCCAAGTTGGATGATGAAACGTCTGCAAGAAAACCACCAAGTTCAGAGACCACCAAGGACCCCACAGTTGTCATCCTCCTCCCCCCCCGAAAACCCCACTCCCTTCTAGCACTGATGATGTTCCCTAGTTGGGTCATGAAACATCGGCAAGGAAAAACATTCCAGCTTAGAAGAACACCAAAGACCCCGCATGATCTACCCTGAGCTACAAACATTCTTATATTACTAAAAATACTTCATTGATAGATGGGTGGATAGGGCGCTCCATACAAAACCGTCTAACGTACCCTATTTACGAAAACAAGGCTAAACATGTATAAAGTCTAAAGCACAAATGAACAAGGAATGCTCTTTAACGGATTGCTTGAACTGCAGGAATCTGCGTCTCTCTGAGTGGGCGCATCATTTTTTTTTCCCCTTTCAGTTTTTCGTGACTTGATACAATAATGATGATTATATGATTTTGCAAGGCTCCCTTCTCTTGGTGCCTCTCAAATCAGGTCCCAGAAGGACAGAATGGAGAAGGAAGAAGCAAGGGTGCATTGTGTGTGTGTGTGTGTTTGTACGTACCTGAGCCATTACCGGTAGTCCTCGACTTATGAGGGACCAGAATTTCTGCTGCTAAGCAAGGGGGTTGCCCAGTTTTATGAGTTTTCATGGTTGTTAAGCAAATAGCTATGGTCACTAAGTGAATCGTGTCATTGTTAAACAAATCCAGCTTCTCCCATTGACTTTGCGTGTCTGAGAGGGTCTCAGATGGGGATCACGTGACTCGGGGAGGCTGCAACTGTCGCAATGACATGTCAGTTGGCAACCAAATTTTGATCCCATGACCATAGGGATGCTGCAACAGTCATAAGTATGAGGATTGGTCATATAACTCACTTTTTGAAGTACTGTTATCATGTCCCCCCTGGTCCTTTTTTTCATTGAACTAGACTTACCCAATTCTTGCAGACCCTAATCATCTTTGTTGCTCTTTTGTGTACGCTTTCTGTTTGAAATTCTGTTTATATATAGCACCACAAAGCAAACAAAAAGAACAGTCACCATGTGCTTTACTGCTTAACTGTAGGAAACTACTTAGAACAAACAGAACCATAGATTATAACCATAGATGCAAACTGAACACTGTCACCTACTGGCTGAATGTTTCTGTAGTTGTTGCAGTACAAGCTACATTCTAACATGTATTCCAACACTTTCCAGAATCTCAGCATTTTCTTTCTAAGAGGGGCAGATCTAGGCACAGAAACAAACCGGGGTGGGGTGGGGAGCTTGTTTGTTTGTTTGTTTGATTGATTTGTCAAGCATATTTGATTAAAGCAAAGTATAAACCGTAAAAATATGATTGTATATACTGTATATATATATAATAGTACAAGCATGAATAAGAGTAAAAGAGGTATGAATATATGTGTACATTAGGACAGGAACGGTAGGCACGATTGTGCTCTTATGCACGCCCCTTACTGACCTCTTAGGAATGGGGTGAGGTTGATGGTAGATAATCCAAGGTTAAAGTTTTTGGGGTTCGGGGAAGGAACTACTGAGTCAGGTAAAGTGTTCCAGGCATTGACCAGTCTGTTGCTGAAGTCGAATTTTTTGCAATCAAGTTTACAAAAAACGGTTTACATTAAGTTTGTATCTATTGTGAGCTCATGTATTATTATTGAAGTAGTCGTTAACAGGTAGGACGTTGTGGTAGATAATTTTATGAGCTACACTTAGGTCGGATCGAAGGCGGCGTAGTTCTAAATTTTCAAGTCCCAAAATTTCAAGTCTGGTTTCATAAGGTATTTTGTTGTGAACAGAGGAATGTAATACTCTTCTTGTGAAGTATCGCTGGACATTCTCAATTGTGTTAATGTCAGATATATAGTGTGGGTTCCAGACAGATGAGCTGTATTCAAGAATTGGTCTAGCAAATGTTTTGTATGCTCTGGTTAAGAGTACAATGTTACCAGAGAAGAAGCTGCGCAAGATTAGGTTAACCACTCTTAATGCCTTCTTAGCTATGTTGTTGCAGTGGGCTCTGGCACTCAGATCGTTAGAGATGAGTACTCCGAGGTCCTTTACTGAGTGAGGATCATCATCAAGGTCATGATCTTCAAGTTTGTATTTTGTGTTTTGATTATTTTTGCCAATGTATAAAACTGAGCATTTGTTGATTGAGATTGGTAGTTGCCACTTGTTTGACCATTCAGATACATAGTCAAGGTCTTTTTGAAGGGTTGTAGTATTGTCGGTGGTGTTGAATAGTTTTACATCATCTGCGAAGAGGACGCAGTTGCTTTGTATATTATCCCAAATGTCATTTATGTAAAGAATGAAGAGACGCTGCCTTGGGGAACACCGCTGTTGACAGGTACAGGGTTTGATAGATCTGTTCCTATTTTGACCACTTGTTGTTTGTTTGACCGGAATGCAGTTATCCATTTGTGTAGGGGGCCAGAGATGCCATAAGATTTAAGTTTTAGGAGTAGTTTGTCAGGTACTACGGAGTCAAAGGCTTTACAAAAGCTGTCCGACTCATCGGCCATTCTTGGTTTTGGGTGGTGTGCGCTGCGCTGCGTTGACCACAGACAGGGATCAACCCAGCCATTTCTAAACATCCACCTCCTAATTGCATGCTCCGCTCTTTGAGGTCGAACTCAATATTTTTGAGGGAGGGACTAGCCAACATTATAATTTGAGGGAGAAGGAGAGACAGACAGCTTCTCTTTGCAGAAAAACATCTGCAGTGGGACGTTTTTGGGGGTCTTGAGAGGAGCATCTTCAGTCTAGTGATACGATGCCCAGCAGGATTGTGGAGACAGGTGGTCCTCGACTTACAACCGTTCATTTAGTGATCGTTCGGAGTTACAACGGCACCGAAAAAAGTGACTTTCGACCCTTTTTCACACTGACAACCGTTGCGGTCACATGATCAAAGTTCAGTCACTTGGCAACTGCTTCATATTTATGACGGTTCCAGTGTCCCGGGGTCACGTGATCCCCTTTTGCGACCTCCCGACGAGCAAAGTGAACGGGGGAGCCAGATTCGCTTAACGACCGTGTCACTAACTTAACCACTGAGGTGATTCACTTAACAGCTGTGGCAAGAAAGATTGTCAAAGGACCCCCAGGACATGTCAACCATCATAAATATGAGTCAGTTGCCACGCCTCTGAATTTTGATCACATGACCATGGGGAGGCTGCAATGGTCATAAGTGTGAAAAATGGTCGTAAGTCACTTTTTTCAGTGCCGTTGTAACTTTGAAAAGTCACTAAATGAACTGTTGTAAGTTGAGGACTGCCCGCATTTACTAAATACAATATAATATACTATAGCAGTATCTTTAGGAGGTTTTAATACTGTAACCCCTAAAGAATACTATAGCAGTCTTCCAGTATTTGAGGGGCTGCCCCAAAGAAGAGGGGGTCAAATTATTCTCCAAAGCCCCTGAAGGCAGGACAAGAAACAGTGGATGGAAACTAATCAAGAAGAAAAGCAACCTGGAATTAAGAGAAATTTCCTGACAGTGAGGACAATTAACCAGTGGAACAGCTTGCCACCAGAAGTTGTGGGTGATCCAACACTGGAGGTTTTTAAAGAGAGACTGGACAGTCACTTGTCTGAAATGGTATAGGCCAGGGTCTCCTGCTTGAGCAGGGGGCTGGACTAGAAGACCTCTAGGTCCCTTCCAAGTCTGTTATTCTATTATTCTATGGATGGATGGGAGGGAGGGAGGGAGGGAGGGAGGGAGGAAGGAAGGAAGGAAGGAAGGAAGGAAGGAAGGAAGGAAGGAAGGAAGGAAGGAAGGAAGGAAACTAATCAAGGAGAGAAGCAACCTAGAACTAAGGAGAAACTTCCTAACACTGAGGACAATTGACCAGTGGAACAGCCTGCCACCAGAAGTTGTGGGTGCTTCATCACTGGAGGTTTTTAAGAAGAGATTGGACAGCCACCTGTCTGGAATGGTGTAGGATCTCCTGCTTGAGCACGGGGCTAGACTAGAAGACCTCCAAGGCCCCTTCCTCCAAGGCCCCTTCTGGTTGATTGACTGATTGATTGATTGAAGACCCAGCTGGCCCTAGATCCCTTTCCCTTCCCAGATCCGCTCCAGCAATCCACAAAGGGATGATCGGGTCCTTCCCCCTGGCCAATGCCACCTTTCTTTTCGTGTCTCTTCCCCCCCCCCCCCCACAGCCCCCAAATTCTGCTCCTGGTGATCCCCCTGATTGGCGAACACCCTTCCAATGGCCAACTGGCAGCCACCCCTCTGTGTGTACCGGATGCCGGGAAAAAAGAGGGAGGGAAGAGAGAGAGAGAGAGAAAGAGAGAGAGAGAGAGAGAGAGAGAGAGAGAGAAGAAACCTCAGGCTTCTGTATGTAAATCGTTCTTATTTTTTTTCCCCTTTCCATCAGCCCGAAGAAGGAGAAGCAGCAGCCGTTTTCTGTGGCTGCTTGCAATGTGGTTTCCCTGCCAGGGAGCTTCCTGAACCCGGGCTGGCCTCCCCGGCCTGGCCGGCAGATGCTGGCGGAGGGCTGTGGGAAGACGGAGGGGAGGCGCGCCCGTGGATGCCACCCAGCGCAAGGGGCTCCGAGCAAGTAAGTGGGTGCTGGGATCTCTCGGGCCAGGGGGAGGCGGAGGAGGGAGGGAGGGAGAGGGAGGGTTTCCTGCCATCTGGCTCCTGCTCTTGACGGGGGGGGGGAATAGAGAGGCGTTTTAAGCGGGGAAGTGAGGGGGGGAGTGGAGGAGGGGGGAGGTCGTGGGAAATAGGAGTGAGGGGTTGTGAGTTGTGCAAAAGCCGTGCCTGGACGGCTCCCTTTCCTTTCCTTTCCTTTCCCTCTTTTCCTTTCCTTTCCTCCCTTTCTTCTTCCTTTCCTTTCTTTTCCTCCCTTTCTTCTTCCTTTCCTTTCCCTTTCTCATCTCCCTCGTTCCCTTCCTTCCTTCCTTTCTCTCCCTTTTCTTTCTACCTTCCTTCCCCTCTTTTTATCTTTCTCTCCCTTTTTCCTTTCTTCCTTCCCTCATCCTTCCTTCCTTCCTCTTTCCTTTCCTTCTTTTTCCTTTATGTTTCTTCCCTGCCTCCCTCCCTCCTTCCTTCCTTTCTCCCTTTTCTTTCTCCCTTCCTTCCTTCCTTCCTTCCTTCCTTCCTTCTTCCTTCCTTCCTTCCTTCCTTCCTTCCTTCCTTCCTTCCTTCCTTCCTTCCTTCCTTCCTTCCTTCCTTCCCCCCCTTCCCCTTTATCTCCTGCCACCCTCTCCCTCCCTCCTTCCTTCCTATTTCCTTCCCCTCTTTTCCCTTTATCTCCTTTCTTCCCTCCCTCTCTCCCTCCCTCCCTTTTCCTTCTATCCTCCCTCCCTCGCTTTTCCCTCTCCCTCCTTCCTCCCTTCGACCTTGGGGTGTCCTTTGCAGAAAGTCCCCCAAACCTTTTGCAGGAGGGGGTGGGTGGGTGTTGATGCTTAACCAAAGCCCTGGATTTACCTGTGTGTGTGTGTGTGTGTGTGTGTGTGTGTGTGTGTGTGTGTGTGTGTGTGTGTGTTCGGGCGAATCGGAGTTAGCCGGATTAAAGGATGCCCTGTCAGTTGCTGTGGGTTCCCCCCCCCAACTCCCCCACCTTTGCATGTTTCCGTAGCAACAGAGAAGATTTGAACATCTGTCTCCGTGGGATCCCCCCTCCATCCTCCCTGCCTACCTCCGCTTTAAGAGAACCTTTTCTGGGATCCACAAAAGAGAAGTGGGATCCTAAATGTGATCCCAATTGCTGCTTGTGGGGCTGGGTAGTGGTTTAGTCGCTGGCTCTTGGTGATACACTGCCCCTAACTGCAGAGGCTCCATCGCCTCTAACCAGTGAGCGCTAAGATTCCCTGGCCTCATGGGGGGGGGATTCCCCACCAATTCAGTGATATACAGTTGGTCCTCGACTTACAACCACCATTGAGCCCAACGTTTCTGCAGTTGAGTCGTCTGTTAAGTGAGCTTTGCCCCGTTTTACAACCTATCTTCCCACAGTTGTTAAGTTAATCACCTGGTTGTTAAGTGAACCTGGCTTCCCCATCGACTTTGCTTGTCAGAAGGTCGCGAAAGGGGATCACGTGACCTTGGGACTAGGCAATGGTCATAAGTATGAGTCAGTGGCCAAGTGTCTGAGTTTGGATCATGTGGCCGTGGGGATGCGGCCACGGTCGTAAGTGTGAAAAGCGGTCCTGAGTCACTTCTTTTCAGTGCCGTGGCAACTTTGAACTGTCACTAAACGAACGGTCGGAAGTTGAGGACTCCCTGTAAATGGGCATCAATTATTTAAGGCCAGCCAGGCTGGCATCTGGCCAGGAACAGGGAAGATTGGACTGATCAGCCAATGGCAGCTTTCTCCAACCGGTTTGGCCGGCAGGGAATGATGGGACTTGCAGTCTGGCACCCTGGCAGCATGCAACTTTCGGAGACACTGGATCCCCGCTGCCCTTTTGTAGCCCCCTCCCCCCTCCTCCCCCCCCCGGGCATCTCTAGGGTGCCCCACGATGCTGCTGGCCCATCTGCCACAGTGCTGGGGGGGTAGCCCTTCCGTAGCCCATCCTCCCCTGCCGCCAGCCACGCCGGGCCGCAGGACGCCCCTTCCTCTGCAGCCCAGATGGGGAGGGGTCTGCCTGCAAAATGCTTCTTCATCTCTTCCAGCTTGGTTAAAGGCAGGAGGACCCTGGAGAGAACTGACACCTGATCTCTAGGAGATCTCCATGGCTGCTTTGGGGGGAAAAAAAGGATCTGCCAAGGATTCTGTGGGTTCCTTGGCTCTCATTTTTACGCCTTTCCGATCTCCTTTACCTCCATCTTTATGTTTGCAGGCTGGATGGCTGTTAATTTCTGTTAATTCCTGTTGCTGTGAAATTGCCTTTGGTGTTGGTTGCCTGGATTTTGGCTTTTATAACCTGGTGGCTTGGCTACGGTTTATCTTCCTGTTTTAATTTATTTTTAATTTTTTATTTATTTATTTATTTTATTTTATTTTATTTCATTTCATTTCATTTCATTATTTCATTATTTTATTTTATTTTATTATTTTATTTTATTTTATTATTTTATTTTATTTTATTTTATTATTTTATTTTATTTTATTTTGTTATTATGTTATTTTATTTTATTTTATTATATTATGTTATTATGTTATTATTTTATTATATATTTTATTTACTTTATTTTATGATGTTATTTTATTATATAGTTTATTTTACTTTATTTTATTTTATATTTTATTTTACTTTATTTTATTTTATTTTACTTTATTTTATTTTACTTTATTTTATTTTATTTTATTTTACTTTACTTTATTTATTATATTATATTATATTTTATATTTTATTTTACTTTACTTTACTTTACTTTACTTTATTTTATTTTATTTTATTTTATTATTTTATTTTATTTTATTTTATTATTTTATTTTATTATTTTATTTTATTTTATTTTATTATTTTATTTTATTTTATTTTATTATATTATGTTATTATGTTATTATTTTATTATATATTTTATTTACTTTATTTTATGATGTTATTTTATTATATAGTTTATTTTACTTTATTTTATTTTATATTTTATTTTACTTTATTTTATTTTATTTTACTTTATTTTATTTTACTTTATTTTATTTTATTTTATTTTACTTTACTTTATTTATTATATTATATTATATTTTATATTTTATTTTACTTTACTTTACTTTACTTTATTTTATTTTATTTTATTTTATTTTATTTTATTATTTTATTTATTATATTATATTATATTTTATATTTTATTTTATTTCATTTTACTTTATTTTATTTATTATATTATTATTTTATTTTATTTTATTATTTTTATTTTATTATTATTTTATTTATTTTCTGAGCTGAAATGCCTACTTTGCATCTCTTGAGCAGAGAAGATTCACCCCGGCTGAATGAATTTCAATTTTTTTTTAACCTTCATCCATGTCTCACTGTGCTTTTTTAAAAAAAAAAATCAAAGCTTTTCTTCTGTCTTAGCTAAAGGCTTTAGCTGCTAAAGTTTAGGACAAAGCCATTTTTTTTTAAAAAAAGGGTGTGTGTGTGTGAAGGGAAGATAGCCTTTGTCCTCTGGTTTCCAATGAAAAAGTGCTGCAGGAAAGGAAAAATGATGCGGACGGCAGAGGAAAACAAGCAGCTTTGGTACTTTAAATCCCCAATTTTTTTTGTAATAAGCAAGAGAGATTGAAGTAGCTTGTTTGTAGCTCTGGAGGAGAGTTTTAAAACAGCAGATTTGACCAGTCTGTCTGTCCTCTCACTTCCTTTCCCACGCCACGGGTAAAGCTAGCTTCTGCCCCCCCCCCTTTCACGTGTCCTCCACGTGGCTTGCTCCACCCGTTCCTTTTTTTTTTCCCCCTTTCCTTTTGGGTTATCTGAGGTCCGCGTCTTTGCTCCTCCTCGCTGCCTGTTTCAGAGGCTCAATTCACAAAGGTCTGAGGGATGAGTCCAGATTCACAAGCTTTCATGGCTAAGGCGGGACTAGAACTCACCGTCTCCTGGTGATTGGCCCAAAGTCACCCAGCCGGCTTTTCTGCCTAAGGCGGGACTACAACTCACCGTCTTCTGGTGATTGGCCCAAAATCATGCAGCTTTCATACCTAAGACGGGACTAGAACTTCCAGTCTCCTGGTGATCGATCCAAAGTCACCCAGCCGATTTTCATGCCTGAGGCAGGACTAGAACTCCCAGTTTCATGGTGATTGACCCAAAGTCAATCCCTAAACTTTAATCCCTAAGGCGAAATTAGAACTTCCAGTCTCCTGGTGGTTGGCCCAGTCACCCAGCCGATTTTCATGCCTGAGGCTGGACTAGAACTCCCAGTCTTCTGATGATTGGCCCAAAGTCACCCAGTTTTGATGCCTAAAATGGGACTAGAACTTCCAGTCTCTTGCTGATGGCCCAGTCGCCCAGCCGATTTTCATGCCTGAGGCAGGACTAGAACTTCCAATCCCCTGGTGATTGATCCAAAGTCACCCAGTGTTAATCCCTAAGGAGGAACTAGAACTTCCAGTCCCCTGCTGATTGGCCCAAAGTCACCCAGCGTTAATCTCTAAGAAGGAACTAGAACTTCCAATCCCCTGGTGATTGGCCCAAAGTCACCCAGCGTTAATCCCTAAGGAGGAACTAGAACTTCCAATCCCCTGGTGATTGGCCCAAAGTCACCCAGCGTTAATCCCTAAACAGGAACTAGAACTTCCAATCCCCTGGTGATTGGCCCAAAGTCACCCAGCGTTAATCCCTAAGGAGGAACTAGAACTTCCAATCCCTTGGTGATTGGCCCAAAGTCACCCAGCGTTAATCTCTAAGGAGGAACTAGAACTTCCATTCCACTGGTGATTGGCCCAAAGTCACCCAGTGATTTTCATGCCTAAAGCAGGACTAGAACTTCCAGTCTCCTGGTGATTGGCCCAAAGTCACCCAGTGATTTTCATGCCTAAGGCAGGACTAGAACTTCCAGTCTCCTGGTGATTGGCCCAGCCGATTTTCATGCCTGAGGCTGGACTAGAACTCACCATCTCCCACTTTCTAGCCTAGTGCTTTAAGCACTAGATCGAAATAGCTCTCAAATTTGTATTAAAGACAGATTTGTGATGATTAGCGAGGCATTGGGGTATCGTCCTCAGGTCATGTGATCACCATTTGCAACCATCCCATCCATCTCCCGTCAATGGAGGAAGCCAGATTTGCTTAATGACCGCATGATTCACTTAACAACCACAGTGATTCGCTTAACTGTGGCAAAAAATGGTCATAAAATGGGGCAAAACTCACTCACTGTCCTGCTTAGCAACCGAAATTTGGGATTCAATTATGGCTGTTAAGTCAAAGACTAGCTATACAAGACTTCCTGCTAGCTACACCTCTTTGTGGTTGCAAATAGGTGTAGCTCCTACCTAACCTGCATGATGAAAACAATAAATCGGTTTACCGGTAGTTGTCAACTTACGGCCATTTGTTTAGCAATCGTTCAAAATTATTATAGTGCTGAAAAAAGTGGCTTAAGACTGATCCTCGTACTTACGGCCATCATAGCGACTTTGTGATCATGATTCTGGTTCTTGGCAACCTAATTCTGGGAGTTGAAACCCACCCCTCTTCAAGCATGGCTGGCTGGGGGATTCTGGGAGTGGAAGCCCACCCATCTTAAGGAAAGCTGGCTGGGGAATTCTGGGAGTGGAAGTCCACCCATCTTAAGGAAAGCTGGCTGGGGAATTCTGGGAGTGGAAGTCCACCCTTCTTAAAGCATGCTGGCTGGGGAATTCTGGGAGCTGAAGTCCACTCATTTTAAAGCGTGCTGGCTGGGGAATTCTGGGACTGGAAGCCCACCCATCTTAAGGAATGCCGGCTGGGGAATTCTGGGAGTGAAAGCCCACCCCTTGTAAAGCATGCTGGCTGGGGAATTCTGGGAGTGAAAGCCCACCCCTCTTAGAGCATGCTGGCTGGGGAATTCTGAGACTGGAAGTCCACCCTGCTTAAAGCATGCTGGCTGGGGAATTCTGGGAGTGGAAGTCCACCCCTCTTAAATTTACTAAGTTTGAGAAACGCTGCTTTCACGTCTTCTTCTGAGCTGGACCTCCTTTAACTGACGAAAACATCTTAGCTCTTCCGGGTGACGTGTCTGCTACCCAAGTCTGGATGCCAGGTGTCCACCCACACGTGCTGCAAAGAATTCTGGAAAGGTCTGTCTGTCTGTCTGTCTGTCTGTGTGTCTGTGAATGCCTCCTAGTTCTCCCAAGACATTTTTTTTGCCATCTGGCACTAAAGCCTCATCAGGAAGTTTGGAGCTGAACAGGGAACAGAATCCTGGAGAGACAGACAGGCTTAACTCCTTCCTGACGTGCAAAATAAGGGAGTGTTTTGCACATGGGCACGCTCGGAAATGGTTGCAGTTGTTTTGAGTGCGGTTTGGAGGATAGGAAGTGTGCAAGATGAGCTCGATGCAACAGGGCAGTTCGCACTGAGCAATATTTCATGGGTCTGTTTAGACTTTTGTGGGGGGGAAGGGCATACAGGGAGTCCTTGACTTACGACCGTTCATTTAGGGACCGTTCAAAGTTACAGCGGCACTGAAAAAAGTGACTTAATGGCGGTTTTTCACACTTATGACCATTGCAGCATTCCCCAAGATCATGTCCCCTGGGAGTTGGGTGGCATATAAATCCATTTAAATAAATAAATAAATAAATGTGATTGAAATTCACACGCTTGGCAAGTGGCTCACCTTGTAGAAATTGAGCAGAGGAAATATATAAATAAAAATCCATGATTCTCTAACCTTCACCACTTGGCTGAGATAGATGGCTGTAGACACTGAGCAAATAAAATATAAATAAATAAAAGCACCCACAACTTCTCCAGAAGTTTTGTGTTCTCCAACACTGGACGTTTTTAAGAAGAAACTGGACAGCCATTTGTCTGAAATGGGAGAAGGTCTCCTGGTTGAGCAGGGGGTTGGACTAGAAGACCTCTAACGGACCCTTCGAGCCCTACAATTCTATGATTCAGGAAGGAAGGTAGTGTAGGAGGGAGGGAGAAAGATTTGGGAGAAGGAAGGAAGAAAGGAAGGAAGGAAAAGGGGAGGGAGGATGATGAGAAAGTGAAAAGAGAAGGAAGGAAGGAGGAAGAAAGAATAGGGGAAGGAAGGAAGGAGGTTGGGAGAAGAAGGAGGGAGGGAGGAAGAAATAATAGGAAGGAAGGAAGGAAGGAAGGAAGGAAGGAAGGAAGGAAGGAAGGAAGATGAGAAAGGAAAAGGGGAGGGAGGATGATGAGAAAGTGAAAAGAGGAGAAGGAAGGAAGGAGGAAGAAAGAATAGGGGAAGGAAGGAAGGAGGTTGGGAGAAGAAGGAGGGAGGGAGGGAGGGAGGAAGAAAGAATAGGAAGGAAGGAAGGAAAAGGGGAGGGAGGATGATGAGAAAGTGAAAAGAGGAGAAGGAAAGAAGGAGGAAGAAAGAATAGGGGAAGGAAGGAAGGAGGTTGGGAGAAGGAGGAGGGAGGGAGGAAGAAAGAATAGGAAGGAAGGTAGGAAGGAAGGAAGAGGGATGGTTAGGAGGGAGGAAGAAAGAATAGTGGAAGGAAGGAGAGGAGAGGAGGAAGAGGAGGAGGAGGAGGAGGAGGAGGAGGAGGAGGAGGAGGAAGGGAGTTAAAATCCACTGTTGACTGTTGAGGGGAATTCTGGGAGTTGAAGTCCACCCATCTTCAAACCACCAAGGTTAGACGTTTCCAAACCTGTTAACGGCCCCTTTCCCCCTCTTTCCCCCCTCTTTTCTCTCTTTTGCAGGGCGAGGCTTCTTCCCGCCGCACAATGAAGGGGGCGGCCAGGCCGTGGGGCGTAGTGGCCAAACCGGGGAGCCACGGCACCGAACGAGGAGGAAAACCACCAGCTGCCACCACAGGGGGGATGAGACCCTCCAAGTCTTCCACCTCGCTGGCTTTCGACTCGCGGCTGAGCAAGGTTTGGGCTCAGAAGGGGACAGGGTGGGGGGGTTTCCAAATGGGGTGGGGGGCGAAAAATCTCAACGTGGGGCGGTTGTGTTCAAGAATTGTGCCCTCCAGATGTGTACAGGTGGTCCTCGACTTACGACTGCAATTGAGGCCAAAATTTCCATTGCTAAGTGAGACAATTGTTAAGTGAGTTTTGCCCCCTTTTACGACCTTTCTTGCCTCGGTTGTTGAGTGAATCGCTGCAGTTGTGAACGGCACGGTCGTTAAGTGAATCTGGCTTCCCCATTTGACTTCGCTTGTCACAAAAGAGGATCACGTGACCCAGGGACAGTGCAACCGTCATAAATCTGAGTCAGTTGCCAAACGTCTGAATTTTGACCCCAAGGATGCTGCGACGGTCATAAATGTGAAAAAAAGGTCCCAAGTCATTTTTTTCAGTGCCGTTGTAACTTCAAATGGTCACTAAACTGAACTGTTGTAAGTCGAGGACTACCTGTATAAATCCAATCTCGGGAATTACGGCAATTCGAAGAAGAAACGGTCACCCGTCATTGGCCCTAATCTTCCCGTGGATGGAGCTGCCTAATTTTTGAAACACGTGGGATGATGAGAGATAAAGACTCCTTGAACGAATGAGCAAGTTGCTAGATCTCAAAGAGGTGAAGAAGTCAGGAAATTGGTCCCTGGGTCTCTTTCTTGGGGGCATTCCTGAAAAATCAGCCAGCATGGGCAAATGTTCTTCCCATTCTTCCTGGGCTGGTTATTTTCTTCTTCTTTTTTAATAATCTATTTCCTAAATTGAACCCAGAGGTCTCCAACCTTGGCAACTTTATGAGGTGTGGACTTCAATTCCCAGAATTCCTCAGCCAGCATAGCTGGCTGAGGAATTCTGGGATTTGAAGTCCACACCTCATAAAGTTGCCAAGGTTGGAGACCTCTGGCCAGTGTTGGTGAACCTTTTTGGCACGAGTGCCAAAACGGGAGCATGCGCGCGGGAGAGTGCCAGAAACCGGAAGAGCTTCCGGTTTCCGGCATGCGCACTGGTCACCTGGTCTTCCCGTTTCTGGCGTGCATGCGCATGTGAAAACCAGCTGGCCTGTTTCCAGCACGCAGTGGTGGGTTCCTACCGGTGCGGTCTTGCCTGTTTGTCGCCGCAGAGCCAAAGAAACTGTTGGCGTTCGCGGCGCGGGGCTTTCCCCGCCTGCTTTCCCCGCCCGCCGGGACGCCGCCGTTTGCGTTCTTTTGCCCTCTGCGCATGTGCAAAGCGTTCTGCTTGCGCAGAGGGCAAAAGAGTGCAAATGGCGGTGTCCCGGCGGGCGGGGGAAAGCGGGCGGGGGAAGCCCCGCGCCGCGAACGCCAACAGCTTCTTCGGCTCTGCGGCGACGAACAGGCAAGACCGCACCGGTAGGAACCCACCACTGCCAGCACGTGCATGCACACCAGGGAATTGTATGGCCGGCGCTCCGGAACCTGGAAGAGCAACAGGCGACGGCTGGCGTGCCCGGAGAGATGGCTCTGCGTGCCACTTCCGGCACGCGTGCCATAGGTTCGCCATCACTGTCCTAAGCCGCCTGAAGGCAAAGATAGGTGCAGAAATGCAATATTGTGAATTTCAGAGCTATTATGGTATAGCTCCAGCTCCCTTGTACGGACATTTTATGTCTGAAACAGCCTGGGCAGACGGGAAATCAGATATTTTTCTACAGAACGTAAGGGTTTAATACAGCCGTTTCATTTGGGGTGTCCAGCAATATTGGAGGTAGAAGAATGAAGTGTTTTTGTAATTGATGGGCCAGAGAAAGGAAAGGAGACCACCAGGCCCAGAAGCAGATTTATACTGGAGATGCAGCGGGAACTGAGCAGAGCGCGGAAAATGTCCCATTTGCTGTCTTCTTGAATGTAGCTCAGAGGTGGGGAGGGGGTGTCCCTATTGGCAAGATTTTGAGCCCACCCCATGAGCACTCCTGGGTGCAGGGGGTCGGCCCGTTTCTTGGGTAGGTTGTAGCCCAGGGTTGAAGCAGCCTATAAATTACACGACTATTAGTACCTCTTCCTCCTCCTCCTCCTCTCCATTTTTCTTCCTTCTCTTCCTCTTTACCTCAATCTTTTCCTTCCTCTCTTGCTCCTTCTCTTTCTTCTTCTTCCTCCCCTCCTCCTTTTTTCTTGTCCATTTTCCTTCCTCTTCTCCCTTCCTTCCTTCCTTCCCTCCCTCACTCCACCACCTCCTTTTCTTTCTTCCTTCTCTTCCTCTTTATCTCAGTCTTTTCCTTCCTTCCTTCCTCTCTCCCTTCCCTCCTTTCTTCTCCTCCTCCTTTCTTCTTCCTTTCTCCTCTTCTCCCTCTTTTCTTTCCTTCCTTCCCTCCCTCCCCCTTTTTTCTTCTTCTCTTCCTCTTCTCCTTTTCTTCTCTTCCTCTTTACCTCAATCTTTTCCTTCCTTCCTTCCCTCCTTTCTCCTCCTCCTCCTCCTCCTCCTTTCTTCTTCTCCATTTTTCTTCCTTTCTCCTCTTCTCCCTCCCTTCTTTCCTTCCCTCCCTCACTCCACCTCCTCCTTTTCTTCCTTCCTTCTCTTCTTCTTTATCTCAATCTTTTCCTCCCTCCCTCCCCTCCTTTCTTCTCCTCCTCTTCCTCTTTCTTCTTCTCCATTTTTCTTCCTTTCTCCTCTTCTCCCTCTTTTCTTTCCTTCCTTCCCTCCCTTCCTCCCTCCACCTCCTCCTTTTCTTCCTTCCTTCTCTTCTTTATCTCAATCTTTTCCTTCCTTCCTCCCTTCCCTCCTTTCTTCATCTCCTCCTCCTCCTCTTCCTTTCTTCTTCTCCATTTTTCTTCCTTTCTCCTCTTCTCCCTCTTTTCTTTCCTTCCCTCCCTCCCTCCATCTTTTTCTTTCTTCTCTTCCTCTTCTCCTTTTCTTCTTCCTCTTTACCTCCATCTTTTCCTTCCTTCCTTCCTTCCTTCCTTCCTTCCTTCCTTCCTTCCTTCCTTCCTTCCTTCCTTCCTCCTCCTCCTCCCCTCCCACTTTTGAAAATCTTGACCTGAAAGCAAAAGGTAACGGAGGGAAGGGGTTCCATCTCCTGTGGGAAGTTGTTGGCCAGCACCCTTGTCCCAATGGATTGTGTGTGTGTGTGTGTGTGTGTGTGGAATGTCTGCCGTCCTTGGACTAGGCAGCAAAAGAAAGGACAGCCAGCATCCCCCACCCAGACCACCCTCGTCCTGCAAGGGTCTAATCTTCTCCTCTCCTGCAGCTGAAGAGAGCCAGCAGTGAAGACATGTTGTCCAAGCCGGGATTTGTCACCACCTCAGGAGGCTCCAGGCTGAAGAAGACCATCACAACGGCGGCCATCTTGGAGCTCGCAGAGAATCGCCTGAGACCCAGCCCAGGTAAGGGAGCTCAAGTAAAGGGGTCTCCGGAACCTGGGCTGGGCTTCCAAAACCCAGAGAAGAGAGCATATTTTTACACTCGGATGTTCTCGGAGTTTGGTTGTTCTCTTGCAGATGTTTCACGTCGCAACTACCGTATTTTTCGGAGTATAAGACGCACCTTAGTTTTGGGGGAGGGAAATAGGGGGAGGGAAATCTACCTACCAGGTATTCATTTGGCTAGCGTCCTTAGTCTGGTCAGCTTCAGCAAATTATTTTATCCCCTGGTTAGGGCTGAAAAAAAATATTCGGAGAGAATAGCAATGAAAAAAAAAGCCTGCAAAGACTTAGGGCTGGAAAAAACTTCTTCGAAGGGAGTAGGAATGAAAAAATCCTGCAAGCCTGGAAGATCATTAGCACCTCGTTAGGGCTGAAAAAACCTTTTTTGGAGGGAGTAGCAATGAAAACAAGCTTGCAAGCCGGGAAGATCATTAGCACCTCTTTAGGGTTGGGGGAAAAAAACTTCGAAAAAGCTACATTTTGAGTGTAGGATGCACCCAAATTTTCAGCCTCTTTTAGGGGTGAAAAAGGTGCATCTTATACTCCGAAAAATATGGTAGATCGCATCCTCAGGGTTAGAAGGGAGTCTGTGGTTTTCTGAGAGGGGGAGGAAGAGGAGGAGGAGGATTGTGGGGTTCTGAGCTTGAATGTTTTCTTGCAGACATTTCATGACCCAACTAGGTAACATCATCAGTGCTACTGTGGAAGGGAGTGAGTGGGGTTTGTGGAGTAAAGGAGGAGGAAGAGGAGGAGGAGGAGGAGAACTGTGGGGTTCTTGGTGCTTTCTGACCCTGGTGGTTTTCTTGACTTGTGAAAGAACTGTAGCGGGCTTCTTGGATGATTTACGTTAAAACGATGCAAATTCAAGGTGCTGGGAATGATTGTTGAGAATGTGAAAGGTAGCAAGTGCTTTTATCGATTCTTTTACAATGGAGGGAAGAACCAGTTTCAACAGGCTAAATCCATATTTCTCGACCTCAGCAAATTAAGAGGGGTGGACTTCAACTCCCAGAATTCCCCAGCCAGCCATGTTGCAAAATTCTGACGGACAGGTGCCACTTCCTGGTCACGTGATCAAACTTCAGCTGCTTGGCGACATGTCTGCAACGACGGCCATTTGCATCGTCCTGCGGTCACGTGACCGAGTTCATGACGGTTTGCCAAAAACCGGCACGCACTTCCGGTTTTCGGCAAAACCACACCCTTAGCGAACCATTGGCTTGCTTAACGACCTCAGTGTTCGCTTAACGACTGCAGTGTTCGGTTTGATGATCACCACATTCTCTTAACGGCCGCTACAAAAGAAGGGTCGTAAACTAGGGTGGATCCATTTTACGACCAACCCAACATATAACTAATGGGTAGGCTTCGTTGTGGTAATAATTATGTTACTGGAATAATATCAATTATTCAAAATTAATCATTTTGGATTATTAATATTATTTCATTATTAAATTAATAATTATTAATTTCCTCGGCCCCTTTCAGCAGGCAGAATGTTCTTTATTAGCCAGTGATTAAAAACCTTGGGATTCAGTGACTCACATCCTTAATAACTCATAATTTTCCAGGAATAGTCATCTTCACAAAGTCTCGCAGCAAAGATTCAAAAATCCCCTTCCTCGGGAAGAGAGGAGTAAGAAGAAGAAAGAAGAAAGAGAGGAGGAGGAAAGAGGAGAAGAGGGGAGAAGAGAGTAAGGAGAGAGGGCAGGAGGGGAAGTAGGGAAGAGGAGAAGGAGAGAGGGAGGGGAAGTAGGTTTAGAAAGAGAAAGGTGAAGGGAAGAAAGAAAAAAGAGAGGAGGAGGAAAGAGGAGAAGAGGGGAGAAGAGAGTAAGGAGAGAGGGCAGGAGGGGAAGTAGGGAAGAGGAGAAGGAGAGAGGGAGGGGAAGTAGGTTTAGAAAGAGAAAGGTGAAGGGAAGAAAGAAAAAAGAGAGGAGGAGGAAAGAGGAGAAGAGGGGAGAAGAGAGTAAGGAGAGAGGGCAGGAGGGGAAGTAGGGAAGAGGAGAAGGAGAGAGGGAGGGGAAGTAGGTTTAGAAAGAGAAAGGTGAAGGGAAGAAAGAAAAAAGAGAGGAGGAGGAAAGAGGAGAAGAGGGGAGAAGAGAGTAAGGAGAGAGGGCAGGAGGGGAAGTAGGGAAGAGGAGAAGGAGAGAGGGAGGGGAAGTAGGTTTAGAAAGAGAAAGGTGAAGGGAAGAAAGAAAAAAGAGAGGAGGAGGAAAGAGGAGAAGAGGGGAGAAGAGAGTAAGGAGAGAGGGCAGGAGGGGAAGTAGGGAAGAGGAGAAGGAGAGAGGGAGGGGAAGTAGGTTTAGAAAGAGAAAAGGGAAGGGAAGAAAGGAAGAAGGAAGGGCTGTATGAGATAGAAAGGGAGGATGGTAAAAAAGCAACCTTGAACTATGAAAAGAAAATGCAGAGAGCAGCAAACAAGGCTACCAGATCTGGGCTTTTTTGGTTCGCGTGCCAAAAGGGCGTGCGCACGTGCGTGCCCACACCCATGCCCTCCCCCTGTGCATGCACACAACCTCCCCACTGCCCCTGCTCATGCGCACCACCACCCCGCTTCCCCCGCACATACGCACAGGCCTCACAATGGACTCCTGAAGCCTGGGGACGGCGAAAAAGGGCCAAAACGGGCCAATTGGAAGTTTGGAAACAAACTTCCAGTTGGCCCGTTTTTCGCCGTCCCCAGGCTTCCTGAAGACTGAGGAGAGCGAAAACGGCCAAAAAGAAGGCTGAAAATCAGCTGGCCAGAGCACATGTCTCCTCTCTGAGGCAGCCCCTCACATATTGGAAGGCTGCTATCATGTCTCCCCTGGTTCTTCTCTTCACTAGACTAGCCATGCCCAGTTCCTGTAACCGTTCTTCGTATGTTTTAGCCTCCAGTCCCCTCATCATCCTGGTTGCTCTTCTCTGCACTTTTTCTAGAGTCTCAACATCTTTTTTATAGTGTGGTGACCATGTGTGCAAATGTTCCATAAAATGGAAGAAAAAAATCTTTGTTCCATATAGCATCAACCTTGTGAACACTCAAGTTTCTTCTTTCCATGATGTATTCAAAACAGACAGTGATTTACATGTGTGTGTATGTGTGTGTGTATATACAGGTAGTCCTTCACTTACAACAGTTCATTTAGTGACCGTTCAAAGTTATAGCGACACTGAAAATGTGGCTTATTATGACCATTTTTCACACTTGTGACCATTGCCACATCCCCGTGGTCACGTGATTTACAGTCAGCTGCTTGACAACTGACTCACATTTATGATGGTTGCAGTGTCCCAGGGTCATGTGATCCCCTTTTGTGACCTTCATAGTCCATGGGGGGACGGGGCACACCGGAGGAGGGGGGATGAAATCCCTTGTGCATGGTTGGCTTGTGGAACTCCTGGCCACAAGATTTATTGAGATATACTTATCGAAGGATGTCTTTTATTGAAGGATTGCTTTAGCCAGGGGTCTCCAACCTCGGCAACTTTACGACTTGTGGACTTCAACTCCCAGAATTCCTCATCCAGTGCACGCTGGCTGAGGAATTCTGGGAGTTGAAGTCCACAAGTCGTAAAGTTGCCGAGGTTGGAGACCCCTGCTTAGACCAATATTCCTCAACCTTGGCCACTTTAAGAGGTGTGGACTTCAACTCCCAGAATTCCTCAGCTGGCTTTGAATTCTGGGAGTTGAAGTCCACACCTCTTAAAGTGACGGATGTTGAGAAATGCTGCTTTAAACAAACTGGGCTGTCCTTATCTACATCCCCACTAGATGGCAGCAAAAGGTAACAAACCCCTAACCCTTAGCTGTCCCCTAGAGCCGTGATGGCGAACCTATGGCACCCGTGCCACAAGTGGCACACGGAGCCATATCGGAGGGCACGCGAGGCGTTGCCCTATGTCAGCTCCAGCGCGCATGTGTGCTGGCCAGCTGATTTTCGGCCTTCTTATCGGCCATTTTCGCTCTCCTCAGGCTTCAGGAAAACCTCATGAAGCCTGGGGGTGGCGAAAAACGTGCCAACCGGAAGTTTGTTTCCGAACTTCCGGTTGGCCTGTTTGGCCCTTTTTCGCCGTCTCCAGGCTTCAGGAGTCCATTGTGAGGCCTGTGCGTATGCGCGGGGGCAGCGGGTGTGTGTGTGTGTGTGCATGAGCAGGGGCAATGGGGAGGTTGTGCGCATGCACAGGGGGAGGGCATGGCTGTGGGCACACGCGCGCATGCGCACACCCTTTTGGCACGCGAACCAAAAAAGGTTCGCCATCACTGCCCTAGAGACTATCGGACGTTCTGCAGGGCAGATCTGGTAGCCTTGTTGGCTGCGCTCTGCCTTTTCTTTTCATAGGCAGGATTTAACAGGTAGTCCTCGACTTAGGACCGCAATGGGGACGCGAATTTCCATTCCTAAGCAAGGCAGTTAATTGAACCACCTTTTTCACCCCCGTTGTTAAGTGAATCACTGCAGTTGTTAAGTGAATCACACGGTCATTAAGTGAATCTGGCTCCCCCCCCCCGAGAACTGGCTGTCAAGGTTGTACATGTGGATCACATGACCCCAGGACCCTGCAACTCTCTTTGTCATTTGCGCAAGCGTCTGGTTTTGATCATGTGACTGTGAGGAATGCTGCGACGGTCGTAAGTGCGAGGACTGATAGTCAGTCACCTTTTCCCGATGTAATTGTAACTTTGAACAGAAATTGTCAGAAATGGTGTAGGGTCTCCTGCTTGGGCTGGGGGTTGGACTAGATGACCTACAAGGTCCCTTCCAACTCTGTTAATCTAATCTAATCTGAACAGTTGCTAAATCCAGGACTGCCTGTACTCTAACAATTTTACCCCACTTTGGCCACCAGGGAGCAGCAACAGGCAGGAAATGCAATTTGCAAACTGCTTTCTAGGGAAAACTTGAATTTTTTTGAAAACTTCAAGCGGTGAAAAAAGTTTTGATCCCCCCAACACACACAGACCCCCCTGTCTGTGCGCCCCTTGCCATTTTTCACCACCAGAAATGTTCCCAGAATCCCTTGGGGCTCACCTGTAGAATACAGGTAGTCCTCAACTTAACAAGAGTTCATTTAGCGACTGTTCAGAGTTACAGCGGCACTGAAAAAAATACGACCGTTTTTCACAGTTACAACCTTTGCATGGTCACGGGATCAAAATACAGATGGCTTGGCAACTGACTCGTATTTATGATGGTCGCAGTGTTCCCGGGCGTCACGCGATCCCCTAGGGAGCCGAGGTGGCGCAGTGGTTAAAAGCAACACTGCAACCTACTTCAGCTGGCTGCTAGTTCAGCAGGTCAGCGGTTCAAATCTCACCGGCTCAAGGTTGACTCAGCCTTCCATCCTTCCGAGGTGGGTAAAATGAGGACTCAGATTGTTGGGGGCAAGATGCTGAACTCTGTAAACCGCTTAGAGAGGGCTGGAAAGCACTATGAAGCGGTATATAAGTCTAAATGCTATTGCTATTGCTATTTTGCCACCTTCTGGCAAGCGAAGTCAATAAAAGGTAGGCCAGATTCACTTAACAACCGTTGTATTAATGTAACAACTGCAGCGATTCACTCAACAACCATGGCTAGAAAAGTCGTAAGATGGGGCCCAACTCACTTAACAAATGTCTCGCTTAGCGACAGGAATTTTGGGCTCTTTTGTGATCGTAAGTTGAGGACCTACCTGGTCAGAGGTAGGTGGGTTATTGACTTACCCCACTGAAAGGTTTTGATCGGATTTCCATGCTCTCTCTGGCTTGGGACCCTCCTCATTTTTAAAATAAAAGCAGGCCCTGCACGAAGCCTTCAGTTCTACTTTAATTAGTTTAAAATGGGAAGCCCCCCCCATTAAGCCCCCAATCAAAAGCCCAAAGTCCCTTTGAAGAATAGCCTGGGGAGGGGATCCGGTTCCCCAAAGGTCGGGGGTCTCAAGCTGGATCTGTTTCTTGCAATCTGTCACATCAAAGGAGACTGGCCAGGTTGCTGGGCTGGGGGGGGGGGCTCAGCCAGACTGCTCCCCCCCACCCCTCATCTTCCTTGATGAGTTCCAGGCTGTGGGGAGGGGGCTGAGGCTGGGTAGGGTCCCTAGCGATGCACGTGGAGTCATAAATTAGGGACTGTTTCCTTTCTTCCCCTGCATCGGGGTCCTTTTTTGGGGGGTGGGGTGGGGGGGTTTCAAGGGAGAGCACGGAAATGCCAGAGGGACATTCCTGAGTTTTTGGATTCCAGATGTGGAGCTCCTGGCCTGTTTTGGCTTCCCCCCCTCCTCCTCCTCATTTGGGGTGGTCCCCAGCTCTGGAGCTCTGGCAGAGGGTAGGCAGCCATTTGCTGCCTCTGGAATTGAGGCTGGGGGTTTCCGCCTTTGATATTGGGGCTGGGGGGTGCTGCCTGTGAAATTGAGGTGGGGGTTTCTAACTCTGAAATTGAGGCTGGGGGTTCCTGTCTCTGAAATTGAGGATGGGGGCTGTTACAGCTGAAATTGAGGCTGGGGGTTTCTAACTCTGAATTGAGGCTGGGGGTTTCTGCCTGTGAAATTGAGGCTGGGGGCCACCATAGCTGAAATTGAGGCTGGGGGTTTCTAACTCTGAAATTGAGGCTGGGGGCTGCCATAGCTGAATTTGAGGCTGGGGGTTTCTAACTTTGAAATTGAGGCTGGGGGTTTCTGCCTGTGAAATTGAGGCTGGGGTCGCCACCTCTGAAATTGAGGCTGAGGCTTTCTAACTCTGAAATTGGGGCTGGGGGTTTCCACCTTTGAAATGGAGGCTGGTTGTTGCTGCCTCTGAAACCGAGACTGCTTGAAGTATGATCACCTGACTGTAGAGATGCTGTGACGGTCGTAAGAGCGAGGCCTGGTTGCAAGTCACTTTTTCCGGTGCTCTTTATAACCTCAAACAGTTGCTGAACCAGGGTTTATAAGTCCACCTGTAAATCAGAATTTCCTGGTTTAGCAAGTCGCACCAACCCAACCCAATGCAGTTTACTCAAAATGTGTAGACTTACTACCACTTTATAAAGCCTTAGTAAGGCAACACCTGGAATCCTGCATCCAGTTTTGATCACCATATTATAAAAAAGATGTTGAGACTCTAGAAAGAGTGCAGAGAAGAGCAACAAAGATGATTAGGGGACTGGAGACTAAAACGTGAAGAACGGTTGCAGGAATTGGGGATGTCTAGTGAAAGAAGAACTAGGGGTGACATGATAGCAGTCTTCCAGTATCTGAGGGGCTGCCACAAAGAAAAGGGGGTCAACTTATTTTCCAAAGCACCAGAGGGCAAAAAACAATGAATGGAAACTAATCAAGGAGAGAAGCAACCTAGAAATAAGGAGAAACTTGCTAACAGTGAGGACAATTAACCAGTGGAACAGCTTGCCACCAGAAGTTGTGGGAGCTTCATCACTGGAGGTTTTTAAGAAGAGACTGGACAGCCGCTTGTTTGGAATGGTATAGGTTCTCCTGCTTGAGCAGGGGGCTGGACTAGAAGACCTCGAAGGTCCCTTCCAGCTCTATTCTATTCTACCCCTGCTCAAGCCGGACAAATGGCTGTCCAATTCCTTCTTAAGAACCTCCAGTGATGAAACACCCACAACTTTCTGGTGGCAAGCTGTTCCACTGGTTAATTGTCCTCGCTCGTAGGAATTTTCTTCTCAATTCTAGGTTGCTTTTCTCCTTGATTAGGGTCTTTTGCTTAAGCAGGGGGCTGGACTAGAAGACCTCCAAGGTCCCTTCCAGCTCCATTCCGATTGCAATTACAAAACCATGGCTAGACCCAGTTGATGCTGTTCACAAGAACGACAGACCTGTAAAGCAAAATAGCCCAAAATCCATATATTCTATTCTGTTCTATTAAGAACAGTTGTAGGAATTGGGTATGGCTAGTCTAGAGAAAAGAAGGACCAGGGGAGGCATGATAGCATCTTCCAATATTTAAGGGGCTGCCACAAAGAAGAGGAGGGGTCCACCTATTCTCCAAAGCCCCTGAAGGCAGGACAAGAAACAATGGATGGAAACTCATCAACCTAGAAATAAGGAGGAATTTCCTGATAAATTATTTATTTTTTTATTTATTTTTTTATTTTGTCAAGTACGTGTTAGTAATATACATAGATGTAACATTGTTTATATACATAAGATGAGTACTGATAAGAGGGAACATTAGGACAGGGACGGTAGGCACGCTGGTGCGCTTATGCACGCCCCTTACTGACCTCTTAGGAATCGGGTGAGGTCAACAGTGGACAGTCTAAGGGTAAAGTTTTGGGGGTTTGGGGAAGAAACCACAGAGTCAGGTAGTGAGTTCCAGGCATTTACCACTCTGTTGCTAAAGTCATATTTTCTACAGTCAAGTTTGGAGCGGTTCACTTTGAGTTTGTATCTGTTATGTGCTCGTGTATTGTTGTGGTTGAAGCTGAAGTAGTCGTTGACAGGAAGGACGTTGTAGCAGATAATTTTATGATCTATGCTTAGGTTGTGCGGAAGGCAACGTAGTTCTAAGCTTTCTAAGCCCAGGATTTCAAGTCTGGTTGCGTAAGGTATTCTGTTGCGAGTAGAGGAGTGGAGGGCTCTTCTTGTAAAGTATCTCTGGACACTTTCTAATGTATTTATGTACGATACGCGGTGTGGGTTCCAGACAGATGAGCTGTATTCGAGGATTGGTCTGGCGAATGTTTTGTATGCTCTGGTTAGTAGTGTGATATTACCGGAGAAGAAGCTACGTAAGATTTGGTTAACAACTCTTGAAGCCTTTTTGGCGATGTTGTTGCAGTGGGCTTTGGCACTTAGGTCATTTGATATGAGTGAGTATTCCAAGGTCTTTGACAGAGTGAGGGTCGTCTGCAAGGTCTTGTCTAATTAGAACAATTAAGCAGTGGAACATATTGACACCAGAAGTTGTGGGTGCTCCATCACTGGAGGCTTTTAAGAAGAGATTGGACAGTCACTTGTAACATCGAACACTTGTTTAAATTAATCGTTGTAAGTCAAGGACTACTCATATAAAGGATTTGACCTCTTTGTGACATAACTATAATTCTACTGGACAAGAATCAATGGATAGAAACTAGGAGAGAACCAACCTGGAACTAAGGAGAAATTTCCTAACAGTGAGAACAATTAACCAGTGGAACAGCCTGCCACCAGAGGTTGTGGATGCTCCAACATTGGAAGTTTTTAAGAAGAGATTGGACCGCCATTTGTCTGAAACGGTATAGGGTCTCCTGCTTGAGCAGGGGGCTGCACTAGAAGACCTCTAAGGTCCCTTCCAGCTCTATTCCAATTGAAATTACAAGGCCATGGCTAGACCCAGCGGATCGACAGACCCATAAAGCCCAAAAGCCCAAAATCCACATAGAGCTGTTTCATCAGACCCAGACAAAAAAACAGACTAATTATTCCTTTCAGCCCTCCCGAAAGTGTAAATTTCCTTTTTCTTCCTTGCAAAATGTGTAATCTGCCAGTCCAAACAATTTTTCTCGCCAAGCAGATCGACCCAAAGGAACATAAACAACGATTGCCGGTTTATTTTTGGCAGCGAGAAGGCCAGCGTCTCGCGCCACTAATAAAAATAACGACAAAATGACGGGGGGGAAGGGAAGGAAACCCTTCCTTACACTCCATCAGACTAGAGCTAGAAGGGACCCTCGAGGTCTTCTAGTCCACCCCCACCCCGCTCAAGCAGGAGACCCTAAGCCTAGACCAATTCAGACAAATGGCTGCCTAGTCTCTTCTTAAGAACTCTTTTTGTGTTAGCGCAATTTATGTATGGAAGAAATAGACATATCTACACAACTGTCACAACCTTTGCTTTATTTTAATTATTTAATTATGATTTAATCGTTTTAATTTAATTTTAATTTTAATTATTTTAATTATTTTTATTTTTATTTTTATTTTTATTTTTATTATTATTATTATTATTATTATTATTATTATTATTATTATTATTATTATTATTATTATTATTATTATTATTAATTTATTATTAAAAATTGTAATCTTTTTCACATGAAACCTGCTTTAAGGGTCTATACGGGTATCCCTGGACAGTTGTAAGTGTGAAACACGGTCATAATCACTTTTTTCAGTGCCGTTGTAACTTCGCACGGTCATTAAATGAATGGTGGTAAGTTGAGGATTTCAGAATGTGATTGTGCAGAACAACTGGACACAAGAACAGTTTTTTCCCCCATGCCATCCTTCTGCTAAACAACTCATTCCCACAACACTTTCAAACTATTTACTAAAGCTGTATTACTATTATTCTTCTCATCCTTCCTATTGCCTGTCTCCTTCTCTACTTATGACTATAACTTTGTGGCTTGTAACTTTACGATTTATATCGTTTTATTTAGTTTCCTAGAATTATTTATGTTGATGGCTTATTTAGTATCCTGTGACTATCACTAAGTGTTGTATCTTATGATTTATGATGAATGTATTTTTATGAGGACTATGATCATGATTTATCACTTATAGCTTTTATGCACACCGAGAGCTTATGCACCGAAGACAAATTCCTTGTGTGTCCAATCGCACTTGGCCAATAAAGAATGTTCTGTTCTGTTCTGTTCTGTTCTGTTCCCTTCCCTATTCTATTCTATTCTATTCTATTCTATTCTATTCTATTCTATTCTATTCTATTCTATTCTATTCTATTCTATTCTATTCTATTAATAACAGAGTTGGAAGGGACCTCGGAGGTCTTCTAGTCCAACCCCCTGCTTAGGCAGGAAACCCTACACCACTTCAGACAAACGGTTATCCAACATCTTCTTAAAAACTTCCAATGTTGGAGCATCCACAACTTCTGGAGGCAAGTTCTATTCTATTCTATTCTATTCTATTCTATTCTATTCTATTCTATTCTATTCTATTCTATTCTATTCTATTCTATTCTATTCTATATTCTATTCTATTCTATTCTATATTCTATTATTTTCTATTCTATTCTATATTCTATTCTAGTCTATTTTCTATTCTAATCTTTTCTTTTCTATTTTCTATTGTATTGTATTCTAATTTAACTCTAATTCAATTATTCTAATTATATTCTAATTCTAATTCTTCTGATTCTGATTCTAATCTTATTCTATTCTGCCATGCAGAAAAACGACAACTCCCCAAGAGGGTTGAAAGAATTTGGCTTTTGGCACTGAGATGGGGGTGGGTGGGTGGGGTTGGAGTAGATGACCCCCAGAGGGCCCTCTTTAACACCGCTCCCATCATTCAAGCGCTCGTTATATTATTATACTCCTAATTACAGGGATGTTAACCACCCTGTAATACCGATAATGGAAATGAGGGCTCCCCACTAAAATATGGAAGGGAGGATTGTGGTTTTTCTACGCACCCCCATCCCCTTCTGGAGGGCAGGGAAGTTTTTAAGCTGGATGGGAGTTGTTGTACTCACACAATCAGGGTCAAGTGAAAAAACGTCGCAACTGCATTCTCAGCATGGGCTAAAAAGCCTGTTTTGTCGTAGCCTCTGGAGGGTTTGGAAGAATGCAAACCCAACCAGCCGGTCAGCATTCTGAAATTGGGGTGAAACCAGAAAAAATAATAATCTTTATTTGGAACGTTTGATAGACTCGGTTAAAATGTGAACGGTCCGGCCTGGTTTCCTGGTTTCCCACCCTCGATTCCTGGCTTTAGGCTGGCCACGTTTCAGAGGTGCTGGGAACCTGACTTGGTTTTTGAGAAAAATGGGGTATTTTGAGGGCAGAAGAATTGTGTCGCACAAGAGGTGGGCTTCACATACTGTTAACAACTGGTTCGCCCAGCACCGGAAAGGTGAGCGCACACCATCCGCACATATACATGCGTCGTCACAAAACACGGCAATTTGCTCGCGTGCGCCATCCACACGACGTCAAACAACACAGAGATTTAGGGCGGGATTGCGCCTGGGCGGGTGGGTGGACCAGCGGTGGGATTAACTTAACCTCCTCTACCCGGTTTGCAAATGTGAGCGCGCGGGTGCGCTAGCTTCGCTCTCACGCACCTTGTCTGCGCAAGCGCATGGCCTTCTGCACATGCGCAGTGCTCGCGCATTATGTTGCGGTGGGTGGGCGGAGCCTCCTGCAGGTCGCCGCTACCGGTTCGTGCGATCCGGAGAGAACCAGCTGAATCCCACCTCTGCTGCCACAACAGCTTGTCATCAGAGTGGAACAAAATGAATGCAGGCAGTCCATACATACAACAGTTCGTTTAGTGACCGTTCGAAGTTGCAACGGCACTGGAAAAAAGTGATTTACGTCCATTTTTTACACTTTACACTTACAACCGTTGTAGCATCCCTGTGGTCACGTGATCAAAATTCAGACGCTTGGCAACTGACTCGTATTTATGACAGTTTCAGTGTCACGTGATCCCCTTTTGCGACCTTCTGACAAGCAAAGTCAATGGGGAAGCCAGGTTCACTTAACAGCCGTGATACTAACTTATCAACTGCAATGATTCACTTAACAACTGTGGCAACAAAGGTCATAATATGGGGGAAAACTCACTTAACAAATGTTTCACTCAACAACAGAAATTTTGGCCTCAATTTTGGGCATAATTCACCACGACAATTAGATCCAATATTTCTGTGGCTAACTGAGAGAGGTGAGTTTTGCCCCATTTTACAAACTTTCTTGCCACAGTTGCTAAATGAATCACTGCCGTTGTTTATTGCGTCTGCGCATGCGCAGAAACTGGGTTTGGGTACTGCGCATGCGCGTGCCCATGCAGCGCGGGAGGAAGCGAACCGGCGGCGAGGTAAGTTAGAACCAACCCGTCTCTTTCCCATTTTCCTTCCTTCCTTCTCTTTTTCCTTTCCCTCCCTCCCTCCCTTTTTTCTCCCTTCCTTCCTTCCTCCTTTTCCTTCCTTCCTTCTCTTTTTCCTTTCCCTCCCTCCCTTCCTTTTTCTCCCTTCCTTCCTTCCTCCTTTTCTCATTTTCCTTCCTTCCTTCTCTTTTTCCTTTCCCTCCCTCCCTCCCTTTTTTCTCCCTTCCTTCCTTCCTCCTTTTCTCCTTTTCCTTCCTTCTCATCTTTTTCCCTTTTACATTTCCTTCCTTTCCCTGTTTTCTTTTCCTTCCTTCTTCCCTTTAACTCTTTCCCATTTTCCTTCTCATCTTTTTCCTTTCCCTCCCTCCATCTTTTTTCTCTTCCTTCTTTCCTTCCTTCCTCCTTTTCCCATTTTTCTTATCTTTTTCCCTTTTACATTTTTTCCTTCCTTCCTTCCCTCCATTTTTTCCTTCCTTCTTTCCTTTATCTTTCCCATTTTCCATCCTTCCTATCTTTTTTCCTTTCCCTTTTTTCTCCCTCCCTTCTTTCCTCCCTTCCTCCCTTTTCCTTCCTTCTTTTCATCTTTTTCCCTTTTACATTTTTTCCTTCCTTCCTTCCCTCAGTTTTCTTCTTTCCTTTTCTTTCTTTTATCTCTTTCCCATTTTCCTTCCTTCCTTCTCATTTTTCTTCCCCTCCCTCCTTTTTCTTTCTCCCTTCCTCCCTTTCCCATTTTCCTTCCTTTCTTCTCATCTTTTTCCCTTTTATATTTTTCTCCTTTCTCCTCCCTCCCTCCCTCCGGCTAAATGGCTATCAGGTGCTGTTTTAATAATTTTAAATAATTGCCTGGAATTTTCCCTCACCCTCCTCCTGTCCTGCTTGGGAATTAACCTCTCCCAGGTAGGCCCACCTTGGACAGGGCTGCTCTATCACACTCCCCAAAGTCTTCAGTTGCGTTCCAATTTTTCAGTGACACATTTTTCCTATTTTTAAAAGGCAGAGAGTTTCAACTGGCTGCATCAACCGGCATTGACTTGAAATTATATGTTGTGCGATTGTGTGTTGTTCACCTCCTTGGGTGGAGCGTCCCTCACAAAAGCTGACATTAAAATATCCATTTATTTAAAATATTTAAACATTAAACCTGTGTGGTGCTATGTGTCAAGATACGTCAAATGATTACAAAAAATAGAAAAGAATAGAATAGAATAGAAAATGGAATGGAATGGAATAGAAACAGAATAGAATAGAATAGAATAGAATAATGGAAAGAAGAAAAATAGAATAGAAGAAGAATAGAATAGAATAGAATAGAATAGAATAGAATAGAATAGAATAGAATAGAATAGAATAGAATAGAATAGAATAATGGAAAGAAGAAAAATAGAATAGAATAGAATAGAATAGAATAGAATAATGGAAAGAAGAAAAATAGAATAGAATAGAAGAAGAATAGAATAGAATAGAATAGAATAGAATAATGGAAAGAAGAAAAATAGAATAGAATAGAATAGAATAGAATAGAATAGAATAGAATAGAATAGAATAGAAAATGGAATGGAATGGAATGGAATGGAATAGAAACAGAATAGAATAGAATAGAATAGAATAGAATAGAATAGAATAGAATAGAATAGAAAATGGAATGGAATGGAATGGAATGGAAACAGAATAGAATAGAATAGAATAGAATAGAATAGAATAGAATAGAATAGAATAGAATAGAATAGAAGAATGGAAAGAAGAAAAATAGAATAGAATAGAAGAAGAATAGAATAGAATAGAATAGAATAGAATAGAATAATGGAAAGAAGAAAAATTAGAATAGAATAGAATAGAATAGAATAATGGAAAGAAGAAAAATAGAATAGAATAGAATAGAAAATGGAATGGAATGGAATAGAAATAGAATAGAATAGAATAGAATAGAATAATGGAAAGAAGAAAAATAGAATAGAATAGAATGGAATGGAATAGAATAATGGAAAGAAGAAAAATAGAATAGAATAGAATAGAATAGAATAGAATAGAACAGAATAGAATAGAAAATGGAATGGAATGGAATAGAAACAGAACAGAACAGAACAGAACAGAACAGAACAGAACAGAACAGAACAGAACAGAACAGAATAGAATAGAATTCTTTATTGGCCAAGTGTGATTGGACACACAAGGAATTTGTCTTTGGTGTATATGCTCTCAAGGCCTGCACTTACAACAGTTCGTTTAGTGACCGTTGGAAGTTACAATGGCACTGAAAAATGCGACTTGGGACTATTTTTCATACTTATGACCGTTGCAGCATCCCCATGGCCATATGATCAAAATCCAGATGCTTGGCAACTGACTCATACTTATGACGGTCGTAGTGTCCTGCGGTCACGTGGTCCCCTTTTGTGACCTTCTGACGAGCAAAGCCAATGGGTAAACAACATTCGCTTAACAACCGTGTCACTAATTTAACAATTGCAGCGATTCACTTAATGACTGCGGCAGGAAAGGTCGTAAAATGGGTCAAAACTCATATCTCGCTTTGCCGCAAAAACTTTGGCCATGATTGTGTTCGTTAAGTCGAGGAAAAAAAGTCCTTTTTGGAGTTTCGCTTTCAAGAAATGTTGTGATCAGATCATGTGACTGAATGTGGGTGTGCCACCCCAAAAGTGATAGCGTGTCGCCTTGGACACACGTGTCATACGTTTGCCACCCCTGGTTTAAATTAGGTTGTGTGTCGTTCGCTGTTGTGCCCTTTGGGAAGAAGGGTGGTTGTAACACAACTGACAAAACCTGACAGGTTTCCGTGAATCTTTTTTTAAGTGTCTTTTTTTTAAAAGAAGAGACTGGACAGTCACTGGTCTGAAATGGCATATAAGGTCTCCTGCCTGAGCAAGCGGGTTGGACTAGAAGACCTCCAAGGTCCCTTCTAGCTTTGTTGTACTGTATCCTGAGATCCATACTCCAAATGAGGAATTTTCTGATAGTGAGAACAATTAACCAGTGGAACAGCTTGCCACCAGAAGTTGTGGGTGCTCCAACACTGAAGGTTTTGAAGAAGAGACTGGACAGCCCTTTGTCCAGAAAGGTGTGGGGGTCTCCTGCTTGAGCAGGGGGTTGGACTAGAAGACCTCCAAGGTCCCTTCCAGCTCTATTCTCTGATTCGGCAAAGGAGAGAATCTTGGCTTCCCCACAGCTGTTGACCCACAATTGTGCATGGCTGTGGAGCCCCCATGATGCCAGCTGCGGTGGGTGCCAGTCTTCTTCACCCCCAGTTTAGAAAGGCAGCCAAGCCTTTGGGCTGGGGGCTGGGGGGCTACTGGAGAGGAGATTCCTGTTCTGCAATCTTGTGCCCACCCAGGAAGGGTCCTGGCCCTCTTTGCCCCTTCCTCCTCCCTCCTGCCCCTTCTACAATCTTATTCCCAGCCAGGGAGGCCCTGCACCCCCTGCACCCCCAATTCCCTCCTCCTTTCCCGGGAGGGCCTTGCTGCCCAACACTCCTGGGCCCCTTCCGCCTCTTTTCCTCTTCCCCATCTGCACCATTGCCCCCCCCAAGGAACAGCCCAGCCCCCCCAGCCCTCTTTCTTCCTCCTCCTCCCTCCCCCTTCTGCAACCTTGTTGCACCCCTGTCCCCCTCCCTCCCTCCTCCTTCCTCCTCCTTCTAGTTGCCCTCCCAAAACAGCCCTGCCCCCCTGTCCATCTTCCTCTGCCCTTCTCCTCTTCCTCCCCCTTCTGCAACCTTGCCCCCCCAGAAAAACCCCATTCCCCTTCCTCCTTCCCCTCCCCCTCCTAGTTGCCCTCCCAAAACAGCCCATCCCCCCCATCCCCCCTTCCTCCTCCTCTTCCTCCCCCCTGCTGCAACCTTGCCAACCCCCCCAGGAACAGCCCAACCCCTCCCTTCTAGTTGCCCCCCAAAAACAGCCCATCCCCCTTCCCCTTCCCTCCCCCTTCTAGTTGCACCCCCAGAAACAGCCCAATGCCCCCTTCCTCCTCCTCTTCCTCCCCCCTCCTGCAACCTTGCCAACCCCCCCAGGAAAAGCCCTGCACTCCCTCCCCCTCCCTCCCCCTTCTAATTGCCCCCCCAGAAACAGCCCATCTCCCCTTCCTCCTCCTCCTCCCCCTCCTGCAACCTTGCCAACCCCCCCCCCAGGAACAGCCCTGCACCCCTTCCCCTTCCCTTCCCCTTCTAGTTGCCCCCCCAGAAACAGCCTCTCCCTCCCCCCCTTCTAGTTGACCCTCACCGAAGCAGCCCAATGCCCCCCCTCCTCCAAGCCCCCCCTCCGCCAAGTCCCCCCTCCTGCAACCTTGCTATCCCCCCTCGCCAGGAACAGCCCAGCCCCCCGTCCCCCTCCCTCCCTCCCCTTCCCCACCTCCGCTGGCCCTGCAGTAACGGCGGCCGCCTCTGCGCGGCTTCTCCCGGCCGGCTCTTTCCATTCGGCCGCTGGGCCGGCCTCTCTTCCTCCTCCTCCTCCTCCTCCTCCTCCTCTTGCCGGCCCAGCCGGGGCAGGGCTCCGCGGAGCCGCCTCTCCCGCCGCCTTGAAAGAGCCCGGAGCCCGCGGTGCCGCCGCTTTTCCCCAGCCAGCCTTCCCGCCGCAGCCCCGAGGATGAGCAGGCGGCCGTAGAGCGGGCTCGAGATGGGCAACCAGCCGGCCAGACCCGAGGAGCCGGAGCCAGGTGGGCGAGGGGCTGCGGGGGGGGGGGGAGACGACCCTCTGCGGGGCTCTGCCCGGCCGCACAGGTGTGGGTCCCCCGGCCCCACCTTTCGGGAGAGGGAGAGGGTGGGGCAGGGGGGTCTCCCCCAACCCATCTTCTTGGGGGGGGGTCTTTTGATTGTCCTTCCTTCTCTGCGACCCCTCCCCCCGAGTCTGCCCTGCAGGACCCCCAACCTTCGGCAAGGCAAAGTTGCAGACAATGGGAGGGTGGGGAGGGGGGCTTCTGTCTGGAGGGCAGAAGGGGGAGGGGGGCTTTGTAGGCCGGCTGTGGGGCTGGGAGGGGGCGTGCATGGGAAGGACACCGGGGGGGGGCTGGGTTCCCCCACTTTGACAGTGCCCGCCGGGGGTCCAGAAGAGTCCCTGGGGTGTTGGGGACCCTGAAAGAGCCCACCCCAGGGAAGATTGGGAGGGGGGGGAGTCTGGGGTGGCAAGACCCTCTGGAGGGTTCTGGAGGAGGCAGGGCAAGGCCGGGGAGGGGCAGCCAAGTTCACTTGCGGGGCAGAAAAGGGGGCTGTTTGCAGAGTAAAGGTGCCTCAGTTTCCCTCAGCTCAGATACAGCACCAGGACATTTGGGGTGGGGGGTGGGGGGTGCCTTGCGATCAGTGCCTTTTGTGGGGGCAGCTCTGGATTTTGGGGTACAAGATGCTCGTCTTCCCTTGGGGAAACCGGCGGGGGGGGGGAAGTGTTCTGCTTTTTGAGGAGGGGGCAGGCCTCAGGAGCCCCATGCCTTCTTTTGTGAGGACTTTCCCCCCCCTTCCCACCTCTGGCTTTCCCCACCGCTTTATTGTCTTCCTGGAAGTGCTTCAGCATACTAAGCAGCTTCAAGAAAGTGGGGATGGGGAAAGGAAAAGAGAGAGAGAGAGAAAGAGAGAAAGAAGAAGGGAAGGAAGAAAGAAAGAAAGAGGAAGGAAGGAAGGACAAGAAAGGGAAAGAAAGGGTGACAAAGAAAAAATAAAATAAATAAAATAATTTGAAAGAAAGAAAGAAGAAAGAAAAAACATAATAAATAAATAAATAAATAAATAAATAGAAAAAAGAAAGAGAAAGAAAGAAAGAAAAAGAAAGGAAAAGGAAAAAGAGAGAGAGAAAGAAAAAGGGGAAAACAAATAATTAATAAAAAAGAGAAAGAAAGAAAAAGGATAAGAACAGAAAGAAATAGAAAGAAATGGTGATGAAAGAAAGAAAATGAAAGAAAAAGAAAACATAAATAAATAATAATTAATAAATAAATAGAAAGAAAGAAAGAAAGAAAGAGAAAGAAATAAATAGAAAGAAAAGAAAGAAAAAGAAAGAAAGGAAAAGGAAAAAGAGAAAGGAAAAGAGGAGAAACAAATAATTAATAAAAAAGAGAAAGAAAAAGAAAAAGGATAAGAACAGAAAGAAATAGAAAGAAATGGTGATGAAAGAAAGAAAATGAAAGAAAGAAAGAAAACATAAATAAATAATAATTAATAAATAAATAGAAAGAAAGAAAGAAAAAGAAAGAAAGAAAGGAAAAGAAAGGAAAAGAAAGAAAGGAAAAGGAAAAGAGAGAAAGGAAAAGAGGAAAAACAAATAATTAATAAATAAAAAAGAAAGAAAGAAAGAAAAAGGATAAGAACAGAAAGAAATAGAAAGAAATGGTGATGAAAGAAAGAAAAAGAAAGAAAGAAAACATAAATAATAATAATAAATAAATAAGAAAGAAAGAAAGAGAAAGAAAGAAAGAAAGAAAAAGGAAAAGGAAAAAGAGAAAGGAAAAGGGGGAAAACAAATAATTGATAAAAAAGAAAGAAAGAAAGAGAAAGAAAGAAAGAAAGAAAAAGAAAGAAAGAAAAGGATAAGAACAGAAATAAATAAATAGAGAGAAAGGGTGACGAAAGAAAGAAAAAGAAAGAAAGAAAAAAGAAAGAAAGAAAAGTTGGGAAGCAAGGGAACAAGGGAAGGTGGAAACAAAGGAGGAAAGGAAGGAAGGAAGGAAGGAAGGAAAAGAAAGCCCCCTTTGCCAGTCCCCAGACCCCCGTCTAAGACCT
>JALIGW010000001.1:2865343-3057843 GCA_023053685.1 Diadophis punctatus similis
GTCAGGGTGGCCAGATTTTTACCTTGTGCCAAATTATTTATAGGTTCTCTGGCTTGGGCAGGGGGCTGGACTAGAAGACCTCTAAGGTCCCTTCCAGCTATATTCTATATTCTATATTCTATATTCTATATTCTATTCCAGTGATGGCGAACCTCTTTTTGCTCGGGCGCGCGAACACATGCCCACACCCATAATGCAATGCCCCCCTCTCCCCACGCATGCGCGTACAACCCCCCCCCCCGCTGCCCCCCGCGCATGCGCGCAGACCTCACTGAAGCCTCCGAACTTCCGGTAGGCACGTTGTGTCGTTTTTTCGCCCTCCCCAGGCTTCAGGAAAGCCTCTGGAGCCTGTGGAGGGCGAAAAATGGGCGAAAAACGGCCCAACAGGCCTACCGGAAGTTCGTTTCCGAACTTCCGGTAGGCCCGTTGGGCCCGTTTTTCACCCTCCACAGGCTCTGGAGGCTTTCCTGAAGCCTGGGGAAGGCGAAAACGGCCTCCTCCCGCCCTCTGGAAGGCCGAAAATCAGCTGGCCAGCATGCTGGAGCTGACATAGGGAAACACCTTGCGTGCCCTCAGATATGGCTCCGCATGCCACCTGTGTCACGCGTGCCATAGGTTCGCCATCACGGCTCTATTCCATTCCATTCATATTCTCTATTCTATTCTATGTCAATCATTAAGTGTTGTACCTCATGATTCTTGACAAATGTATCTTTTCTTTTATGTACACTGAGAGCATATGCACCAAAGACAAGTTCCTTGCGTGTGCAATCACACTTGGCCAATAAAGAATTCTATTCTATTCTATTCTATTCTATTCTATTCTATTCTATTCTATTCTATTCTATTCTATTCTATTCTATTCTATTCCTAATTTCTATTCTATTCTATTCATTCTTCATTCCTTCTATTCTATTCTATTCTATTCTATTCTATTCTATTCTATTCTATTCTATTCTATTCATTCTTCATTCCTTCTATTCTATTCTATTCTATTCTATTCTATTCTATTCTATTCTATTCATTCTTCATTCCTTCTATTCTATTCTATTCTATTCTATTCTATTCTATTCTATTCTATTCTATTCTATTCTATTCTATTCTAAATATTACGAAACACAGGTAGCCCTGTACATTTTCAGCGATCCATTATTATGATTATTGTTAGAAGCCAGTATTATAAATATTATTATTGTTAGAATCCGGCAGCTTTAACAAACAGCAAGCCCTATACGGGAACGATGACTGTGCCAGTTGGCTCGGGATGATGAAACTTGTAGTCGTTTTTCTCTGTTTTCTCCCTTTTCGTTCCTACCTTTCCCCTAACCAGAGGCGATTCAGACGTCCGAGTCAGACATCTGCAAATTCTTCCTCCGTCTGTTTTCTTTTGGGTCTTTCCCAATTCTGCAATTGTGGCCTTTTTTGGATGGGGAGGGTGCATGAGCAATTTCTGACCCACCGAAAAATTCCCCAGAAAACACCAAAGTTTGGGTTGAGATGAATCAGGAGTGGCCTGTCGGATCTGATATTTACGGCCTCTTTCGCCTTCTCCAAAAGACGGGGGTGGGAAATAGCCCCCTCCCTTTTCTTAGCCAGAAAGTGTCTTAAGAAGCAGAAGTTTTTAATTAAGATCATTACCAACATCTTCTGATTTTTGGATCCTGGGGAGTAACACAAGCCGCCTCCTATAATGTCGTCTTCTAGAACTGAGCATGGGGCATTCGAATCTCTCAGGAATAGCTGGAGATAAATTAGACCACTCTTTCTCAACCTTGGCCAGCTGAAGAGGGGTGGGCTGCCACTCCCAGAATTCCCCAGACAGCATGCTTTAAGATGGGTGGACTTCAACTCCCAGAATCCCCCAGCCAGCATGCTTTAAGAGGGGTGGACTTCCACTCCCAGAATCCCCCAGCCGGCATGCTTTAAGAGGGGTGGACTTCAACTCCCACAATTCCCCAGCCAGAATGATTTAAGAGGGGTGGACTTCAACTCCCAGAATTCCCCAGCCGGCATGCTTTAAGATGGGGGGACTTCCACTCCCAGAATTCCCCAGCCAGCATGCTTTAAGAGGGGTGGACTTCAACTCCCACAATTCCCCAGCCAGAATGATTTAAGAGGGGTGGACTTCAACTCCCAGAATTCCCCAGCCGGCATGCTTTAAGATGGGGGGACTTCCACTCCCAGAATTCCCCAGCCAGCATGCTTTAAGAGGGGTGGACTTCAATTCAATTGCTAAGGAGCCGAGGTGGCGCAGTGGTTAAAAGCAGCACTGCAACCTACTCAGCTGACTGCTAGTTCAGCAGTTCAACTGTTCAAATCTCACCGGCTCAAGGTTGACTCAGCCTTCCATCCTTCTGAGGTCGGTAAAATGAGGACCCAGATTGTTGGGGGCAATATGCTGAACTCTGTAAACCGCTTAGAGAGGGCTGTAAAGCACTATGAAGCGGTATATAAGTCTAAGTGCTATTGCTATTGCTAATTCCAGAATTCCCCAGCCGGCGTGCTTTAAGATGGGGGGACTTCCACCCCCAGAATCCCCCAGCCAGCATTCTTTAAGAGGGATGGACTTCCACTCCCAGAATCCCCCAGCCTGCATTCTTTAAGATGGGTGGACTTCCACTCCCAGAATCCCGCACCCAGCATGCTTTAAGAGGGGTGGACTTCCACTCCCAGAATTCCCGTGACAGCATGGCTTGAGAAGTGTGTACTTCCACTCCCAGAATCCCCCAGCCAGAATGCTTTAAGTGGTGTGGACTTTGATCATGTGGTCATGGAGAAGCTGCAAAGGTCATAAGTGTGAAAAAGGGTCATAAGTGACTTGGTTCAGTGCTGTTGTAACGTCTAACGGTCACTAAACAAATGACTAAGTGGAAAACTACCCGCATTGTCTTCTGTGTAGCCATTTTTGCATATGTTAACACTTGGATAGGAGACCACCAGGAGATCCCAGGGTCGCACATTAGATTGGGAAGCTGAAAAAAAAAGCACCCCAGAAGAACGGAAATGTAGATTTCGCCCACCTTCTGGCTGAGAACCCTGCACAGGCATGTCTCAGAAAATGAGCTCAACTTGATTTAACCTCTCAAATATTCAAACACTTTCCAGATTCGGGGCGGGAGGAATTAAAATTAGATTAAAAGTCCCAGTGAGGTAAGTCAAGTTCGATTGTGCCCACGCTAGGAAGGAAAGGGCCAAGTCAGACCACCCAAAAAGTTTGGGGCAGACAGAGTCACGATTCCTCCCTCTGCCGGCATGCCCATAGCGTTTGCTTAGCGGCTGCTCGGGCAAGTAAGCCAAGCTGCGTGCAAAAAAAGAACGGTTATTTCTCCCCCTGCAACCCCCCCCTCAATTGATTACCTTTTTCTCCCAAGCCCTAGGTAAAGCTGGTAAGGCACCTGGGAAATGCAGACGTTTAGTCTCCTTAAAGGACGCCTGAGAGATTTATTAATATATTAATAAGAGATTTATTTCTTATTTCCATCCTTGTGGAAATGAAGCAGGGATATAACAACCCAGATGTTGCGGGTGCTCCATCGTTGGGAGGTTTTCCAGAAGCAAAGACTGGACAACCATTTGTTGAGCAGCGGGTTGGGCTAGATGACCTCTAAGGTTCCCCCCATCTCTGTTTATTCTGTTACTGTGATCCTGGGTTCCAGAAATCTGGAATTGCAGAGGGAGAAATTCAAGGCAAGGATAAAGCTGGCTGGATTCCACCCTATTTTATTTTATTTTTTGGCACAGCAATGTCTCGTCCCCCTCCTCAAATCCGGTCCTTGGGAATCGTGGGAATTGGTCCTTGGTCTCCGAGGGTGTGGAGGAGCTGGATAGAAAGCGACCCACAAAGTGTTGCGACTTTGTTCTTCTCTGCCGACCTTTCCGCTCTTCCTTCTAATCTCCGAGATAGCTAAGGGGGCCTGGGAACCGCCATTTCCAAGGTTCCAAGTTTGCAAACCCAGCCATTTGTAACCAGTGGAACTCTCTGCAACTATCTCCCACGCCCGATGTCCATCCCTCCCTTGGGGTTCTTGTGCGCACGATGGATAATGTGGCCGAAGGACACCCTGCTGCCATTCCATAATTGAGATAAGAATAGAGTAACAAGAGTTGGAAGGGACCTTGGAGGTCATCTAGTCCAACCCCCTGCTCAGGCAGGAAACCCGGCCTGTACCATTTCAGACAAATTGGCTGTCCAATCTCTTCTTAAAAACTTCCAGTGTTGGAGCATCCACAACCTCTGGAAGCAAATTGTTCCACTGGTTAATTGTCCTCACTATTGGGAAGTTTCTCCTTAATTCTAGGTTGCTTTTCTCCTTGATCAGTTTCCATCCGTTGCTTTTTGTCCTGCCTTCAGGTGTTTTGGAGAATAGCTTGACTCCCTCTTCTTTGGGGCAGCCCCTCAAATACTGGAAGACTGCTATCATGTCAGCCCTGGTCCTTCTTTTCATTAAACTGATCAGGGGTCTCCAAACTCCGTCACTTTAAGACTTGTGGACTTCAACTCCCAAAATTCCCCAGCCAGCTTTGCTCCCAGTGGATCTCCCAGTGGATTCTGGGAGTTAAAGTGCACAAGTCTTAAAGTGGCCAAGTTTGGAGACCCCTGCATTAAATAGATCTGAGATTTCACCCATCTTCTTTCCTTCTTGCAGTTATGTGTGGCTGAGCCTCAGTCTTCCTGTCTGCAAAATGGCCCTATGGGTGGCCTTTCAGCCAGACCCTTTTATCCAGCAGTTGGGAAGTTCATACTCACAGCCGGCATTAAATCGATCGTTTTTTCCTGCTTATTCGCTACTTACTCAGAGTTAGGGCAATGTTTCTCAACCTTAGCAACTTTAAAACGGGTGGACTTCCACTCCCAGAATTCCCCAGCCAGCATGCTTTACGATAGAGAATTCTGGGAATTGAAGTCCACCCATCTTCAAGTTGCTAAGATTGACAATTATTAGGGGCTCTGGCTGATAATTCTCCACATTGCCCTCTTCGCAAAATCTTATCCTAAATAATCTAATCCATCTAAATCTAAAAATATGTGTTTTTTCCCCTGCACTTGGCTGTAAGTTTGGAGGCTGTGGATCTTCGAAAGAAAATCTGAGCTTGAAAGAAAGTTCTCTTTCTTGAACTCAGCTCTGCCTTCCGGTGTGTGTTTAGGGGTGTGGACGTCAGCTTTGCATCCAGACGGTGCCGGGTTCAAGGTTAAGAGCGAGAGCTGATGGCGAAAACTTCCATGCTCCAATGCAGCCCCGGGTGAAACCGCCAACCCGTCGCTAGCTTCAGAGGAAACAGACAAAGGAAATTATTAATTCTTGGTGTCTTTGCTTTAAAATTGGATTGCAATTGAAATAGTCAGAATTGACTTTATAAAGAATTGACCTTAGGCCCTCGCTCCACCCGCTTCTTTGTCCCGGCCTCACCTGCCCTTGGAAGGTGGCCAGAGAATGCCAACCTGGTGCCAACCCGTATTTATTACTCGTTTTATTTATTTAAAGCATTTACACAGTTAGTCCTCGACTTACGACCGTAATGGAGGCCAGAATTCCAGTCGTTAAGTGGTGCCGAACGTTCAAAGGCTCACCAAATGACCGCACCTGATTTTCCTATCTTTTCAATATTTAATTTAATTTAATTTAATTTAATGGATTTCTATGCCGCCCACTCCCTGGGGACTCTGGGCGGCTCACAACACGTTAGATTCCATTACAGAGTAAAATGCAATAATTAAAATATATAGCAGTATCAAATACAATAATTAAAAATACAAAAAATACAAAAGTTAAAAAGAGTATCTCATTATCATCATGGGGGGAGACCCTTATTAGGTGGTCTCACTTTCACCCCGCCTGCCGGAAGAGCCAAGTTTTTATTGCTTTCCGGAAGGCCAGTGGTTGTTATTATTTTATTTATTTTATTTTTAAAAATTTATTGGCCGTCCATCTTACCACAGGGTAACTCTGGGCGGCTGTGACCCGTTTTTCACACTTACAACCGCTGCACCATCCACAACGTGATCAAAATTCAGACGCTTGGCAACTGACTCGTATTTACGACGGTCGTAGCATCCCGGGGTCACGTGATCCCCCTTTGCGACCTTCTGACCAGCAAAGTCAACGGGGGAAGCCAAATTCACTTAACAACCGTGTTACTAACTTAAAAATGGCGGTGATTCACTTAACAACCATGTTGTTAATCCCTCGCTTAACTGTCTCGCTTACCAACAGAAATTTTGGGCTCATCTGCCGTCGCAAATCGAGGACTACCTAAACATTAAAAACCTGGCATCAGAATTAAGCTTCACGGCTTGCAGACTGTGGTTAAAAGGTTTGGTCCCTTGCTTTGCAAGGCTGTGGCCCCACAGAGCGGAATGATTGGCTGATATAAGAACCAAGGGAGAAGCTCAGCCATGTCCAGGAGCAGTCTATCTTGGAAGTTCAGATTTTGGAGGCCTGTCTCAGCTGTTTTGGTTTTTTGGTCCGGTGGAAAATTAAACTTCTCCCTTCCCCGTCCTCCCCTCGAATCCCGGTTTTATTTATTCAGACTTCAAGGAACGTTTCTGGCTGCCAGTTTTTATAAGGGCAGAGAATGTGCCCTTGTCATCCGTTGTTGTTGCTGCTTTGCTATCTGGGTGACCTTCTGAGGAGAAAATTCACACAAACACACAAAAATGCCCCACACCTCTGTGGCTTCGGTTCATCCGCTGAGCTGGGAATTTGTCCTCCACGTTACAGACATAACATTTAACAGATAACAGAATGATAGCAGAATAAACAAGAGTTGGAAGGGACCTTGTAGGTCATCTAGTCCAACCCCCTGCCCAAGCAGGAGACCCCACGTCATTTCTGGCAGATGGCAGTCCAGTCTCTTCTTGAAAGCTTCCAGGGATTTCCCCCTCCCCTTCCCATCTCCCTGCTATGGAGAATAGAGAGACTTGGACTTGGCCTGGCTAAAATCAGCGGTTTTGGGGTGGATAATGCACCAAAACAGCGTTTTTTTTAGACTTGGCAATTTTAAGATGGGTGGACTTCAACTCCCAGAATTCCCCAGTCAGCTTCCTTTTATAACAGATTTATCAGAGTTGGAAGGGACGTTGTAGGTCATCTAGTCCAGCCCCCAGCCCAAGCAGGAGACCCTACACCAGGGGTGGCCAAGCTATGGTTCTTTGAGGACCTGTGGACTTCAACTCCCAGAATTCCTGAGCTAGCCATGCATGCATGGCTGGCTCAGGTATTCTGGGAGTTGAAGTCCACAGGTCCTCAAAGAACCATAGTTTGACCACCCCTGCCCTACACCATTTCTTACAGATGGCAGTCCAGTCTCTTCTTGAAAGCTTCCAGTGATGAAGCTTGTGAAGGCAACTTCTGTTCCATGGGTTGATTGTTCTCCTTGTCAGAAAATTTCTCCTTATTTCCAGGTTGAATCTCTCCTTGTTCAGTTTCCATCCATTATTCCTTGTCTGGCCTTCAGGTGCTTTGGAAAATAGCTTGACTCCCTTCCTCCTCTCTGTGGCAGCCCCTCAAATATTGGAAGACTGTTCTCATGTCTCCCCTGATCCTTCTCTTCATAGACTAGCCATGCCCAGTTCCTGCAACCGTTCGTCGTATGTTTTAGCTTCCAGTCCCCTCATCATCCTGGTTGCTCTTCTCTGCACTTTTTCTAGAGTCTCAACATCTTTTCTATAGTGTGACGACCAAAACTGGATGCAGCACTCTAGGTGTGGTCTTACTAAGGCTTTATAGCAGGGGTGTCAAACTCATGTTGTCATGGCATCGGCACGTGACCTATCGGGACTTTTTCCCCCTTCCCTAAACCAGCACGTGGCGCATCCGGCCCGTGGGCCGAGAGTTTGACACCCCTGCTTTATAGAGTGGTATTACTACCTTAACAGATTTTCTTAACAGATTAACAGAGTTGGAAGGGACCTTGCAGGTCATCTAGTCCAACCCCCTGCCCAAGCAGGAGACCCTATATCTGCCTCACTTGATCTTGATTGTATCCCTCTGTTAATGCAACTTAGGATTGCATTGGTGATGGACTTCAACTCCCAGAATTCCCCAGCCAGGAAGTTTTAACAGGGGTGGACTTCAACTCCCAGAATTCCCCAGCCAGCATGCTCTAATGTGGGTGGACTTCAAATCCCAGAACTGGCTGTATGGCTGGATGGAGAATTCTGGGAGTTGAAGTCCACCCATCTTAAAAGTTGCCAAGATTGAAAAATATTGCACTAAGATCTGGAACATTGCATTAAACATTGCACCATATCTGGGGAAAAAAATAAACCGCATGGACGGCAATGACACAGACCTAACAGGATGACTTATTAATGAAAAGCTAATTCTTTTAGTTGTCTCAGTCGTCTCAGGTTTTCGTATCCCGCCTTGGGCAAACTGTTTTCCGAAGCCTGGCACCTATACAATATTTGATGTGCATATATTTTTTAATTTTAACCACCTCCAGTCCGGCTGGGCCTACAGCTCTTGTCAGATTTGGGCAAGAGACCAGGTTGGTGAAGGTTACTCCAAACTTAATTTATTCTGAATAAATTCTCTTTTATATAAACAGTTACAACGCTTCATTTAGTGACTGTGCAAAGTTACAACGGCACTGAAAAAGTGACTTACGACCGTTTTTCACACTTACGACCTTTGCAGCGTCCCCGTAGTCACGTGATCAAAATTCAGACGCTTGGCAACTGACTCATATTTACGACGGTTGCATTGTCCCAGGGTCACGTCACCCCCTTTGGCGACATTCTGAACAGCAGTCAACGGGGGGGTGTCTCCGGATTCACTTAACAACCGTGTGGCTAACTTAGCAACTGCAATTATTTGCTTAACAACCGTGGCAAGAAAGGTTGAAAAATGAGCCAAAATTCACATAACAAATGTTTCACTTAGCGACCAAAATTTTGGGCTCAATTGTGGTCGTAAGCTGAGGACTATCTGTATTGCATTTATTTTGGAATGCGCCGAGAAGAATTACCTTTCAGGTAAGCCCTGGTAGAGACCTTAGTTGCCGCTCGGGCAAATTTCCCAGTTTATTGAATCGTTTGCATTTTTGCATGCAGGAAATACTTTCTATCTTCAGCGTGACTCACTCCGCCCCAGGCCAGCCACGGAGCACTTGCAAACTCACTTCCTTATTAAAAACTCCGGTTTATAAACCGGCTTCAGGCCGGTTTTCCGTTTTGCAGAGCTGGCTTCTCCCTTTTCCCAAAAAGAAGAAATTCTGCCCCTTTTTAATCTCACACACTGCAGGGAATCCTCGTCTTATGACCACAATGGAGCACAAAATATCTATCGCTAAGCGAGATATTGGTTAAGTGAGTTTGTTACCTCATCATACGAGCTTTTTTTTAAATTACCGTATTTTTCGGAGTATAAGACGCACTGGAGTTTAAGACGCACCTTAGTTTTGGGGGAGGAAAATAGGGGGGGAAAATCTACCTACCGGGTATTCATCTAGCTAGCGTCCTTAGTCTGGTCAGCTTCAGCACATTATTTTATCCCCTGGTTTGGCCTGAAAAAAAACTTTTTCGGAGGGAGTAGGAATGAAAACAAGCCTGCAAAGACTTAGGGCTGGAAAAAAAGTTATTCGGAGGGAGTAGGAATGAAAAAAATCCTGCAAGCCAGGAAGATCGTTAGCACCTCCTTAGGGCTGGGAAAAAAAGCTTCGAAAAAGCTACATTCGGAGTATAAGACGCACCCAAATTTTTAGCCTCTTTTAGGGGGGAAAAAGATGCGTCTTATACTCCGAAAAATACGGTATTTATAGTTTTTTCTTTCACATACATGATTACTTAGTGAAGAGTATATTGTCCGGATCAGTTTACTTTGTACACAATTCTAATAACAATACTAATACTATTTAAGTATACATAGTATTACTCTTCCAACTTCTAACATTTACGTATACTTAGTAATTGTAGTAAGTTATATTATGTGACAATACACATAATAATATTTTCCCAATTTCTAATTTTTTCCTCTGTTTTCTACTTTTTAATAAAACAAATCCCATATTAAAAGGTATTCTATACTTATCCATCATCTCTTGTCCTTTTTAGTATTTCAACTCTTACTGACTTTTTGAGTAATCTTCCAACTTCTAACATTTACGTATACATAGCAATTATACTAAATTATATTATGTGATAGTATGCATAATAATATATTCCCAATTTCTAATTTCTACATCTCTTTTCTAATCTTTAATAAAACAAATCCCATATTAAAAGGTATTCTATACCTATCCGTCGTCTCTTGTCCTTTTTAGCATTTCAATTCTTACTGTTTTTTACCTTTCTTGGCACGGTTGTTAAGTGAACTGCTGCAATTATTAAATTAGTCACACGGTTGTTAAGTGAATCTGGCTTCCCCATGGACTTTGCTCACCAGAATGGTCGCAAAAGGGGATCACGTGACCCCGGGACACTGCGACCGTCATAAATACGAGTCAGTTTCCAACTGTCTGAATTTTGATCATGTGACCATGGGGATGCTGCCAGGGTTGTAAGTGTGAAAAATGGTTGTAAGTCACTTTTCCCCCTATCGTTGTAGCTTTGGTCACTAAACAAACCGTCGTAAGTTGAGGACTGCCCCTAGTCTAGGTGCTCCTTTGTAAATTCTGGGAGTTGAAGTCCACAGGTCTTAAACTTGCCAAGATGTTTTCTTGTCTTGCTTTGCTTTCTGAACTATTGAAAACTTTGAAATTATACTCGGCATATATTTACCATATGTTTAGAAGACCGGTCTGTTTGAATGCTCTTCCGTCTACAGCACGGGTGTCAAACTCGCAGCGTTTCGTGACGTTTTTCCCCTTTGCGGAGCTGGGGTGGGCGTGGCCTGGCGTGACGCATCCGGGCTGCCAGTTTGACACCCCTGTTCTACAGGTAGTCCTTTACTTAATGACCACAATTGAGCGTGGATGTTTGGTTGCAAGATGTTATAGTCATAAGTCAGTTTTTACAGTGCGGGTTAAGCGAGTCACCTCAATCGTTAAGTGAATCACATGGTCATAAATCCGAATCCAGCTTATCCAAGGAAGGAAGGAAAAAATGGGAAAGGGAGGGAGGGAGGGAGGGAGGAGGAAAAGGAGGGAGGGAGGGAGGAGAAAAAAGGGAGGGAGGGAGGAAGATGAAGTGAAAATGAGAAAGGAAGGAAGGTGAGAGTGAAACTGAGGAGAAGGAAGGAAAAGAGGGAGGAAGATGAAGTGAAAATGAGGGTGAAGGAAAGGAAGGAAGGTGAGAGTGAAACTAAGGAAGGAAGGAAGGAAGGAAAAGAGGGAGGGAGGGAGGAGAAAAAGGGAGGGAGGGAGGAAGATGAAGTGAAAACGAGGAGGAAGGAAAGGAAGGAAGGTGAGAGTGAAACTGAGGAAGGAAGGAAGGAAGGAAAAGAGGGAGGGGAGGAGAAAAAGGGAGGGAGGAAGATGAAGTGAAAATGAGGAGGAAGGAAAGGAAGGAAGGTGAGAGTGAAACTGAGGAGGAAGGAAGGAAGGAAGGAAAAGAGGGAGGAAGGGAGGAAGATGAAGTGAAAATGAGAAAGGAAGGAAGATGAGAGTGAAACTGAGGAGGAGGAAGGAAGGAAAAGAGGGAGGGAGGAAGATGTGAAAATGAGGAGGAAGGAAAGGAAGGAAGGAAGGAAAGAAGGAAGGAAGGAAAAAGGAGGGAGGAAGATGAAGTGAAAAGGAGGAAGGGAAGGAAAGAATGTGAGAGTGAAACTGAGGAGAAGGAAGGAAGGTGAGAAAGTCAAAATGAGGAAAAGGAAGGAAAGGAGAAAAAGAGGGAGAGAGGGAGGAAGGAAGGAAAAAGGAGGGAGAGAGGAAGGGAGGAGAAAAAGAGGGAGGGAGGAAGATGAGGAAGTGAAAATGAGAAAGGAAAGGAAGGAAGCTGAGAGTGAAACTGAGGAGAAGGAAGGAGGAAGGAAGAGAAGGGAAGGAAGGAAAAAATGGGACAGGGAAAAGAGTTGAGAAGGGAGGGAAGGAGGGAGGGAAGTGTCTGGCTAGTGGTTAGGGGGTCATTGTGCGCTGAGCAAATCCAACCTGGGAGGGTGTGGCTCTTTGGAGTCCCTGCACAATTCCCCTAGCCTCCGCCAGTCTCCCCTGGGTGTGCATTTCTCTCTCTCTCTCTCTGCCTCTGTCTCTGTCACGCAGTTATGGCTGCCCACGTTTGGAATCGGCCCCTCCGGAGAATATACGGAGTAATGATTAATCTCCTGGCCAGGAGGCCCAAGCCCAAAGCGGGAAGGAATTTCCCTTCGCTTGGCCTTGGCTTCCCCAGCAGGCCTGCAACACCCACCCCGGCCTCTGATTGCAGGAACCCCTTCCTCTTCGGAGCAGGGCAGCGCTGAGTGAGGGTCTCTGCAGGGTTCGGGGGTCCCTAGCAATTAGCAAGACTCCCCTTTGCTACAACTCTCTTATTTTATTTGTTTAAATTTAATTTAAATACAGACAGGCCTCCACTTAACAACCAGAGTTCTATTGCAAAATGAGACCCTTGTTCGGTGAGTCTTTGCCCCGTTTTACGACCTTCCTGGCCACAGTTCTTAAGCGAATCGCTGCAGTTGTTAAGTTAGCTAACACGGTTGCTAAGTGAATCTGGTTTCCCTCTTGACTTTGCTTGTTAGAAGGTCGCAAAAAGCGGGTCGCCTGACCCCGGGACACTGCAACCGTCATAAATAGGAGTCCGTTGCTAAGCAGTTGAATTTTGATCACGTGACCACGGGGATGTTGCAACGGCCGTTAAGTGTGAAAAACGGTCCTAAGTCCATTTTTTCAGTGCCGTTGTAACTTCGAATGGTCACTAAAGGAGCTATTAAAAGATGAGGATTACCTGTATTCTAAATGTCTGAGATAGCTGCCCATCTCAACCTATGGCATTGGAGCTTATTCAATAATAAACCATGGTTAGGCCACTCTGTTTCTTTGCATGCAAATACTTTGAGAGTCGTACTTTCTCTCCTCTGAAGTTCCTGCGGGGGTCAGATAATTAGAATAACTGAGTTGGAAGGGACCTTGGAGGTCTTCTAGTCCAACCCTCTGCTCAGACAGATAACCCTATACCAGGGGTCCCCAAACTTGGCAACTTTAAGACTGGTGGACTTCAACTCCCAGAATTCTTCAGCCAGCTATGCTGGCTGGAGAATTCTGGGAGTTGAAGTCCACCAGTCTTAAAGTTGCCAAGTTTGAGGACCTCTGCCCTATACCATTTCAGACAAAGGGTTGTCCAATCTCTTCTTGAAAACTTCCGGTGATGGAGCACCCACAATTTCTGGAGGCAAGCTGTTCCACTGGTTAATTGTTCAGAAATGGTGGGTCTCCTGCTTGGGCGAGGGGTTGGACTAGGTGACCTACAAGGTCCCTTCCAACTCTATTATTCTGTTCTATTCTCACTGTCAGGAAATTCCTAGTTATTTCTAGGTTGCTTCTCTGCTTGATTAGTTTCCATCCTTTGTTTCTTGTCTTGTCTTGGAGAATGGGTTGAACCCCTCTTCTTTGTGGCAGCCCCTGAGATATTGGAAGACTGCTATCATGTTTCCCCTGGTCCTTCTCTTTACTAGACTAGCCATGCCCAGTTCCTGCAACCGTTCTTCATATGTTTTAGCCTCCAGTCCCCTAATCCTCTTTGTTGCTCTTCTCTGCACTCTTTCTAGAGTCTCCACATCCTTTTTACATCGTGGTGACCAAAACTGAATGCAGTATTCCAAGTGTGGCCTTACCAAGGCATTATAAAGTGGTATTAACACTTTGTGTGATCTTGATTCTATCCCTCTGTTAATGCAGCCTAGAACTGCGTTGGCTTTTTTGGCAGCTGCTGCACACGGCTGGCTCATATTTAAATGGTTGTCCACTAGTGCTCTTAGCCTTTTGTCCTGGGTCCTGTTTTCCTTTCCCGGGTTCCTCCACGACCCCCATTTCGGTCTCGCATCTGGTTTCCCAGGTTGCAAAACATGCCTGCCAGGTTGCACGAGTGTATCTGACGTTCGACGACTAGCCGGCGCTTGCATCTTTATTTTTTCCTTTTTTTGGGACAAAAGTTGCAGAGGGGGAAATCACCCTCGTGTCTTGTTGGGTCCTGCAAAAGTTTCCTTCCAAGAAACGAGTCCGATCTATGTCCCACGTCGCCTTTTGGGAATTTCCAAATGTTCACACGACTTTTCCTTTTGTTTCCATCCCAGGGATGTCTTATATAGGTAGTCCTCAACTTACAGCCACCGTCGAGCCCAACATTTATGTCGTTAAGCGAGACAGTCATTCAGTGAGTCTTGCCCCATCTCATGACCTTTCTTGCCTCAGGTGTTAAGTGAATCCCTGCAGTTCTTCAGTTAGCAACACAGAGGCGGCTGTGGGGGGGCTTCCTACAGTTGTTCAATGAATCGGCTTCCCCATTGACTTTGCTAGTCAGAAGGTCGCAAAAGGGGGATCACGCGCCCATTTTACGACCTTTCCTGCCACAGTCGTTAAGCGAATCGCTGCAGCTGATAAGTTAGTAACCCGGTTGTTAAGAGAATCGGGTTTCCCCCATTGACGTTGCTAGTCAGAAGGGGATCACGGGACCCCGGGAACACGGCAACCGTCATAAATACGAGTCAGATGCCAAGCGTCTGAATTTTGGATCATGTGACCGTGGGGCTGCTGCAACGGTCGTAAGTGTGAAAAATGGTCATAAGTCACTTTTTAAAGTGACGTTTCAACTTTGAATGGTCACTAAACAAACGGTTGTAAATCAAGGACTATCTGCATTTGCTAGCCTTTATGTATGACTTATTTATGGGATTTATTTGCTCTCCGTCACTCTGGGTGGCTTACAACATAGACTTTGGGGGGGAGGGTCTTCTCCTCCCACCGCCCAATTTTTCTCATCTTTCTACCTTCCACCTTCCATTGTTTTACACACACACACACACACACACACACACACACACACACACACACACACACACACGGCTTTCTTGGTGTCCCAAAACTCAACCCTCAGGGTGCAAGGCGATGTGAAACAATTTTAAGCAATGTTAAACGTGGAATTGTTTTTGCTGATTCAGCTTGAAATCCTCTCCATGGTGTGTAACCTGAGAGTATGCCTGGGTGATGCAACTTCCTTTGAGTAAGGAATTACTCTGGGATTTCCCCCCCCCCCCAATGCTATTAGAGGAGGGTCAGGATGATGGGGTGAAGGGTGTTTGGTGGTCTCAGAAAGCATGTAGCAGCTGCGGTTTTGAGAGGACTTTGGCTGATGTTGTTTAGGACTGTTGATTTACCTTATAAAGTTGGTTGAAGAAGCTACAGTTGGCTTGGTGGTGTGCCCAGGCTAAATTTAAAGATAATTTAAAATCCTTAGGGTTTGGGTCCACCCAATCCACTAAGTCAGTGTTTTTCCACAATTTCCAGGTGGGTGGACTTCAAGTCCAAAAATTCCCCAGCCAGCATGCTTTATTCTGGGTGAACTTCAACCTCCCCAGCCAGTTTGATTTAAGATGGGTGGGCTTCCACTCCCAGAATTCCCCAGCCAGCATGCTTTTAAGAGGTGTGGACTCCAACTCCCAGAATTCCCCAGCCAGGATGCTTTTAAGAGGTGTGGACTCCAACTCCCAGAATTCCCTAGCCAGCATGCTTTAATATGGGTGCTTCCACTCCCAGAATCCCCCAGCCAGGATGGTTTAAGGGGGTGGACTCCAGCTCCCAGAATTCCCCAGCCAGCATGCTTTAAGAGGGGTGGACTTCAGCTCCCAGAATCCCCCAGCCGGCATGCTTTAAGAGGGGTGGACTTTAGCTCCCAGAATCCCCCAGCCGGCATGCTTTAAGAGGGGTGGACTTTAGCTCCCAGAATCCCCCAGCCGGCATGCTTTAAGATGGGTGGACTTCCACTCCCAGAATCCCCCAGCCGGCAGGCTTTAAGATGGGTGGACTTCCACTCCCAGAATCCCCCAGCCGGCAGGCTTTAAGATGGGTGGACTTCCACTCCCAGAATCCCCCAGCCGGCAGGTTTTAAGATGGGTGGACTTCCACTCCCAGAATCCCCCAGCCGGCAGGCTTTAAGATGGGTGGACTTCCACTCCCAGAATCCCCCAGCCGGCATGCCAAGAGCTGAGAAACATTGTAATAGGATATGTAATAGAAAGTAGTTAATCTAACTTTAACTGAGCTAAGATTACGAACGTAGGGAGAGCAGCCTTTTTCAAAAGTTTTAAATTAATGCTGGGGTAGAATTCTGGGAGTTGAACTCCATCCATCTTCAAATGGCCAAATTTGAAAAGGAAAACTGCATTAGGCAAGCACATACACTAGAATCATACCTCACCTGAATTATTCCTCTTAATTTATTTTTATTCCTTGGTCGATTGGACTGTGCTTTGCAGTTCAGCCCAATTTATTTTCCCCTAATCAAATACTTTAAAGATTTAATCTGGAGCTTCTGTCTCTTCTAATCTCAACAGCTCATCCTCCTTTGAAGTCTATCAGGTTAAAACTTTCCTCTTCAAGCAAAATTCGGAGCCTTAGAGATAAAAGGCCAACGGGGCTATTCGGTCATTTTTATCTGATAGTGACCGTTGTATTTTCCGCGGAGTTTCACCTGGCTGGAAAAGTCCACATTCCTTGCTAAGAAGGGAGAGTGGGAATTTTCTCCCAACAATCTCTTTACCTGGGCAGGTAAAGATCCACCCCCCCCCCCGAGAGATCTGTGGAACCTCCACGTTCAAAAGCAGTCTAGCTGCACGCCCAATATTTATACCAGTGGAAAGCTAATAACGCCTTTCCATCCAGGGCTGGGCCGAAAACGTTGAGATATTTTCTTTGGTTGCCGAATTTTGCAGAATCCGGGCTGATTTAATGCAGCTACAAAGGGTATCAAAGGAGGATTGAGCGCCCTCCAGACAAGGTAGACCAATGCTTAGCGCCTCTCTCCCAGCATGTTCACACACCCTTTGGGGAGGATGGGAGTTGCAGTCTCGACACAGCTGGAGGGAACCAGAACCGGATCGGGGAATGCACCCATCCTGCAAAGCTAAGCAAGCCGTATCCTGGTTTAGCCCAAATTTGCAACCCAGGGACTATCCGGCCCCTACATTCCTGGCTAGTTTCGGGGGTGGGATGGGGTGGAGGGAGGGAGGAGGCTGGGAAACCACTATCCAGGGTGGAATCAGAAGATAAGATCCAGAGGTATACAGAGAAACCTGTCCGACCAGTGGAGACCATTCCTCGGGGCCACATCAGTTTTCGTAAGCCCACTCCCCTTCCTTGGGGGGGGGTTGTCTCCAACCAGCCCCTTTGGCATTTGCCAGGGTGTTGCCTTGTGACTCATCTGATCGCAAACAAGAACGAGATTTTGTGCGGCTCCGTCTGTCTCTTTCCCGGGCGGCTGATCCAGATGTTCAAAGAAAATAGAAATAGAATTTTTGATTCTATTTTTTCGGAGGAAAAAAAGAAATAGAATATTTCTTTATCGGCCCAGTGTGATTGGACACACAAGAAATTTGTCTCCTGTGCAGAAACTCCCAGTGTACAAACAAGCAACAAGTGATTAAATCATGATTATAATCATAAAATACAATTATCGTAAATGCTAAGATACAAACTAAGATAGACATCATAGGATTAAAAAAAAAAGCAATCAACATAAACCACACTAGGATACTAAAAAAAAACCCAATTATTATAAATCATAATGTACAAGCGACAAAGTTACAGTCATAAGAAGATAAGGAATAGGGACAGGTAGTCCTCGACTTACAACCACAATTGCGGCCGGAATTCTTGTTGCTAAGTGAGACATCAAATGAGCTTTGCCTCACTTTACAAACTTTTCTTGCCACAGTTGTTAAGTGAATCACTGCAGGGGTTAGATTAGTCATATGGTTGTTTAGTGAACCTGGTTACAAAAGGGGATCGCATGACCCCGGGAACACTGTGACCGTCGTAAATATGAACCAGTTGGCTAGTTTTGATCACGTGACCACAGGGATACTGCAATGATCGTGTGAAAAACGGTCCTAAGTCTGTCTTTGTAACTTTGAATGGTCAATTAAACGAACGGTTGTATATTGAGGACTGCCTGTATACCCTCCTCCAAAAAGTCTCAACAATTTCTGTCTTCCAACCTACCCCTGGCTCAGTGTGACAGATAAATGGTCTGTAATCCGCAATTAGAAGAGTGTGATGAGGTTTTATGCACAGCTAGTCAGAACACAGAATAACCGAATTGGAAGGGACCTTGGAGGTCTTCTAGTCCAGCCCCCTGTTCAGGCAGGAGAATCTATACCATTTCAGACAAATGGTTATCTAGTCACTTCTAAGGAGCTGAAGTGGTGCAGTGGTTAAATGCAGCCATTGCAGGCTGACTGCTAGTTCAACAGTTCAGCTGTTCAAATCTCACTAGGCTCAAGGTTGACTCAGCCTTCCCTCCTTCCGAGGTGGGTAAAATGAGGGCCCAGATTGTTGGGGGCAATATGCTGAACTCTGTAAACCGCTTAGAGAGGGCTGTAAAGCACTATGAAGCGGTATATAAGAAAAGTGCTATTGCTAAAAGTGCTATTCTTAAAAACCTCCAGTGATGGAGCATCCACAACTTCTGGTGGCAAGCTGTTCCACTGATTAATTGTCCTTACTGTTTGGAAGTTTCTCCTCAATTCCAGGTTGATTCTCTCTTTATTAGTTTCCATCCGTTCCTTCTTGTCCTGCATTCTGGTGCTTTGGAGAAGAGAGAGAGGAAGGAAGGAAGGAAGGAAGGAAGGAAGGAAGGAAGGAAGGAAGGAAGGAAGGAAGGAAGGAAGGAAGGAAGGAAGGAAGGAAGGGACCTTGGAGGTCTTCTAGTCCTGCCCCCTGCTCAGGCAGGAGAACCTATACCATTTCAGACAAATGGCTATCCAGTCTCCTCTTAAAAACCTCCAGTGATGAAGCACTCACAACGTCTGGTGGCAAGCTGTTCCACTGGTTAATTGCCCTCACTGTTAGGAACTTTCTCCTTAATTCCAGGTTGCTTCTCTCCTTGGTTGGTTTCCATCTGTTGTTTCTTGTCCTGCCTTCTGGGGCTTTGGAGGATAGAATAAGAATAGGAATAGGAATGGATTAAAGAGGAGAGGAGAGAAGAGAAGCTGGAAGGGACCTTGGAGATCTTCTAGTCCAACCCCCTATTCAAGCAGGAGACCCTATATACAATTCCAAACAAGCGGCTGTCCAGTCTCTTCTTCAAAACCTCCAGTGATGGAAGCACCCACAACTTCTGGTGGCAAGTCATTCCACCGGTTAATTGTCCTCACTGTTGGGAAGTTTCTCCTTAATTCCAGGTTGCTTCTCTCCTTGATTAGTTTCCATCCGTTGCTTCTTGTCCTGCCCTCTGGTGCTTTGGAGAAGGGAGGGAGGAAGGAAGGAAGGAAGGAAGGAAGGAGAAATTTGAAATGGAGAGAGTTTGGTTTCCAAAGTTGGTTCCAACATTGGTTTTAACAGAATAATAGCATTGGAAGGGATCTTGGAGGTCGTCTAGACCAACTCCCTGCCCAAACAGGAGATCCTATATCAGTAATGGCGAACCTATGGCACGCGTACCACAGGTAGCACGCGGAGCCATATCTGAGGGCACGTGAGGCGTTGCCCTATGTCAGTTCCAGCACGCATATGTGCGCTGGCCAGCTGATTTTCGGCCTTCTTTTCAGTCGTTTTCACTCTTCCCAGGTTTCAGAAAAGCCTCTGGAACCCTGGGGACGGCGAAAAACGGCCCAACGGCCCAATAGGAAGTTCAAAAATGAACTTCCGGTTGGCCCGTTGGCCCGTTTTTCACCGTCCCCAGGGTTCCAGAGGCTTTTCTGAAGCCTGGGGAGAGCGAAAAACAGCCCAATGGGCCTACTGGAAGTCCGGAGGCTTCAGTGAGGCCTGTGCGCATGCGCGGGGGGGGGGGAGCAGCGCAGGGGTTGTGCGCATGCATGGTGGCATTGCATTATGGGTGTGTGCACATGCGTGCATGCTATCGTGCACACGCGCACCCTTTTGGCACCCGAGCCAAAAAAGGTTCACCATCACTGTCCTATATCCTTTCAGACAAATCTCTTCTTGAAAGCCTCCAATGATGAAGCACCCACAACTTCTGGTGGCAAGCAGTTCCACTGGTTAATTGTCCTCACCGTCAGGAAATTCCTCCTTAATTCCTGGCTGCTTCTCTCCTTGATTAGTTTCCATCCGCTGCTTCTTGTCCTGCCCTCTGTCAGTTTGGAGAAATCCTCGACTTACAACCATTCCTTTAGTGTGAAATGGGGCGAAATTCCCTCAGCGACACTATCTCTCTTAGCCACAGAAATCTGGGGCTCCATTGCAGTCGTAAGTCGAGGACTACCCGAAAGTCAGTCAGTAAGTAAAAGGCCCAACCAGCAAGAAAGTTAGCGTTGCTGGCTGGGGAATTCTGGGAGTTGAAGTCCACACATCTTCAAACTGCCAAGGTTGAGAAACACTGGCTTAGTGAGATGCGGCGTAGCTTTCTACGAGCAGTGAGGCTGTTCCTGTCGCCATATTGGGGGAATCTTCGCCATATTTAGAGGCCTGATCGCTTTCAGCGTCCCACATCTGAGGTTCTGTTTGACGAAGGACTTCAGCCCTTGAAGCCACGGCCGCTTCCGCTGACAGCGCAAACCGCAGTTATCTCCCTGGCCAGTTTCCTGCCCGGATTCCTGCTTGTTCTCCTGCAACTGCCAGTGAAATCCGTGGCTGCGGCTGGTTAAAAACCCATTTGCACGCACACACACACACACACACACACACACACACACACACACACACACAGACCGATAAAGCATCGGAGCGGTCAAGCTTTGAATCTCTCGGTCTCCCTATGTCCAAGCAAGAAGGAACTCCGTCCACTAGGCCAAGCATGCCACAATCTGCCAGAATCTATTTGCCTGCCCACCCATCCCTCCCTCCCTCTCTTTCTATCCCCCCCCTCTCATCATCATCATTATCTATCTGCAGTATCTATTTATTACCTATCTTTCTCTTTCAATCAATGACTGTCTATCTAGTTATCTATATTGTTACTATTACTATTATCTACAATATCATCATCATCATTATCTATCATCTATTACCTATCTCTCTAAATGTCTGTCTGTCTGTCTGTCTGTCTGTCTGTCTGTCTGTCTGTCTGTCTGTCTGTCTATCTATCTATCTATCTATCTATCTATCTATCTATCTATCTCTATTATCTGTCCATCTGTCTGTCTGTCTGTCTGTCTCCGTCCATCTATCCATCCATCCCATCCATCCATCCATCCATCCATCCATCCATCCATCCATCCATCTATATCTATCTATCTATCTATCTATCTATCTATCTATCTATCTATCTATCTATCTATCTATCTATCTATCTATCTATCTCTATTATCTGTCCATCTGTCTGTCTGTCTGTCTGTCTCCGTCCATCTATCCATCCATCCCATCCATCCATCCATCCATCCATCCATCCATCCATCCATCCATCCATCCATCCATCCATCCATCCATCTATCTCTATTGTCTGTCTGTCTGTCTGTCTGTCTGTCTGTCTGTCTGTCTGTCTGTCTGTCTGTCTGTCTGTCTCCGTCCATCTATCTATCCATCCCATCCATCCATCCATCCATCCATCCATCCATCTCTATCTATCTATCTATCTATCTATCTATCTATCTATCTATCTATCTATCTATCTATCTATCTATCTATCTATCTATCTAGGGTCTCCTTCTTGAGCAGGGGGTTGGACTAGAAGACCTCTAAGGTCCCTTCCATCTCCGTTGTGATTGATACAGATATCCTTTCCTCCTGAATAAACCCCACACAGGGTTGTCTCACCAAGCATGCTGCGTTTTGCAAAATGCTCCCATGCGCGATGCATGAAACGCCACATTTTAACCGAAGAAGAGGAGGAGGAGGAGGAATGGAAAAAGTCACCATTGGCGATCACCGCACCTTCCCAACCAGCTGTGCAATTCAGCCCGGACAGCCGGCGTGGGTGGCTGGCAAAACACCCAGAGCGAACGCTTGCTCCTCGCTATCTCTTCTTCCCCCACCCCACCCCTTCCCCTTCCCCGCCTCACATCGCCCCAAACACTGCCTTCTTTGTCTTCGGCCTCGAAAGCATCCCGGAGTCGTACTGTGGCTGCCTTGTGCAAGACCCCCATTTTCTCCTCTGCATACCGAGCACGTTGGGGTGTGTGTGTGTGTGCAGTGTGAAAAAGCAGGGGGGGTGGCGTTCAGAGAGGGAAGAAATTGGCTTTTGTTCAGCCAGCTCATTCTCCCCCACTTCTCGGCTGTGCTCTGTGCCAGCCGTCCTTTGCACATCAGTATACACTGATATATATCAGCCAACACACTTCTAGGCTGCATAAACAGAGGCATAGAATCAAGATCACGCGAAGTGTTAATACCACTTTATAAGGCCTTGGTAAGGCCACACTTGGAATACTGCATTCAGTTTTGGTCGCCACGATGCAAAAAGGATGTTGAGACTCTAGAAAGAGTGCAGAGAAGAGCAACAAAGAGGATTAGGGGACTGGAGGCTAAAACATATGAAGAACGGTTGCAGGAACTGGGTATGTCTAGTTTAATGAAAAGAAGGACTAGGGGGGACATGATAGCAGTCTTCCAATATTTGAGGGGCTGCCACAAACAAGAGGCGGTCAACTTATTCTCCAAAGCACCTGAAGGTAGAACAAGAAGCAATGGGTGGAAACTAAACAAGGAGAGAACTAAGGAGAAAATTCCTGACAAGTTAGAACAATTAATCAGTGGAACAGCCTGCCACCAGAAGTTGTGAATGCTCCAACACTGGAAGATTTTAAGAAGATTTAACAGAGATTGGATAACCATTTGTCTGAAATGGTATAGGGCCGTGATGGCGAACCTATGGCACAAAATGCTTTAAGATGGGTGGACTCCAATTCCCAGAATTCCCCAGCCAGCATGCTTTAAGAGGTTTGGACTTCAACTCCTTCCTTCCTTCTAGAAGTTGTCCTAGAAGCATCGTTCAGCCTCCAGATCTTCCCCAGACAAATTCTCAGATTTTTCAAGTCCAGACTGAAAAGTGGCTTTTTTCCCTTCCTTCGTTTCGTGTTTTGCAAACTAACCCCCCCCCCCCCCCCCCCGTCTTCCCTCCGGATTCCTCTCCTCCCTTCTTCCTCCTGATTGCCTCGCCCCGCTTAAAATGCAAGCGATTTAAATTTCTGGCCAGATTTTTTTCGGGCGGGCGATTTTGCCCACTTGAAGAGCAGAAGCCGAAACCGGTTCCTTGCAGAAGGGAAGGGAGCGAGTTTTGCAATTATGCGCCTCTTCACAATGCGCCTAATGTGATTAAAACCATCAAAGGCCCCATTGTTTGTGGCCATTCAGTTGAAAGGCCGGGGTTTCCTCCTCCACTTTTTTCCAAGGGGGTTCCTCCCTGAATTTCTTCAATTCCCCCCCCCCCTTTTAATCGGGAATTATTTATTTATTTATTTATTTATTAGTGACATTTATATACCGCCTCACAGTGCAAGCACTCTCTAAGCGGTTTACACCAGTAAGCAATGTATATATTTTACATTGCTCCCAACAATCTGGGTCCTCATTTTACCTACCTCGGAAGGATGGAAGGCTGAGTCAACCTTGAGCCGGTGAGATCTGAACCGCTGACCTGCAGATCAGTGTCAGCTAATGTGGCCTGCAGTACCTGCCTCTAACCGCTGCGCCACCTCGGCTCATCAAAAGACAAACAATGTAGATTATTTTATAGAATTCACAGAAAAGTTAAACATACTGCAACCAAACTTTTATGCCAAAGACAATCTTAACACATAGAACAAGTTAGTCCGTAACTTCAGTCAGTATAACTGAACCAGCATCTAAATGAGTAATTTCATTTGTGCTTGTGCTGACTTAGATATCATTCATATGATAACTTCCTTATTTTGTCGTACCATCAAATCAGATGGCTGTCTAGCCTCTGGCTGGCATAAAATGAGGTGACTGAATATCGGAAACTTGATTTGGGCTCAGGTTTTTGATTTTATGTCTTTGGTTTTAATAGTTTTAATATGCTTCTATGTTATTTTTATTTTTGATTAGGAGCCACCCGGAGTTTGATACAAGATGGGTGGTTATATAAGTGCTTAAATAAATAAATAAACAAAACATTTCTGAAATGACTTTCAACAGGCAAGATGGAAATAAATTTTCAGCTTTGCAAATATTATAATATTTGTTTCTTAAAAATTTCTTAAATTTTTATCAATTATTCCTCCAACACCCCCCTTATTTCTTCAATCCCCCCCCCTTAAATTAAATTATTTTCTTATTTTCTTTGCAACCGGCGTCCTCCCCAACAGGTTGAATAAATGGGGTGGGTGGGGAAGCAGTGGGCTCAGATCTCTAGGCCTGCCCGAATGCAGAATTAGGAGCAGTATAGTTAGTCCTCGATTTACGACCGCAATTCAAACCAGAATATTCCTGTTTGTTAAGCAAGGAGGTTGTTAAATGTGTCACACGTGATGTTGCAATCTTTTTTGGAGGGGGGGCGCTAACAACCGTTAGATTGCGAAATCAGGTGTGACTCACTTAACGACACGAAATCGATGCAGTTGTTAAGCGAATCTGGCTTCCCCATTGATGTGGTTCATCAGAAGGTCAGCATCACGTGACCCCCCCCCGGGACACTTCAGCTGTCATAAGTATGAGTCAGTTGCCGAATGCTCAAATTTTGATCAAATGACCGTGATGATGATGTTTATTTATTTATTTATTTATTTTGGTTTTCTTATATGCCGCCCTACTCCCGAGGGACTCAGGGCGGCGTACAGCAAAAATACAAGAAACCAGCAAATAAACATAATTAAAATCGAATACAAAAATTAAAAATTCAATATTAAAAAAACATCCATCAACCAAACATGTTATGGTCGTAAGTGTGAGGATCGGTCATAAGTCTTTTTTTTCCAGGGCTGTTGTGACTTCAAATGGTAGCTGAACAAATGGTCGTAGGTTGAGGACTACCTGCACTGTTAAGTACAGGTAGTCCTTGACATACGACCACAATTGAGCACAAAATTCCTTTTGCCAAGTGAAATGTTCATTAAGTGAGTTTAGCTGCATTTTACAACCTTTCTTGACACGGTTGTTAAGCGAATCACGGCAGTGGCTAAGTTAGTCACAGAGTTGTTAAGTGAATCTGGCTTCCCCATTGACTTTGCTCATCAGAACGTCGCAAAGGGGGATCACGTAACCCCATGACGCTCCAACTGTTGTAAATAAGAGTCAATTGCCAATGCTGCGACCGTCGTAACTGTGAGAAACGGTCATAAGTCCCTTTTTTCAGTGCCGTGGTAACTTCAAACGGTCACTAAATCAACTGTTGTAAGTTGAGGACTAGCTGTGTCTCCAAATTTCCAAAATGAACCATGGAAATTAGCCGTGAGAAACTTAAGGTTGAATCTGCCATAATTAGAATTTAGAACTTAGAATAACTTTATTGTCACTTTACACTAATCGGCATCAGAATAGGAATAGGAATAGGATTTTAGAATAGGATTTTAGAATAGAATTTTAGAATAGAATTAGAATAGAGAAGAATAGAGAATTAGAATAAGAATTAGAATAGAATATAGAATAGAATAGGAATAGGAATAGAATTTTAGAATAGAATTAGAATAGAGAAGAATAGAGAATTAGAATAGAATTTAGAATTGGAATAGAATATAGAAGAATAGAATTAGAATAGAATTGAATTGAATTGAAATTGGAATAAAAAAAATTAGGATAGAAGAGAAGAGAATATAGAAGAGAACAGAAGAGAACAGAAGAGAACAATAACTTTATTGGGACTTTTAATGTAGACTAATCGGCATACATTAAAATGAACTTTTGTTGCATACAGCTCTCAAAGGGTCAAATATACACTACGTAACCATGACAGAAGAAATAAATAAATTCAAAATTATGCATATACCCACATATATTCTATGACACAGAGAAACAATAATGAAATGGGGCTTAGGAAATCTCTTCCCAGAAATATTTATTTGGGGTTAATTGCAGTTTAGTATTACACACGCAGCTGCCCAAAGCTGTGGTTTATATTAACCATGGCTTATTGGCACAAGGAGCTGAATCAGTCATGGTTTAATAAATCCCTACCTGGGGCAAAGTTTGTCTGGATTTGTGCGGAAGGTTGAACTGGAGTCAAAAATGAACCAACTGTGCTTGACCGTTTCTTGTTGTGTATGAAAATTTGGCGTCCTAGAAATTCTACCCCTAACCTTCCTCTTAACAGTCACTGATCAGGGTCAATTGCCAAAATATTTTGCTATTTTAGTGTGCGGCTTAAAAAAAATGCCATAAAAAGATGGCATTTTTAGGGCAGCGTGCCCAGCCGTGCCTAAGCTCAGGGCTGCAACTTTGATGGAAATCATATTGAGGATTAATGTAACATGCGAAACCAGCTGTTGGGTTTTGCAAACCAGATTTCTAGACTTGCTTGTCCCAAGTCTGAACACAACAAGCTCTCCCAGCCAATAAAAGGGGAATTATTATTATTATTATTATTATTATTATTATTATTATTATTATTATTATTATTATTATTATTATTATTATTATTATTATTATTATTATTATTATTATTATTATTATTATTATTATTATTATTATTAACAATACTGCAGCCACGGCCCTACGGGTTAAGACCATGATGGAGAACCTATCGCACGCGTGCCACAGGTGGCACCGCAGCACCCTCTCTGTGGGCATGCGAGCCGTCGCCCCATTTCAGCTCCACCGCGCATGCAGGGGGGGTCTCTGCCGTGCATGCAGGGGGGGCGCCATGCGGGGCACATGTGCGAGGCCTGCACGTGCATTGCATTTTGGGGGTTCGGGCGCACATGCATTCTCATGCATGCGCGCATGCTTTGGGCACTCGGTCCGGAAAAGGTTAGTCATCACTGGGTTAAGATCTACAGGTAGTCCTCGACTTACGACCACAGTTGAAACCCAAAATTTCTGTTGCTAAGCGAGACAATTGTTAAGTGAGCGTGGTCCTGTTTCATGACTTTTCTTGTCGCAGCTGTTAAGGGAGTCACTGCAGATATTCAGTTAGTCACACGGCTATTGGAGAGAAAAAAAATCACAAAAGTCACAGTTGCATAAGTGAGGGACAGTGCAAATGGTCGTAAATGCGATTTGGTTCCTGCAACCGTTCATCGTATGTTTGAGCCTCCAGTCCCCTAATCATCTTTGTTGCTCTTCTCTGCACTCTTTCCAGAGTCTCAACATCTGTTTTTACATCGTGGCGACCAAAACTGTATGCAGTATTCCAAGTGTGGCCTTACCAAGGCATTATAAAGTGGTATTAACACTTCACGTGATCTTGATTCTATCCCTCTGTTGATGCAGCCTAGAACTGTGTTGGCTTTTTTGGCAGCTGCTGCACACGGCTGGCTCACATTTAAATGGTTCTCCACTAGGACTCCAAGATCCCTCTCACAGTTACTACTGTTGACCAGGTTACCTTCGGGATCGCATCCTACCACATACCTCCCTACGACCGGTTAGGTCCCATAGAGAGGGCCTCCTCCGGGTCCCATCGGCCAAACAATGTCGGTTGGCGGGGCCGCGGGGGAGGGCCTTCTCTGTGGGAGCCCCGTCCCTCTGGAACCAACTCCCACCAGAGATCCGGACTATCCCCACCCTGCTGGCCTTCTGTAAAGCCATAAAAACTTGGCTCTTCCAGCAGGCAGGGTGAATAGGAAGATCAGACTCCCCCCATGAATGTTGTTGTTATAATGTTTTAATTATGCTTTTTAATTTTTAAACTATGATAATTGTTTTTACTGTACGTTTCTTATCCATGTTGTACGCCGCCCTGAGTCCCACGGGATTGGGCGGCCTATAAGAGCGTTTATTAAATTAAATTAAATTATTAAGGTACCACATATACCAGGAGTGTCAAACTCAGGGCCCGTGGTCTGGATCGAGCCCGGAGGGTGCTTAGATCTGGCCTGTGGGGCTGCCCTGGAAACAGCGAAGGACCAGCCCGCAGTGCCTCTACCAGTGAAAACTGAGCTCGGGAGGGCCGCACGCATTGCCCACCCAAACTCTTTTTTTGGCTGTGATGGCCTCCTGCAACCCTCTGCCCAGCGAAAACGGAGCTCAGGAGGGCCGCGCTCTGTTTTTCCTGGCAGAGTGCGCGGCCACCTCAGGCGCCTCCGACACGAGTGATGTCGGGCTGGCCACACACACACCCCTGGCTGCAACCCCTGGTCACGACCTCCCCGTCCCCCGAGGTCAAACCCAACCTGATGCGGCCCTCAATGAAATTGAGTTTGACACCCAAGTTTGACCTGAGCATTTGGTTTGTCTTGCCTAAATGTAGAACCTTAACTTTCCTCACCATTGAATTTCATTTTGCTAGCGTCCTTAGTGATGGGTTCCACCCTGCAAGCACCCAGCGAGCAGGGAACTACGGCTCCCGCGATCCATCGCAGCAGGTTCATCAATGTCATCCTTTCTTTTCCCAGGTCCCGTCCCGTCCTCGAAGCGCACGGGGATCCCCACGCCACGGGAGCTGCCGAGCGCCGTCGCCCGGGAAAAGGCGGTCCTGAGGCCTAGGAAAGCTCAGCCCAGCCCGACGTCTTCCGGAGCACCCACCCCCACCAAGCATTCTCGGCCGTCTCTCAAGCCCAAGAATGAGGCGGAGGTCGGCGACAAGGCGGGCCTGGCGTCCCAAGTCAAGGAGCTGCTGGCCGAGGCCAAGACGAAAGACTCAGAGATCACCAAACTCCGTAACGAGTTGAAGAAGCGTCAAGACAAGGAGTTGGCCAACCTCCCTGGTTTGGTGGACACACCGGTGGATGGTCTTCCAACCGAGGTGGAGTCCGTCATCCAGGCCCTGCAGGAGAAGAACAAGAGCTTCCAGAGGGAACTTCTCAACCTTGGAGAGGAGAACCGACTCTTGAAGGAGAAGCTAAACCAACGGGAACATTCGCCCCTTTCCGATACCAGCAGCAGCCTGCCCACCCCGACCACGCAGGAGTCCAGTTTTGGCAGCCCGACTCAGCCGTCCCTTTGCAGCAACCCCACCGGCGGCAGCCACTGTGTCAACGGGCCTCCGCTGCGCAACTCGGGGTCGTCCAGCAGCGACGTGACCAAAGCGTCTTTGTCCCCCGATGCCTCCGATTTCGAGCACATCGTGGATGTCCCCTCCAGGCCTCCGTCCTCCGGCAGCAACGTCTTCAAGAGCTCGAGATGCTCCACCTCGGGGAGCTCGCCCAACAACGCCAGCGACCTCTCGGTGGCCTCTCTCACCGAGCGGATCCAGCGGATGGAGGAGAACCACCACTGCACGGCGGAGGAGCTTCAGGCCACCCTGCAGGAGCTGTCCGACCAGCAGCAGGTGGTCCAGGAGCTGACGGCGGAGAACGAGAAGCTGGCCGAAGAGAAGGCCATGCTGGAGAGGTCCTTCTGCCAACACCGGGAGCGAGCCGAGCAGCTGAGCCAAGAGAACGAGAAGCTGACCGCCCTCCTGCAGGATCGCCCGAAAGCGGACGAGAGCAAAGCCAAGGTTCACGAGCTGGAGCTGCGATGCGCCGAGCTGCAGGAGAAGGCCCAGTTTGAGCGCGAGAAGATGCTCAACATTCAACAGCAGCTGACCAGTAGCTTGAGGAGCCTGGAGAGGGAACATCAAGAGGCCCAAGCGGCGGTCAAGAACCTGGGAGAGGAAGCCAAGCGGCTGGGCGGCCACCTGGAGACCGAGCGGCTGAACAACGGCGCCTTAGCCAGGACCCTGGAAGACTGCAAGGTCCACCTGGAAGGTTTGAAGATCGAGAGCGAGTCGCTGCGGTCCCAGCTGGACAGCGAGAAGCGGAAATCGGCTGCCATGGATGCCATGGAGCAGGCGGCCGGCCGCTCGGACCTCCACGAGGTGCTGCGCGGGATCCGAGCCGAGCGAGACCAGTTGGAACAATCCTGCACGGAGCTGAGGCAGGAGCTGCTGAAGGCCCACAGCGAGGTGAAGACTCTGCAAGGGCAGCTGGCCAAGGTAAGGCGTTCTGCGGAGCCTCCAGAGGCAGCAGCAGTGTATCTGAGAAGGCCACAGAAGGCGGGAAAGGTGGTCGTTCTTGTGGACTTCTGGCATGGTGGGAGTGGCACTCCGCACACGTTGCACATTTGAGCTGGTCCTGTGGGGTGCCTGCAGTGATATTACATGTCCTCAACTTACAATTGAGCCCAAAATTTCTATTGCCACGCGAGAAACTCCCAGAATTCCCCAGCAGCATGCTTTCAATGGATGGATTTCAACTTCAACCCCCAGAATTCCCCAGCCGAGCCCCCTAATCACGTGACCGAACTTTAGGCACTCGGCAACCACGGCCGTTTGCAAGTTACGTGCCTACGTTTGATGCCGGTTTTGCCAAAAAACGTCATTTACTTCTGGTTTTCCGCAAAACCAGCCCTTAACAAATCACGAGTCCAATTTAAAGACCCCCCCCCCGAAAAAAGATTGTGAATTCAACTCAAGTCATGTGACCGACCTGCTTTATAACTATCATGCTTTACGACCCTGATGGGCAGGCTCCAATATGGTTGTAACCCAAGGACTGGTTTTTGGAAAAGTGGTCCCTAACTCTACTTTAGAGGTCTCCAAACATGGCCCCTTTAAGACGGGTGGACTTCAACTCCCAGAATTCCCCAGCCAGCCATGCTGGCTGGGGAATTCTGGGAGTTGAAGTCCACCCGTCTTAAAGGGGCCATGTTTGCAAAAATGCTTTGGCCGGTTTGGCTCTCCAGCACACCCTTCTCTGCCCAGCCTCCTTAGTGATTTATTTTTTTCCCCCTTTTGTGCCCAGCCCAGTTGTGACGTTGTGCGCTTATGTGCAGTCAGTCACCTGGCAATTCTTGGACTTGTAACCCAATAAACCTTTGCTGTACTTGGAAGTGAATCGGTTCAGGGAGTGGCCTCTAACCAACAGGTGTCTTGCACCTCCCTGGGAAAAAGGGTGTGTGTGTTTGTGTGTTGTCCGATCTCGCAACTGGATTTGGAAGCTCTCAAAGAAGAACAACGGGGGAGTGGGGGGACTGTTGGTGTTGGTCAACCCCTGAGGCTTCGAATTGTGTCTCTTGTGTCAGACTCAGGGTATTTAGATTCCTGCTGCACTTTGTTTTCCTTTTTCAAAAGTTTATCCATCCATTTATCTATCATCACTCTCTCTCTCTATCATCTAGCTATCACCTATCTTTCTCTCTCTCTCTCTCCCTCTTTCTCTGTCTCAATATCATCTATCTAAAGTATCTATCTGTCTCTATTGTCTGTCTGTCTGTCTGTGTGCCTCTATTATCTCTCTGTCTCTCTTGATTATCTGTCCGTCCGTCTGTCTGTCTGTCTGTCTATCTATCTATCTATCTATCTATCTATCTATCTATCTATCTATCTATCTATCTATCTATCTATCTATCTATCTATCTCTATTATCTGTCTGTCTGTCTCTATTATCTATCTTTCCGTCTCGTCTCATCTCGTCTCGTCTTGTCTCTATTCTACTCTACTCTACTCACCTATCATCCATCTGTCTGTCTGTCTGTATCTACCTACCTGCCTGCCTACCTACCTACCTGCCTGCCTGCCTACCTACCTACCTGCCTGCCTACCTACCTATCTATTAATTCTGTCTCTACTCTACTCTACTCTACACTCTACCTACCTATCATCCATCCATCTACCTGTCTCTATTATCTATCTGTCTATCTATCTATCTTTCTGTCTCGTCTCTACTCTACTCGTCTCGTCTCTACTCTACCTGCCTACCTATCATCTATCTATCTATCTATCTATCTATCTATCTATCTATCTATCTATCTATCTATCTATCTATCTATCTATCTATCTATCTATCTATCTATCTATCTATCTATCTATCTATCTATCTATCTATCTATCTCTATTATCTGTCTGTCTGTCTGTTTATCTTGTCTCTATTATCTATCTTTCCGTCTCGTCTCGTCTCGTCTCGTCTCGTCTTGTCTCTACTCTACTCTACTCTACTCTACTCTACTCTACTCTACTCTACTCTACTCTACTCTACTCTACTCTACTCTACTCTACTCTACTCTACCCACCTATCATCCATCTGTCTGTCTGTATCTACCTACCTACCTACCTCTCTATTAACTCTACTCTACTCTACTCTACTCTACTCTACTCTACTCTACTCTACTCTACTCTACTCTACTCTACTCTACTCTACTCTACTCTACACTCTACCTACCTATCATCCATCCATCCATCCATCCATCTCTATTATCTGTCTTGTCTCTATTATCTATCTATTTATCTATCTTTCTGTCTTGTCTCTACTCATCTCTACTCTACTCGTCTCTACTCTACCTACCTACCTATCATCTATCTATCTATCATCTATCTATCTATCTATCTATCTATCTATCTATCTATCTATCTATCTATCTATCTATCTATCTATCATCTGTCTGTCTGTCTGTCTGTCTGTCTCTATTATCTATCTTTCTGTCTCTACTCTGTTATCTACCTACCTACTGACCTATTATTTATCTATCTATCACATTTAATCATCATCCATCTCCCTTGCAGAGGGAACCTGGGTGGTGTACAATAATACATCAAAAGCCTAAAAAACAGTATATACAATTTTAAAAATTTTCATGGAAGATATAGAGAAGCCCAGAACTATTGAACAAGTAGTCCTTGACTTATGGCCAGAATTGAACCCAAAATTTCCATTGCAAAGCAAGACGGTTGTTTCCCCTCCTTTTATGACCTGTCTTGGCACAGTTGTTAAGTGAATCACTGCAGTTGTTAAGTTAGTAACACGGTTGTTAAGTGAATCTGGAATCCCCATTCACTTTGCTGGTCAGAAGGGAATCATATGACCCCAGGACACTACAGCCGTCATAAATATGAGTCAGTTGCCAAGCATCTGAATTTTGACCATGAGGTCATAAGTGTGAAAAACGGTCACTTTTTCCAGTGCCGTTGTAACTTCCGATGCTGTCGTAACTTCAAACAGTCACTAAATGACCTGTTATAACTCGAGGACTACCTGTACATCGCAATCATATATACACGGGGACAGTGGTGTCAGTCATAACCGCAAGCGCCCGTCGCAATTCTAACTTTTTCCAGCACTATCGTAAATTTGGAAATTCGCTAAGCGAACGTTCGTAAGTCGAGGACCACATCTTCCGGTGGGATGGCAGAGGGCTCCCGGGTGCCATTCCCCCCCCCCCGTCCTTTTCATGCCCACTTTGTGCCTCCCTCTCCCCCCCCCCGCGCAGGTGGAGAAGGAAGGGGAGCAGCTGAAGGAGACGTGTGCGGGGCAGGCGGAGCAGCTGAGCCAGACGGGCCTGAGGCTGCAGGAGAAGAACGCGGAAAGCGAAGCGGAGCTGAAGAACCTCAAGGAGGCCATCTTCGAGCTGGAGGACCAGGTGGAGCAGCACCGGGCGGTCAAGCTGCACGACGACCAGATCATCGGCGACCTGGAGAGTAGGTAGTGGCTGGCTGGGTTGGAGCTGGAATCCCCCCCCCCTCCAGGTTGTTCAAAGAGGTGGTCAGTTGGAGCTTGCACCACGCACACGCGCACACATGTACACCTGTTTTGTCTTCACTGCAGCCCTGCAAGGTAGGATGGGGGAAAGGGAGCAGCCGGGACAGGATCCGCCCTTGTGACCCTGTGCAAGTTTTTCTTTCTTTCTTTCTTTCTTTCTTTCTTTCTTTCTTTCTTTCTTTCTTTCTTTCTTTCTTTCTTTCTTTCTTTCTTTCTTTCTTTCTTTCTTTCTTTCTTTCTTTCTTTCCCTCTCAATCTTTCTCTTTCTTTCCCTTCCTTCTCTCCCTCCCTCCCTCCCTCCTTCCTTCCTTCTTTTTCTTTTAGTCTCTTTCTTTCTTTCTGTCTGTCTGTCTGTCTGTCTGTCTTCTTTGTCTTTCAAACTTTGTCTTTTTTTCTTTCTTTTTTCCTTTTTCTTTCTCTCCCTCTCTTTTAATCTTTCTCTTTTTCTGTTTCTTTGTCTCTCTCTTTCAACCTTTTCCTTCTTTCCTTCCTTTCTTTCTTTCCCTCTCAATCTTTCTCTTTCTGTCTCTCTGTCTCTTTTTATTTCTTTCCCTCCCCCCTTCCTTCCTTTTTTTCTTTTACTCTTTCTTTCTTCTGCACCACTGCACTGCCGAGGTGGTGCAGTGGTTAAATGCAGCACTGCAGGCTGCTAGTTCAGCAGTTCAGCAGTTCAAATCTCACCGGCTCAAGGTTGACTCAGCCTTCCATCCTTCTGAGGTCGGTAAAATGAGGACCCAGATTGTTGGGGGCAATATGCTGAACTCTGTAAACCGCTTAGAGAGGGCTGTAAAGCACTATGAAGCGGTATATAAGTCTAAGTGTTATTATTATTTCTTTCTTTCTTTCTTTCTTTCTTTCTTTCTTTCTTTCTGTCTGTCTGTCTGTCTGTCTGTCTGTCTGTCTGTCTTTCTTTGTCTTTCAAACTTTTTCTTTTTTCTTTTTCTTTTTTCTTTCTCTGCCTCTCTTTCAATCTTTCTCTTTTTCTCATGTCTCTTTGTCGCTCTCTCTTTCAATCTCTTCTTTCTTTCTTTCTTTCTTTCTTTCTTTCTTTCTTTCTTTCTTTCTTTCTTTCTTTCTTTCTTTCTTTCTTTTCCTCTGTCTCTTTCTCTCTCTCTCCCTCCCTCCCTCTCTCTCTCTCTCTCTCTCTCACACACACACACACACTTTTTCTCCCATTTATTAAAGCAAGTCATCATTTGACCGTCCCGATTTTATGAACTTTTTTGCGGTGATCATTATGCGAATCACCATGATTATTAAACGATTATGATAATAATTATTGTCCTAATGATTATCACCACGGTCATTAAGCAAACTCATTATTTGCGTTTTTTCCAAAAGCCAGAAGTAAACTCATTGTTCAAAAAAGTATAAATTGTGGTCACAACTAATTCAAAGTTGTCCGTTTAGGACAAACCCCTCAAAAGATACTCATGACCCGGATTCAAATTTTGACAGCCGCTCCCCTCCTGCAGTCATGTGACCCCATTTCAGTGCTCCATAACCAGGTTGCATTGAGGGCTGTTTGCAATGTCCCACAATCACGTGGCCACGATTTATGGCCCTTCTGTTGACAACAAACATTTACTTCCGGTTTCCAGTGGATCGTAAACAATAGGTTTGCTTAATGACCACTGCAAAAAGGTCATAGAATTGAACGCCATCAGGTAATGATCCACTTAAGGACTGACACAGCTTACAACCATATAATCAAGATCAGCCGTCAGCTCTCTGGATGAGACAAGATTGCCACCTGCTGGCAGATGTTGGGCATGTTCAGGGAGCTGAAATTGATTTACGAGTGGAACATAAAATTTAATTATTTTGCAGGACCCAAAATATCCCTTTGGATCCTGCAAAATGAATTTTATTTTGCAAAAAAAAAAAGTCAGTTTTATTTTGCAAAACGAATCAATTTCATTTTGCAAAACGAATCAATTTCATTTTGCAAATGAAATCAATTTTATTTTGCAAAACGAATCAAATTTATTTTGCAAAAGAAATCAATTTATTTTGGTCAAGGGCAGATTGTTCATCCATAAAGGGGCATCAGATTCTAACAGAGTTGGAAGAGACCTCGGAGGTCTTCTAGTCCAGCCCCCTGCTCAGTTAGGAAACCCCATACCATTCCAGACAAATGGTTGTCCAGTCTCTTCTTTATTTATTTAATTAATTTATTTATTATTAGGTTCTTCTATGCCGCCCTACTCCCTAAGGACTCAGGGCGGCGAAAGCCTCCATTGATGGAGCATCCACAACTTCTGGTGGCAAGCTGTTCCACTGGTTAATTGTCCTCACTGTTAGGAAGATTCTCCTTAACTCCACGTTGCTTCTCTCCTTGATTGGTTTCGAAATGCTTTTTCTTCCCAGATAACCTGCTCAAATTGGAAGATCAGAAGCTGGAACTGGAGAGACATCTGAAGATGCTGAATAAACAAATTAAGGTGAGGTTCCAATGGAAGAGAACATTTTTAGCTCAGGGTTGAAATGTGGGGTCCTTGGTGCTCTCTGAGCTGCGTGATTTTCTTTGCAGATGTTTCGTTACCCAAGTAGGTAACATCATCAGGGCTAGAAGGGAGTGTGGTTTGTGGAAAAGGAGCAAGACAGGGAGGAGGGGGAGGAGAATTGCGAGGTCGTTTATGCTGTCTGAGCTTGGTGGTTTTATTGCAGACGTTTCATTACCAAACTAGGTAACCTCATCAGCATTAGAAGGAAGTGGGGTTTGCTAAGAAGATGAGGAGGAGGAGGAGGAGGAGGAGGAGGAGGAGGAGGAGGAGGAGGAGGAAATGGATTGTGGGGTCCTTGGTGCTCTCTGAGCTTGGTGGTTTTCTTACAGACGTTTCATGACTCAACTAGGTAACATCATCAATGCTTGAATAGAGAGGGGTTTGCAGGGAGGAGGAGGAAGATGACTGTGGGGTCCTTGGAGCTCTCTGAGCTTGGTGGTTTTCTTGCAGACATTTCATTAACGAACTAGGTAACATCATCAGTGCTAGAAGGGAGAGTGGTTTGTGGAGGAGGAGGAGGAGGAGAAGGAGGAGGTTAGGGTTAGAGGGGCTTGTGAGGAGGAGGAGGAGGAGGAGGAGAGGAGGAAGAAGAAGAGGAGGAGGAGGAGGAGGAGGAGAAGGGGGTTAGGGTTAGAGGGGCTTGTGAGGAGGAGGAGGAGGAGGAAGAAGAAGAAGTGGAGGAGGAGGAGAAAGGGGTTAGGGTTAGGGTTAGGGTTAGGGTTAGAGGGGCTTGTGAGGAGGAGGAGCAGGAGCAGGAGCAGGAAGAGGAGGACTGTGGGTACTCTCTGAGCTGAGTGGTTTTCTTGCAGACATTTCATTACCCAAATAGGTAACATCATCAGTGCTAGAAGCGAGTGAGGTTTGTGCTCTATTTAACATAGGTTGCCCTGTCAGCGTTGTGTGGAAGTGTTGCTTTCTTCTTAGTAGGCCCCTGATTAGGCTGTTGTGTACTGTAGCTACATAACAGAGATCAACCCACTACTCCCTTCTAACACTGATGATGTTACCTAGTTCGGTAATGAAATGTCTGCAAGAAAACAAGAAAACTCAGAGAGCACCAAGGACCCCTCAGTCCTCCTCCTCCTCCTCCTCCTCTAAAACCCCTCCCTCCTAATATTGATGATGTTACCCAGTTCGGTAATGAAACGTCTGCAAGAAAACCACCACGGTTCCAGGAGCACCAAGGTGAGGTTCTCTTTTTGGGTATCAACAGCAGCAGCTTGTGGGAAGATGATCCCCCTTGATCAGAGATCTGCAGTTAGAGGGGATCCCCCGCACCCACCCCTGCAGATCCCCCAGGCAATATCAGCTGCACCCACCACCCTGGCTTTTCTTCCTCCCTCCATCCCACCCCGGCTGCTCTAATGGGAGAGAGAGTCAAACATTCCTGAAAGTCCAAGCCGAGGGATGAAGGAAAAAAGAAACGGGAAAACATTAGTACGCCAAATAAAATCAAAAGCTTATCAAACTGGCTGCAGCCAGGTCTTTTCAGACAGCCGGAGAGGACCAGACATTCCTGGGCATTTTATTTATTTAAAATATTTGTATGGCTGCCCACCTCAACCAAAACATCTCTGGGAAAATTGCAGACCATCCAAGAGAAAGAATGCAAAACCAGAACACATAAGCCAAACTCCTGGCATTCAAAATAATGAATAATAATAATAATAATAATAATAAGAAGAAGAAGAAGAAGAAGAAGAAGAAGAAGAAGAAGAAGAAGAAGAAGAAGAAGAAGAAGAAGAAGAAGAAGAAGAAGAAGAAGAAGAAGAAGAAGAAGAAGTTTTTTAAAAAATGGCATCCAAAGTGGGGAAAAATAAGAATAGTAATTAGAATATTTTTAACCTGGGGTCTAACCCAATTTTCTGGAAGTAGAAGTCTGTAATCTTAAAAGTTCCCAAGTTTGAAAAACACTATTCTAGACAGAAACATAGAAAACGGAAGGCAGGAAATTATTTTGAATTAATTCAATTAATTAATTGAATTGAATCTTATTTAATTAATTGTTTTTTAATTATTATTTTTGGATTTTATTTATTTTAATTTTATGCTTTTATTTTTAATTTGTGTCAGATTATGGACATGTTTAAACTCAGTTACTGATGGATGGATTTAATTCCCAGAATTCTTAGCAGTGGCAATGCTGGCTGGGGAATTCTGGGAATTGTACAGGTAGTCCTCGACTTACAACTGTTCATTTAGCGACCATTCAAAGTTACGACAGCACTGAAAAAAGTGACACACTTTTTTCACACATACGACCGTTGCAGCATCCCCGTGGTCACGTGATCAAAATCCAGGCGCTTGGCCACTGACTCATATTTATGACGGTCGCAGTGTCCCCCGGGCTCACGCGATCCCCTTTTGCAACCTTCTGACCAGCCAAGTCGACAGGGAACCCGGATTCGCTTAACAGCTGACTTCGCAACTACGGTGACTCACTGAACAACGGTGGCAGGAAAGGTCGTAAAGTGGGGCAAGCTAAAATGAAGCAAATGTCTCGCTTAGCAACAGAAATGTGGGTCCCCGTCCACTGTGGTCGTAAGTCGAGGACTGCCTGTATCCCGTTTGCTGTTAGCCAATCCTGACCCTCCCTCCCTCCCTCGCTCTGCCCCCTAGGAGGAGACGGAGGAATGGCACCGCTTCCAAGCTGACCTGCAGACCGCCGTAGTGGTGGCCAACGACATCAAATGTGAGGTGCAGCAAGAGCTGCGCGCCGTCAAACGTCGCCTCCTGGAGGAGGAGGAGAAAACTGCACGGTTGCAGAAGGAACTAGAGGAAGTTCAAGGAGGAAGCAGCCGGTGAGGGGGCTGGGGGCAGCGGCGGTGGTGGGGAAGGGTGCCTAACAAACCCCCTCCCCTCCCCAGAAGTCTGGGTCAGGGGTACCTTTCCCTCTCCCCACTGTTGGGCAGCAACTCTGCATCATCACTCTCTCTTCTCGCAGGCTTTGTCGAAAGGCACTGTTGTAGTTTGTGTGCAAAAAAAGCGTGCTTGTTACACACTGTTTGTACTGTACTGCACAGTGGGCAGGAACGTGGTTGGTTGGTTGGTTGGTTATATATTTATTCATTTATTCACTCATTCATTCATCCATTTACTCATTGATTCATTTATTTATTCATTCATTCATTTACTTATTCATTTATTTATTTATTTATTCATTTATTTACTCATTCATTCATTCATTGATTCATCCATTTATTTATTTACTCATTTATTCATTGATTGATCGATTGATGGATCAATTGATGGATCGATTGATTCATTCATTTATCTATCTATTTGTAAAATTTATTAACTGCCCAACTTCCAGACAGTGCCACTGGACAGTTCCTTCTGTTCAGCACCGGTCAGAATGCACCCGGAATGTGGTGGTGTTTTCTCAGCCTCTCGGGTTTTATAAAGATCAGAATGACGGTGTTGGAAGGGACCTCGGAGGTCTTCTAGTCCAACCCCCTGATCAAGGAAGATACCCTAGGCTAGCAGTCCCCAACTTTTACCGCACGGCAGCCTGGCGGAGGTAGAGGGATAACCGACCCAGGCAAGCGGAGGGCCAGTGCGCACGTGTGCCAAGCTGTCACTTGTGTGAGCTGAGCTACACGCGTGCACTTTGGCCATCGCACACGCCACCCGCTTTCAAACAGGCCAAGACCTGGAGTGGGCTTGGGTTTGGTGATCCCTGCCCTATGCCATTCCAGACAAATGGCTGTCCAATCTCTTCGTTAAGACCTCTAGTGTTGGAGCGCCCACAACTTCTGGTGGCAAGCTAAAGATTAATTGTCCTCACTGTCAGGAAGTTTCTCCTTAATTCCAGGTTGCTTCTCTCCTTGATGAGTTTCCTTCCGTTGCTTCTTGTCCTGCCTTCTGGGGCTTTGGAGAATAATTTGACCCCCTCTTCCTCAAATATTGGGAAACTGCTATATTGCTGATGAATGGGAGCGTGTGCTCCCGAGAGCAAGTAATATGATGGGGAGGATGGGGGAATTTTTGGAGCTGATAGGTTGGAGAAGGCCTCTGCCTCCAAGTTCTAGAAAACCTTTGCAGGCGATGGAGCAGATGTGTTGAGTATTGTTCTAGAAGGCAAGAAAAGGTTTAAATCACAAGGAAGATGGTGGGTGGGTGGGTGGACAGAGGGGTGGATGAATGGACAGTTGGAGGGATGAAGAGATGGAGGGATGGAGGCTTGGACATAAAAGGAAGGATGGAGAGTTGGAGGTATGGAGAGTTGGAGGGATAGAGGGATGGATGGAGGGATAGAGAGACATGGAGGGATGAATGGACAGTCAGAGGGATGGAGAGATGGATGGATGGAAATGGAGGGATAGAGGGACAGACGGATGGATGAATGGACAGTCGGAGAGGGAGGGATTGAAGCTTGGACAGATAAAAGGATGGATGGAGAGTTGGAGGGATGGAGAGTTGGAGGTATGGAGAGTTGGAGGGATAGAGGGATGGATGGAGGGATAGAGGGACAGACGGGTGGATGAATGGACAGTTGGAGAGATGGATGGATGGATGGACAGATGGAGGCGTGGTCATCTAAAAGGATGGAAGGACAGATGGAGGGATGAATGGACAGTCGGAGAGATGGAGAGATGGAGGGATGGAGGGATGGAGGCTTGGACATATAAAAGGATGGAGGGATACAGACGGATGGATGGATGGACAGTCGGAGGGATGGAGAGATGGATGGAGGGATGGAGATGGAGGGATAGAGGGACAGACGGATGGATGAATGGACAGTTGGAGGGATGGAGAGATGGATGGATGGATGGAGATGGAGGGATACAGACGGATGGATGAATGGACAGTTGGAGGGATGGAGAGATGGATGGAGGGATGGAGATGGAGGGATAGAGGGACAGACGGATGGATGAATGGACAGTCGGAGGGATGGAGAGATGGAGGGATGGATGGAGATGGAGGGATAGAGGGACAGACGGATGGATGAATGGACAGTCGGAGGGATGGAGAGATGGATGGAGGGATGGAGATGGAGGGATAGAGGGACAGACGGATGGATGAATGGACAGTCGGAGGGATGGAGAGATGGATGGAGGGATGGAGATGGAGGGATAGAGGGACAGACGGATGGATGAATGGACAGTCGGAGGGATGGAGAGATGGATGGAGGGATGGAGATGGAGGGATAGAGGGACAGACGGATGGATGAATGGACAGTCGGAGGGATGGAGAGATGGATGGAGGGATGGAGATGGAGGGATAGAGGGACAGACGGATGGATGAATGGACAGTCGGAGGGATGGAGAGATGGATGGAGGGATGGAGATGGAGGGATAGAGGGACAGACGGATGGATGAATGGACAGTCGGAGGGATGGAGAGATGGATGGAGGGATGGAGATGGAGGGATAGAGGGACAGACGGATGGATGAATGGACAGTCGGAGGGATGGAGAGATGGATGGATGGAGGGATGGAGGCTTGGACATATAAAAGGATGGAGGGACAGATGGATGGATGGATGGAGATGGAGGGATAGAGGGACAGACGGATGGATGAATGGACAGTCGGAGGGATGGAGAGATGGAGGGATGGAGGGATGGAGGCTTGGACATATAAAAGGATGGAGGGACAGATGGATGGATGGATGGAGATGGAGGGATAGAGGGACAGACGGATGGATGAATGGACAGTCGGAGGGATGGAGAGATGGAGGGATGGAGGGATGGAGGCTTGGACATATAAAAGGATGGAGGGACAGATGGATGGAGGGATGGAGATGGAGGAATAGAGGGACAGACGGATGGATGAATGGACAGTCGGAGGGATGGAGAGATGGATGGATGGATGGAGATGGAGGGATAGAGGGACAGACGGATGGATGAATGGACAGTCGGAGGGATGGAGAGATGGATGGATGGATGGAGATGGAGGGATAGAGGGACAGACGGATGGATGAATGGACAGTCGGAGGGATGGAGATGGAGGGATAGAGGGACAGACGGATGGATGAATGGACAGTCGGAGGGATGGAGAGATGGAGGGATGGAGGCTTGGACATATAAAAGGATGGAGGGACAGACGGATGGATGAATGGACAGTCGGAGGGATGGAGAGATGGATGGAGGGATGGAGATGGAGGGATAGAGGGACAGATGGATGGATGAATGGACAGTCGGAGGGATGGAGAGATGGATGGAGGGATGGAGATGGAGGGATAGAGGGACAGACGGATGGATGAATGGACAGTCGGAGGGATGGAGAGATGGATGGAGGGATGGAGATGGAGGGATAGAGGGACAGACGGATGGATGAATGGACAGTCGGAGGGATGGAGAGATGGATGGAGGGATGGAGATGGAGGGATAGAGGGACAGACGGATGGATGAATGGACAGTCGGAGGGATGGAGAGATGGATGGAGGGATGGAGATGGAGGGATAGAGGGACAGACGGACGGATGAATGGACAGTCGGAGGGATGGAGAGATGGATGGAGGGATGGAGATGGAGGGATAGAGGGACAGACGGATGGATGAATGGACAGTCGGAGGGATGGAGAGATGGATGGAGGGATGGAGATGGAGGGATAGAGGGACAGACGGATGGATGAATGGACAGTCGGAGGGATGGAGAGATGGATGGATGGAGGGATGGAGGCTTGGACATATAAAAGGATGGAGGGACAGATGGATGGATGGATGGAGATGGAGGGATAGAGGGACAGACGGATGGATGGATGGACAGTCGGAGGGATGGAGAGATGGATGGAGGGATGGAGATGGAGGGATAGAGGGACAGACGGATGGATGAATGGACAGTCGGAGGGATGGAGAGATGGATGGAGGGATGGAGATGGAGGGATAGAGGGACAGACGGATGGATGAATGGACAGTCGGAGGGATGGAGAGATGGAGGGATGGAGGGATGGAGGCTTGGACATATAAAAGGATGGAGGGACACATGGATGGATGAATGGACAGTCGGAGGGATGGAGAGATGGATGGAGGGATGGAGATGGAGGGATAGAGGGACAGACGGATGGATGAATGGACAGTCGGAGGGATGGAGAGATGGATGGATGGAGGGATGGAGGCTTGGACATATAAAAGGATGGAGGGACAGATGGATGGATGGAGATGGAGGGATAGAGGGACAGACGGATGGATGAATGGACAGTCGGAGGGATGGAGAGATGGAGGGATGGAGGGATGGAGGCTTGGACATATAAAAGGATGGAGGGACAGATGGATGGATGGATGGAGATGGAGGGATAGAGGGACAGACGGATGGATGAATGGACAGTCGGAGGGATGGAGAGATGGATGGATGGATGGAGATGGAGGGATAGAGGGACAGACGGATGGATGAATGGACAGTCGGAGGGATGGAGAGATGGATGGATGGAGATGGAGGGATAGAGGGACAGACGGATGGATGAATGGACAGTCGGAGGGATGGAGAGATGGATGGAGGATGGAGATGGAGGGATAGAGGGACAGACGGATGGATGAATGGACAGTCGGAGGGATGGAGAGATGGAGGGATGGAGGCTTGGACATATAAAAGGATGGAGGGACAGATGGATGGATGGATGGAGATGGAGGGATAGAGGGACAGACGGATGGATGAATGGACAGTCGGAGGGATGGAGAGATGGATGGATGGATGGAGATGGAGGGATAGAGGGACAGACGGATGGATGAATGGACAGTCGGAGGGATGGAGAGATGGAGGGATGGAGGGATGGAGGCTTGGACATATAAAAGGATGGAGGGACAGATGGATGGAGGGATGGAGATGGAGGGATAGAGGGACAGACGGATGGATGAATGGACAGTCGGAGGGATGGAGAGATGGATGGATGGATGGAGATGGAGGGATAGAGGGACAGACGGATGGATGAATGGACAGTCGGAGGGATGGAGAGATGGATGGATGGATGGAGATGGAGGGATAGAGGGACAGATGGATGGATGAATGGACAGTCGGAGGGATGGAGAGATGGATGGAGGGATGGAGATGGAGGGATAGAGGGACAGACGGATGGATGAATGGACAGTCGGAGGGATGGAGAGATGGATGGATGGAGGGATGGAGGCTTGGACATATAAAAGGATGGAGGGACAGATGGATGGATGGATGGAGATGGAGGGATAGAGGGACAGATGGATGGATGAATGGACAGTCGGAGGGATGGAGAGATGGATGGAGGGATGGAGATGGAGGGATAGAGGGACAGACGGATGGATGAATGGACAGTCAGAGGGATGGAGAGATGGAGGGATGGAGGGATGGAGGCTTGGACATATAAAAGGATGGAGGGACAGATGGATGGATGGATGGAGATGGAGGGATAGAGGGACAGATGGAGGGATGAATGGACAGTCGGAGGGATGGAAAGATGGAGGGATGGAGGGATGGAGGCTTGGACATATAAAAGGATGGAGGGACAGATGGATGGATGGATGGAGATGGAGGGATAGAGGGACAGACGGATGGATGAATGGACAGTCGGAGGGATGGAGAGATGGATGGATGGATGGAGATGGAGGGATAGAGGGACAGACGGATGGATGAATGGACAGTCGGAGGGATGGAGAGATGGAGGGATGGAGGCTTGGACATATAAAAGGATGGAGGGACAGATGGATGGAGGGATAGAGGGACAGACGGATGGATGAATGGACAGTCGGAGGGATGGAGAGATGGATGGATGGATGGAGATGGAGGGATAGAGGGACAGACGGATGGATGAATGGACAGTCGGAGGGATGGAGAGATGGATGGATGGATGGAGATGGACGGATAGAGGGACAGACGGATGGATGAATGGACAGTCGGAGGGATGGAGAGATGGAGGGATGGAGGGATGGAGGCTTGGACATATAAAAGGATGGAGGGACAGATGGATGGATGGATGGAGATGGAGGGATACAGACGGATGGATGGATGGACAGTCGGAGGGATGGAGAGATGGATGGAGGGATGGAGATGGAGGGATAGAGGGACAGACGGATGGATGAATGGACAGTCGGAGGGATGGAGAGATGGATGGAGGGATGGAGATGGAGGGATAGAGGGACAGATGGATGGATGAATGGACAGTCGGAGGGATGGAGAGATGGATGGATGGATGGAGATGGAGGGATAGAGGGACAGACGGATGGATGAATGGACAGTCGGAGGGATGGAGAGATGGAGGGATGGAGGGATGGAGGCTTGGACATATAAAAGGATGGAGGGACAGATGGATGGATGGATGGAGATGGAGGGATACAGACGGATGGATGGATGGACAGTCGGAGGGATGGAGAGATGGATGGAGGGATGGAGATGGAGGGATAGAGGGACAGACGGATGGATGAATGGACAGTCGGAGGGATGGAGAGATGGATGGAGGGATGGAGATGGAGGGATAGAGGGACAGATGGATGGATGAATGGACAGTCGGAGGGATGGAGAGATGGAGGGATAGAGGGACAGACGGATGGATGAATGGACAGTCGGAGGGATGGAGAGATGGATGGAGGAATGGAGATGGAGGGATAGAGGGACAGATGGAGGGATGAATGGACAGTCGGAGAGATGGAGGGATGGAGGGATGGAGGCTTGGACATATAAAAGGATGGAGGGACAGACGGATGGATGAATGGACAGTCGGAGGGATGGAGAGATGGATGGAGGGATGCAGATGGAGGGATAGAGGGACAGACGGATGGATGAATGGACAGTCGGAGGGATGGAGAGATGGATGGATGGATGGAGATGGAGGGATAGAGGGACAGACGGATGGATGAATGGACAGTCGGAGGGATGGAGAGATGGAGGGATGGAGGCTTGGACATATAAAAGGATGGAGGGACAGATGGATGGAGGGATGGAGATGGAGGGATAGAGGGACAGACGGATGGATGGATGAATGGACAGTCGGAGGGATGGAGAGATGGATGGATGGATGGAGATGGAGGGATAGAGGGACAGACGGATGGATGAATGGACAGTCGGAGGGATGGAGAGATGGATGGATGGAGGGATGGAGGCTTGGACATATAAAAGGAAGGAGGGACAGATGGATGGAGGGATGGAGATGGAGGGATAGAGGGACAGACGGATGGATGAATGGACAGTCGGAGGGATGGAGAGATGGATGGATGGATGGAGATGGAGGGATAGAGGGACAGACGGATGGATGGATGGATGGACAGTCGGAGGGATGGAGAGATGGATGGATGGATGGAGATGGAGGGATAGAGGGACAGACGGATGGATGAATGGACAGTCGGAGGGATGGAGAGATGGATGGATGGATGGAGATGGAGGGATAGAGGGACAGACGGATGGATGAATGGACAGTCGGAGGGATGGAGAGATGGATGGATGGATGGAGATGGAGGGATAGAGGGACAGACGGATGGATGAATGGACAGTCGGAGGGATGGAGGGATGGAGGCTTGGACATATAAAAGGATGGAGGGACAGACGGATGGATGGATGGATGGAGATGGAGGGATACAGACGGATAGATGGATGGACAGTCGGAGGGATGGAGAGATGGATGGATGGATGGAGATGGAGGGATAGAGGGACAGACGGATGGATGAATGGACAGTCGGAGGGATGGAGAGATGGATGGATGGATGGAGATGGATGGATGGAGGGACAGACGGATGGATGGATGGACAGTCGGAGGGATGGAGAGATGGATGGATGGATGGAGATGGAGGGATAGAGGGACAGACGGATGGATGAATGGACAGTCGGAGGGATGGAGAGATGGATGGATGGATGGAGATGGAGGGATAGAGGGACAGACGGAGGGATGAATGGACAGTCGGAGGGATGGAGAGATGGAGGGATGGAGGCTTGGACATATAAAAGGATGGAGGGACAGACGGATGGATGGATGGATGGAGATGGAGGGATACAGACGGATGGATGGATGGACAGTCGGAGGGATGGAGAGATGGAGGGATGGATGGAGATGGAGGGATAGAGGGACAGACGGATGGATGAATGGACAGTCGGAGGGATGGAGAGATGGATGGATGGATGGAGATGGAGGGATAGAGGGACAGACGGATGGATGAATGGACAGTCGGAGGGATGGAGAGATGGATGGATGGATGGAGATGGAGGGATAGAGGGACAGACGGATGGATGAATGGATAGTCGGAGGGATGGAGAGATGGAGGGATGGAGGCTTGGACATATAAAAGGATGGAGGGACAGATGGATGGATGGATGGATGGAGATGGAGGGATACAGACGGATGGATGGATGGACAGTCGGAGGGATGGAGAGATGGATGGATGGATGGAGATGGAGGGATAGAGGGACAGACGGATGGATGAATGGACAGTCGGAGGGATGGAGAGATGGATGGATGGATGGAGATGGAGGGATAGAGGGACAGATGGATGGATGAATGGACAGTCGGAGGGATGGAGAGATGGATGGATGGATCGAGATGGAGGGATAGAGGGACAGACGGATGGATGAATGGACAGTCGGAGGGATGGAGAGATGGAGGGATGGAGGCTTGGACATATAAAAGGATGGAGGGACAGACGGATGGATGGATGGATGGAGATGGAGGGATACAGACGGATGGATGGATGGACAGTCGGAGGGATGGAGAGATGGATGGATGGATGGAGATGGAGGGATAGAGGGACAGACGGATGGATGAATGGACAGTCGGAGGGATGGAGAGATGGATGGATGGATGGAGATGGAGGGATAGAGGGACAGACGGATGGATGAATGGACAGTCGGAGGGATGGAGAGATGGATGGATGGATGGAGGGATAGAGGGACAGACGGAGGGATGAATGGACAGTCGGAGGGATGGAGAGATGGATGGATGGATGGAGATGGAGGGATAGAGGGACAGACGGATGGATGAATGGACAGTCGGAGGGATGGAGAGATGGAGGGATGGAGGGATGGAGGCTTGGACATATAAAAGGATGGAGGGACAGATGGATGGATGGATGGAGATGGAGGGATACAGACGGATGGATGGATGGACAGTCGGAGGGATGGAGAGATGGATGGATGGATGGAGATGGAGGGATAGAGGGACAGACGGATGGATGAATGGACAGTCGGAGGGTTGGAGAGATGGAGGGATGGATGGAGATGGAGGGATAGAGGGACAGACGGATGGATGAATGGACAGTCGGAGGGATGGAGAGATGGAGGGATGGATGGAGATGGAGGGATAGAGGGACAGACGGATGGATGAATGGACAGTCGGAGGGATGGAGAGATGGAGGGATGGATGGAGATGGAGGGATAGAGGGACAGACGGATGGATGAATGGACAGTCGGAGGGTTGGAGAGATGGAGGGATGGATGGAGATGGAGGGATAGAGGGACAGACGGATGGATGAATGGACAGTCGGAGGGATGGAGAGATGGAGGGATGGATGGAGATGGAGGGATAGAGGGACAGACGGATGGATGAATGGACAGTCGGAGGGATGGAGAGATGGATGGAGGATGGAGATGGAGGGATAGAGGGACAGACGGATGGATGAATGGACAGTCGGAGGGATGGAGAGATGGAGGGATGGAGGCTTGGACATATAAATGGAGGGATAGAGGGATGGGTGGATGGACAGATGAAGGGATTGACAGAAAAATGGAGGGATGGAAAGAAAACCACCTTCCCAAAGGAAGTGAGGAAAAGATCACCCGATCCGTCCGAGGACATGCACGTTCTGTTTTAGGAGCCTCGCTTGACCGGCCTGCCTCCGTCTGTCTGTGCTCAATTTTCCTCGCCTTGCCGTCTTGTCTAGCTTTTGTGTCGTTTCGGTTGATTTAATATCGTGGGATTGTCGTGGTTATCGGAAGGGTCGCCTCAAAAGACCTGTGACTGGAGATTCGGGGGTTCGGTTTCATTTTTAAACAGCCCTGGGACCTCAGCCAAGAGGGACCCTGCCTGCAACTCTGCATAACGTTTCCTTTGGGATCGGCATACAGGCAGTCCTCGACTTACAACGGTCCGCTTAGTGACCATTCAAAGTTAAGAACGGCACTGGAAAAAAGTGACTGAGGGCCATTTTTCACAGTTACGCCCGTGGCAGCAATCCCCCAGGGACACGTGATCAAAATTCAGAGGCTTGGCAATTGACTCATATTTGTGACGGTCACAGTGCCCTTAGATCCCCTTTTCCGACCTTTTGCTGGTTATAAGTCACTTTTATCAGTGCCGTTGTAACTGAACGGCTGTTAAAAGAACAGTTGTAACTCGAGGACTACCCGTATATGACTACCGTACAATATTCATAAGTAATAATGTAAAAGATCTCGGGTTATTTCCTGCCCTTCTGTTATGTGCAGAGAACAATGGTCTTCCATCAGAATAGAGCTGGAAAGGGGCCTTGGAGGTCTTGTAGTCCAGCCCCCTCCTCAAGCACGAGACCCTCTACCATTCCAGACAAATGGCTGTCCAATTCTCTTCTTAAAAACCTCCAAGGATGAAGCACCCACCATTAAACAGAATAACAGAGTCGGAAGGGAATGTCTCTGGGTTTTTTAAAATCAATTTTGTTTTTCAAAATAAACAAATTTCTTTTGTTCACCCACAAAGCGGCACCAGATTCTAACAGCGTTGGAAGGGGCCTCGGAGGTCTTCTAGTCCAACCCCTCTACCATTCCAGACAAATGGCTGTCCAATTCTCTTCTTAAAAGCCTCCAGTGATGGAGCAGCCACAACTTCTGGTGGCAAGCTGTTCCACTGGCTAATTTTCCTCACTGTTGGGAAGTTTAATTCCAGGTTGCTTCTCTCCTTGATTAATTTCCATCCGTTGCTGCTTGTCCTGCCCTCTGGCGCTTTGGAAAATAAGTTGACCCCTTCTTCTTTGGGGCAGCCCCTCAAATACTCGAACACTGCTATCATGTCACCCCTAGTCCTTCTTTTCAGATTAACAGAGTTGGAAGGGACCTTGTAGGGCATCTAGTCCAACCCCCTGCACACGCAGGAGCCCTTACACCATATCTGACAAATGGCGGTCCAATCTCTTCTCGAAAGCCTATTTTCATTAAAATAGACTCCCCAGTTTCTCAGCAAACACGAGCGTCGGCATCCGGGTACCACGTCCGCTGTGAGGGAGAAGCCCCCGTTGACAAAACGACTCAGGCCGGCGCATTCACATACACAACATTTCCCTTTCCCGGGTTTTTTCCGACCTCCCTCTCTATCATCATCTTCCTTTAACGACCCCATAATCCCTTGCGGGATGGAGTCTGAGCAACTGAATGGAGCTGAGTGTTTACTGGCCGGATGCCCTTCTTGTCGCCAATGCAGTGTTTTATTCGGCAGATATATTCTCATTGTGCCCAGAGAGAGAAATATCTGCCTCTACCTAGGATCGAACTCACAGCCTCCTGGGTTGTGAGGCGAGAGCTCCACCTCTAGGCCACCGCACCACTCCAAAGGACCTGCCTCTCTATTCCCGTGCCAATTCCAATCCGGTGCCCCTTCCCTCGCCGCAAACACGCACCCAGCAATGCGCGAATCGGCTTCCGTTCCTGGAGCAGTTGGCGAGCCGGATCTGGCCTCCCCGGTTTCCGAAGATCGTCCGAATCGAAGGTAAGAGATGGTCCAGCGGGCCCCCTCGGAGCCCGATAACAGAGCCGCCTCCCCTCTGCCCAACTAACGGCCCTCCTCTTCCTCCTCCGTCCCTCGGCCGATGAATTATCCCCCCATCCCGAAAGCCGCCGCGTCCCTTTCCCCCCCACGGCGAGTAACCTCCGTTTCTCTCTTCTAGAATTCAAGTTGTGATGTTTGTGTTGCCTCCGTCCGTCTCGTCCGCTGCTCTGCTTCCTTTTTTCCCCATCCGTTGCCTCTGTGTGTTGCCGCTGTCCCGTCTTGCAGACCTCTAAGGAGCCTTGTGCCCTCCATGAAGGGGGCGCTGGTTTAACCCAGCCTCCTCGCAGGGGTTTAGCCACTCCGTAGGGCTTGGACGTGGCCCTGGGCGGCTGGGCCGGACTTTCGGGTAAGGACGCGCATGGAGACGGGGGAATGGCCCAGGGGCGGGACGTGGTATAAAGGCAGTCCTCAACTTATGACCACAAAATTTCCATTGCTAATCATAGGGGCGGGACAGGGTATATAGGTAGTCCTCAACTCATGACCAATGTACAAGCCCAAAATTTCCGTTGCAAAGCGAGACATTTGTTAAGTGAGTTGGATCCCATTTTACAACCTTTCTTGCCACAGGTATTAAGTGAATCACTGCATTTGTTAAGTTAGTCACACAGTTGTTGAGTTTATTTATTATTTATTTATTTGTGACATTTATATACCGCCTCAAAGTGCAAGCACTCTCTAAGCGGTTTACACCAGTAAGCAATGTATATTTATATTGCCCCCAACAATCTGGGTCCTCATTTTACATAGAATAGAATAGAATAGAATAGAATAGAATTTAGAAGAGTGGAATAGAATAGAAGAATAGAATAGAATAGAATAGAATAGAATAGAATAGAATAGAATAGAATAGAATAGAATAGAATAGAATAGAATAGAATAGAATAGAATAGAATAGAATTTAAAAGAATAGAATAGAATAGAATTTAGAAGAGTGGAATAGAATAGAATAGAATAGAATAGAATAGAATAGAATAGAATTTAGTAGAATAGAATAGATTAGAATAGAATTTAGAAGAATGGAATGGAGAGGAGGAGAGGAAAAAGAAAGAGGGAGAGAGAGAGGAGAGAATAGAATAGAATAGAATAGAATTTGAAAATAGAGTAGAACAGAACAGAATAGAATAACTTTATTGTGACTTTAAATGTACAGTGATCGGCATACATTAAAAATGAAATTTCATTGCCGACAGCTCTCAAAGGCTCTCCACCTCCTCCATACACTGCATAAACACGACAAGGTAAATGAATAAATAAATACAAAAGTATGCGTAACTGTTGTAAGTTGAGGACTACCTGTGTCCGAGGTCCCTTCCTAAGGCAGGGGGATATGATTCACTTTACGACATGCATCAAAAAATACCACAATTCGTCCTGGTTTGCCCCATTGATAAAATTCATCTTCGTTTTTCTCTCCCTCTCTCTCTCTCTCTCTCTCTTTTTGTAGATCTCAGATCCTGGTGAATTAATTCAGCCCGGGAGGAATATTTGGCTCCGTTAAAACCCTACCAAGTCTTCTGCCGGAGGAGAAATTTTGATTTGAGCAAGAAATATCTGGGCTTCAAGAGAAGATTAAAAACTCAGAGAAACTCCAAATCTTTTTTTCTCTATTTCATTTTGGTGGGGATTCGTGCTGCCTTTCCGAAGGTTTTAATGGAACTGGGTGTTTTACGGAACTCAGGAACCTGGTTTCTGGTTGCAGCTGAGCCAATGCTGGTCATTTCAGGGGGTATCTGTGATTTTGGGGGGTGGGTGTTGGCTTCCTCTGTGGAGGAACTCTGTGGAGTTCTTCTACTGCAGTGTTTCCCAACCTTGGCAACTTGAAGATGTCTGGACTTCAACTCCCAGAATTCCCCAGCCAGCATTCGCTGGCTGGGGAATTCTGGGAGTTGAAGTCCAGACATCTTCAAGTTGCCAAGGTTGGGAAACACTGTTCTTACTGAGAGACAGTAGGGATTTTAAACTTTTCCTCTTGCTAGAACATCTTCCAAGGGGCAAGATAGTTATCTGAAATCTGCAGGCAGATTGAAAGGGGGAAGAGTTGGGGGGGGGTGGATGATGGGGGGGAGTCTGGAGTTAGCGGCCGTTTGTGAGTCAATGACCCTTTTAGGGTTCTGAGGAAACAATTTTTTGTGGCTTTAGTTTTGATTTTGTGTGTGTGTGTGTGTGTGTTAGTACTTTTCTCCCACGAGTCTTGGCTTAGAACAAGGCTCCTCCCAGAGGTGGGATTCAGCGGTTCGGACCGGTTCGGGAGAACAGGTAGTAGCGACCGGGCGCAATCCCGTCCTGTATCGCTGTTGTTTTGATGCCGCATGCATGTGCCGTGGACGGCGCGTGAGCAAATTGCCGTGTTTTGTGACGCCGCACACATGCACGGATGGCACACACGCAAGCAAAGTGAGCTCACATTTCCGGTGCTGGGCGAACCGGTTGTTACAGTGTGTGAAGCCAACCTCTGGTCCCTCCGATTTGGCAGCTTTTAAGAGGTCTGGACTTCAACTCCCAGCATTCCCCACCTCTGAAAGTTGCCCAGGTGGAGGAAGCCTGGTCTACATTGCAATATTGGGGGCTCTGAATCTTCAGGGGGACCTTCTGAAGGGTCCGAAAGAACCTCTCTTTGGAGAGGGGTCACCAAAGCTGGATTGCCATACTGAACAGGGCCACCAGAGGGCAGCAAAAGATGCACCGAACGGTCCCTGCTCTCTCCTGGTCAACTCCAATATTGCAACTCAGTTCTGGTCCGCCCTCAGTGATCCTCAACCTCTATGGCAGGGGTCTCCAACCTTGGCAACTTTAAGACTTGTGGACTTCAACTCTCAAAAGTCTTAAAATTGCCAAGGTTGGAGACCCCTGCTCTATGGCATGGGTGTCATTTCTTTGAGGGCCGGATCAGTATTGTAGTTCTCCATGGGCCGCCCGGGGGCGGAGGGGGAGACGGGATGGATGCTTCCTGCAGCACCTTGCCGGCCCCTCTGCATCCTGTTTTCGGCCTGGACAGCCTCCTGCAGTACTTTGCCGGCCAAAATGGGATGCGGGGGGGGGGTGCCCCATTTTGGCTGCCAAAGGCACCGTGGGCTGGTCCTTTGCTATTTCCAGGCCAGCCCCGCAGGCCAGATCCGGCCCTCGGGCCTTGAGTTTGACACCCCTGCTCTATGCAGGGGTGGGTTCCTCCCGGTTCGGACCGGTTTGCCCGAACCGGTAGCGACCCGCTGGTGATGTCACAATGACATCACAGATCCGGTTCGGTCAGTGCCGGTCTCTGGGCGCCGCCATCTTTTTTTGAATTTATTTTTATTTTTATTTTTTTTTATTTTTTTTTTATTTTTTTTTTCTTCTGAGCATGCGCAGAAGCCGAGTTTCCGGCACTGTGCATGCGGTCGCCATCTTGTTTTTGGCTTTTTCCCCTCCCCCGGATTTTTCAACACTGCACATGCGCGCCCCCACGAGGCGCGCCCATGCGGTGCAGGAGGAAGCAAACCGGTAGCGAGGTAAGTTAGAACCCACCCCTGGTTCTATGGCTCCACAGGCTGGCAGTTGTGGCAGCAGCGGGCAAATGGCAGAGAGGGGAGGGCCTGGGTTTGGAGCGCACAAGCTAATCCTGGGCTTGCGCCAATGGAGCTTCACACACTTGTCCGCGGCTTGTGCAGCCCTGTTCCCAATGGGCTGTGGACCGCTACAGGAATGGGGACTCCTGATCTAAACGGTGTTGTTTACTTCAGCCCAGCTTCCCAAGTACGTTTTTGAATTGATTTAAGGTTGAGAAGCACTGTCTCGTTGGCTGACCGTTGCAACGGTCATAAAAACGGCCCTGAGTCACTTTTTTCGGTGCCGTTGTAACTTGTATGGTCACTAAACGCTTGGTTGCAAGTCGAGCTTCCAGTAGAACGTGCCTGGAGCAGGGGGTTGGATTAGATGACCTCTTAAGGCCCCTCCTGCTGCCCACACTCCTGCTGTTGTCCAAAAAGCCCCTTTCTTGGAAGAATTGCCACCCCAAGTTAGCTACTTCCGAACCCTAAAATGCCACCCCCCTTTGAATGGGGAGTCCTCTCCCCTTCCTCTCGTCCCGTGCAGCCGGAAGAGCGCATGGGAACCCAAATTCGGGACGCGTCGAAAAAAACATCCCGTTGACACGGATCATTCACAAAATCTGGGGATGCCAGCTGTCTCCTGCCCACTGCTGGGCTCCAAGCCAGAAAAATCTGGCCCGGAAAAGTGGGGGGCGTGTGTGGCAGGGCGAGAGTGCCCTCCGACAAAGAACCCGGAGGCCCTCGAGGCTTTGCCACTTATTAATAGCCTCTCCGGAGCCTGGCAGCTGTGAGACAAAAGGGGTGTGTGTTTTGGGGGGCAGGAAGATGGGCTCGTGGGTAGAGGGGATGAACGGAGGAAGGAAAGCAAATTCCGAGGGGCTACTTTTCCTGCCTGTTCTCCGTGCGTGGGTGGCATTTCCTCCACCACGCAGGCCGGATTCTTCTCCCCTCCAGCTGCCAGGTGGCAAGTCACGTTCCTTCCCGAAAATAATGCGGCTTTCTTCCTGTGCAACCTCTTGCAAAAGATGCAGCCCCTGGACCTCAAGGTTGCGCTGGCTAAACAGGGCCTCATTATGGGGTCCTTGGTACTCTCTGCATTTGATGCTTTCCTTGCACATGTATGATTACCAGACCAGTGTTAGAACAGGGAAGCAACCCACCCACCTTCCCTCCTGTAACATGATGATGTTACGTAGTTGGGTTGTGAAATGTCTACAAGAAAAACACACAGCTGAGAGAGCACCCAGGATCCCACAGTCTTCCTCCTCTTCCTCCTCCTCCTCCCTCTTCCTCTTCCCCCTCCTCCTCCTCCTCTTCCTCTTCCTCTTCCCCTCCTCCTCCTCCTTTTTGCTCCTCCTCCTCCTCCTCCTCCTCTTTCTCCTCCTCCTCCTCCTCTCCTCCTCCTCCACTCCGCAAACCCTGCTTCCCTTTTAGCACTGAGGATGCTACCGTGTTTTCCCGAAAATAAGACCCTGTCTTATATTTTTTTGAACCCCGAAATAAGCGCTTGGCCTTATTTTTGGGGAGGTCTTATTATTTTGGGGCGCGTGGAGCAAGACGGGGCTCCTCTTGCCATCTTACCTGATTTCCAGCTCTGTCTCCCTAATCTTAACCAGAGGAAATGGCGGGGACCGGCTGCGCATGCGTTTAAATATTTTCAGGGAGGGGTTATTTTTATGGGAGGGCTTATTTTTGGGGAAATGCGGTACCAAGTTGGGTCATGAAACGTCTGCCAGAAAACCAGCAAGCTCAAAGGATCTCTTTTTCCTCCTGCTCTTCCTCCCCCTCCCTTCAACACTGATGATGTTACCTAGTTGGGTCATGAAATGTCTGCAAGAAAATCTTGGAGCTCAGAGAGCACCAAGGACCCCACAGTCGCCTTCCTCCTCCTCCTCTCCTCATTTTCCTCCTCCTCTCCTCCTTCCTCCTCTTTTTCCTCCTACTCCTCCTCTTTTTCATCTTCCTCCTCCTCTTCCTCCTCCTCCTCTCCTCATTTTCTTCCTCCTCCTCTCCTCCTTCCTCCTCCTCTTTTTCCTCCTCCTCTTTCCTCTTCCTCCTTCTCCTTTTCCTCCTCTTCCTCCTCCTTTTCCTCCTCCTCTGCTCCTGCTGCTCCTGCTCCTCCTCCCTTCCTCTCCACAATCCCCCTTCCCTTCTAACACTGATGACATTACCTAGCTGGGTCATGAAACGTCTACAAGGAAATCACCAAGCTCAGAGAGTACCAAGGCCCCCACAATTCAACCCTGAGCTACAAATATTCTCTTCCACGGGGTCTCTTTTCCACTTTCCCCACCATTCCCAAATCTGGGAAACCGCTCTCTTGTGCCACTTTTTAACTGTTTTTTTCCCATTTCCTGGGAGGGCGAGGAGGAACGCTGTGGGGAGCAGACCCTTCTCAATGGTGGGGCCCGGGGAGACCCACTGGTGGCCCTTCTCTCTCCGTGCAAACGCAGTTCCGCCGGGGTTGTTTTTTTTCCGGTTCCAAGCCGAGCTTTCTTGCATCTGTTCCCGTCGCGCCTCTGTGTTCGCTATTTCCTGCCTGCGACGTTGTCGTGACTTAGATTTTTTTTACGGGTGGTTTGCGGCTGGGCAGGTTGGAGAAGGAGGAACTGTTTCCCTTCTCCATCCCGACCTGCGGCGTCTTTCTCAGTAATCCCCTTTCTTCCATTCCTGCTTCCAGGGAAATCTGCATGATCTTGGGGAAAAATAATAATAAATGTGTGACCTCTTTAACCTTTGCAATAAAATAAATCCAACCCTACCTTGGTTTCCTTTTGCTGTGGCTTCCTTATCAAAACGCTGTTTGTTGAGTTATTTATTCCTTTGTTTTCTATCCTGCCTTTATTAGTTTTACAAATAAGGTGGCGAACATACCCCATCTTCGTTGTTCCTCCTCCTATTTTGCCCCATTTCCCCCCAGAACAACCACCCTGTGAGGTGGGACTGGCACAAAGACACCAGCTTTTATGACGTAAGGTGGGACTAGAACTCCCAGTCTCCTGGTGATTGGCCCAAAGTCACCCAATTGGCTTTCATGCCTAAAGTAGGACTATAAGTCATGCCTCCTTGTGATTGGCCCAAAACTCACCCAGCTGTCTTTCATGGCTAAGCCGGAACTAGAACTCACTGGCTCCTGGTGATTGATTCAAAGTCACCCAGGTGTCTTTCTTAGTTCAGGCAGATCTAGAACTCACCGTCTCCTGGTGATTGACCGGAAATCTCCCAGTCGGCTTTCATGGCTATGGGGGAACTAGAACTCTCAATTTCCTGGCGATTGACCCAAAGTCACACAGCCGCCTTCCATCGCAAAGGCAGAACTAGAACGCACCGTCTCCCAGTTTCTCGCAAGGTGCCTTAATCTCTAGATCAGTGTTTCCCAACCTTGGCAAGTTGAAGATGTCTGGACTTCAACTCCCAGAATTCCCCAGCCAGCGAATGCTGGCTGGGGAATTCTGGGAGTTGAAGTCCAGACATCTTCAACTTGCCAAGGTTGGGAAACACTGATCTAGATCAAACTCGCTTTTCTGAAATTCACATTATTTTGCAAACATTGAGTGTGATGGGCCACCGTTCCTACCTTCCAAATAGCTGTGTGTGTGTGTGTGTGTGTATAACAAAACAATCAGTATCTTGCCGGGGATGTTCATCTGAACAATTCCAAGGAATTTGTCCCAAATTGAAAGGATGCATAGGAGTGTTCAAATTTGTGACCTGGAAAACTCCCCTTCCCCAAAAAAGGTTGGTACGATGGAGAGATTGCTTTGAAACATCGATTTTCTTCGTTCTCTGCACTGGGGAAGGCTCGGGTTACAACAATGACCCTGTTTGGTTGTTTTCCCAGCGATCGGAGTCTTAACTGGGGGTTTAGAGATCGAATCCTGCGCCAAAGTAGACTCAATTCAGAGGGCCATTCAAACTTTACACCCAACCGAAAGAACAGGGTGTGTGATTGCCCCGGGACATTCGCCCTCGATTTTGAGAGATAAATCAGTCATTAAAATGCCACTGTCGTTTGTCAATGCCTGGAGGGAAGACAGTTAGTCCTCAACTTACGACCAAAATTTCCATTGCTAAGCGAGTCGGTGGTTAAGTCAGTGTTGCCCCGTTTTACGACGTTTCTTGCAGCAGTTGTTAAGTAAATCACGGCAATTGTTGTGTTACACGGTTGTGGAGCGAAAACTGACTTCCCCGTGGACTTTTTGCTTGTCAGAAGGTCGCAAAAGGGGATCACGTGACCCTGGGACCCTGCGACCGTCATAAGTATGAATCGAGCATCTGAATGTAAATGAGGGGACCATGGGGAGGCTGCAACCATCATAAATAGGAACCCGTTGCCAAGCGTGCAAATTTTGATCACGTGACCACGGGGATGCCGCAACGGTCGTTAAGTGTGGAAAAACGGTCGTAAGTCACTTTTTTCCAACCCCGTTGTAGCTTCGAACGGTCACTCAACAAACGGTCGTAACTCCCAGGCAGGGATGGGAATACAGGTATTCCCATCCCTGCCTGGGAAATTATTAAAATCCTGGAAAATTCACATTGCAATCCGAGGTCGTCTCTAGGACAAAATTAGATTTAAAAATAAAAACAGATTTTTTGAGAATTCTGCAGAATTGGTGCCAGAAAAAGGGTGGGGGGAGTGAAGGCCATTTGATCTGTGTTTCGGAAGGGTGCTCCTACCCACCCACCCAAATCTGGACCCTCCCTTAAATGTTGCATATTTTTCTCCCACAGGTTGGCACCGGACTCCATCAACGGTACGGAGACAGAAGCCAGCAATCATTGGCCGGGGGTCGCGGTCAGTCGTCTTTCGCCAACCCCCCCGGAGTCCTTGGCCACCGTCAAATCGCTGATCAAATCTTTTGATTTGGGATGCTCAGGTGAGTGGGCCCTCAACGGCTTCCCCCTTTTGACCACATGGTAAGGACAGGCGGTCCTCACTTACCGACCACGGCTGACACGGAAAGCTCCATTGCAAAGCAACGTGGCCGTAAGGTTGAAACGTCACGTGGCTGTGCCGACTTGCTCCATCCCGTTCTTGTCGCGGTCCTTAAGTGAATCATTAGCAGGAAATACGAACGATTGTACAAGGTAGTCCATTACCTAAAAGCATTCGCGACTTGCCTCCAGAAGTTGTGAAGGCTCCAACACTGGAAGTTTTTAAGACGAGACCGGACAGTCACTTGTCTGGAATGGTCTAGGGCCGTGATGGCGAACCTATGGCACGCGTGCCAGAGATGGCACGCAGAGCCCTCTCTGCTGGCACATGCGCCGTCACCCCAGGTCAGATCTCCGTGGTGTTTCTTTTGTGAGCTTCTCTTTCCCTTCAAACGACGAAACAGAAGCTGACTCAAGAAAAAGATCTTACCTCTTGCCGCGCTGCCGGTGTTGGCATGCCCCGCCTTCCGCTGGTCTTCGGGTCTCTGCTGCGCATCCGCGCATGTCCGTGCATGTCCGGTCTATAGAGTCTCCTGCTTGAACTGGGGTTGGACTAGAAGACCTCCGAGGTCCCTTCCAGTTCTATTCTAATTCTGATTCTGAAGATAATAATAATAATAACAGAGTTGGAAGGGACCTTGGAGGTCTTCTAGTCCAACCCCCTGCTTAGGCAGGAAACCCTACATCACTTCAGACAAATAGTTATCCAACATCTTCTTAAAAACTTCCAGTGTTGGAGCATTCACAACTTCTGGAGGCAGGCTGTTCCACGGATTAATTGTAGGAAGGTAGGAAGGATGTTTCAATAAATTACACACACACAAAAAGTACATTTTACATTTAAAGGAAAACAAGAGTCCCGTCCTTCTCTTGGCTGCAGGAAGACATTTTGTTTCTGAATGCCAGGCAACCTAGGGTGGGATTCAGGGGTAGACTGCTCCTGAACATGGATGCTTCACGCAGCTTTCCACACTTTAAGGTCCCGGATTCTGCCAAGAGTCCCAGGTCAAAATTTTTACTCCCTGACCTCTGAAGCACGCAGCAGCCGGAGTTCGCATGGTCTGTCATGCTGTTACCTTCCTGCCGGGATCCCTCGTACATATAGGTAGTCCTCGACTTACAACCGTTCATTTAATGACCGTTCGAAGTTACAACGGCAGTGAGAAAAGTGATTTTTGACTGTTTTTCACACTTACGATTGTTGCGGCATCCCTGTGGTCATGTGAACAAAATCCAGACACTTGGCAACTGACTCATATTTAGGACGGTTGCCAAGGGTCCCGGGGTCATGTGATCCACTTTTGCGACCTCCTGACCAGCCAAGTCAATGGAGAAGCCAGATTCACTTAACAACCGTGTGAGTGACTTAACAACTGCACTGATTCACTTAACATCTGTGTCAAGAAAGGTTGTAAAATGGGGCAAGACTCACTTAACAAATGTTTCACTTAGCAAACAGAAATGTTGGGCCCAGTTGTGGTCGTAAGTCGAGGGCTACCTGTATATGACTCTCTGCTCCATCCCTGGAGGTTTTTAAGAAAGAGATTGGACAGCCATTTGTCTGGAACAGTGTAGGCTCTCCTGCTTGAGCACGGGGTTGGACTAGATGACCTCCGAGGTCCCTTCCAACTCTGTTGTTTCTATTGTTTCCTCTCTCCTGCAGGAAGCACCGGACAAAGCGTGCCCATCCACAAGGTCTGCCGGAGTCCACTCAGCAACATCCCCACCCGGACAGCTCCTGCGGCTGCTGTGTCGCCCATCCAGGTACTCCAAAGACCCTCTCTGGCTTTACAGAACCTCCAGATGGGAATAGGAATAGGAATAGGAATAGAATAGAATAGAATAGAATAGAATAGAATAGAATAGAATAGAATAGAATAGAATAGAATAGAATAGAATAGAATAGAATAGAATAGAATACCGGTAGAATAGAATAATGGAATGAAGAAAAATAGAATAGAATAGAAATAGAATGGAATGGAATGGAATGGAATGGAATGGAATGGAATGGAATGGAATGGAATGGAATAGAATAGAATAGAATAGAATAGAATAGAATAGAATAGAATAGAATAGAATACCGGTAGAATAGAATACCGGTAGAATAGAATAATGGAATGAAGAAAAATAGAATAGAATAGAAATAGAATGGAATGGAATGGAATGGAATGGAATGGAATGGAATGGAATGGAATGGAATGGAATGGAATGGAATGGAATAGAATAGAATAGAATAGAATACCGGTAGAATAGAATACCGGTAGAATAGAATAATGGAATGAAGAAAAATAGAATAGAATAGAAATAGAATGGAATGGAATGGAATGGAATAGAATAGAATAGAATAGAATAGAATAGAATAGAATAGAATAGAATAGAATAGAATAGAATAGAATAGAATAGAATAGAATAGAATACCGGTAGAATAGAATAATGGAATGAAGAAAAATAGAATAGAATAGGAATAGGAATAGGAATAGGAATAGAATAGAATAGAATAGAATAGAATAGAATAGAATAGAATAGAATAGAATAGAATAGAATAGAATAGAATAGAATAGAATACCGGTAGAATAGAATAATGGAATGAAGAAAAATAGAATAGAATAGGAATGGAATAGGAATAGGAATAGAATAGAATAGAATAGAATAGAATAGAATAGAATAGAATAGAATAGAATAGAATAGAATTCTTTATTGGCCAAGTGTGATTGGACACACAAGGAAATTGTCTTTGGTGCATATGCTCTCAGTGTACATAAAAAGAAAAGATACATTCATCAAGAATCACAAGGTACAACACTTAATGACAGTCATAGGGTATAAATAAGCAATCAGGAAACAATATGAATATAAATCGTAAGGATACAAGCAACAAGTTACAGTCATACAGTCATAAGTGGGAGGAGATGGGTGATAGGAACGATGAGAAGACTAATAGTAATAGTAATGCAGCCTTAGTGAATAGTTTGACAGTGGTGAGGGAATTATTTGTTTAGCAGAGTGATGGCGTTTGGGAAAAATCTGTTCTTGTGTCTAGTTGTTCTTGTGTCCACATGACCATGGTTTGCAATATCCCCCCCCCCACTGGAAAACAGACATTTCCTTCCAATCCCTTGCAAAGAAACGTCCATTACAAACCATGTCTGCCACATTCGTTTAGCGACCATTGCAAAAAAGAAAGGTTGTAAAATTGGTGACCTGCTTAACGACCAACATGAATTATGACCCTAATCCCAGGCCCAAATTAACGGTCATAAGTCCAGGACTACCTGTAACTGTGGCTTAAGGGACTTCAGACGACCCATTTGGAGTTTTAAAGTTTTCTGGAAATCCAGTTATAGATATATATATTTTTTGCAGTCCAGAAAATTTAGAATAACAGAGTTGGAAGGGACCTTGGAGGTATTCTAGTCCAACCCTCTGCTTAGGCAGGAAACCCCATACCATTTCAGACAAATGGTTGTCCAGTCTTTTCTTAAAAACTTCCAGTGTTGGATCACCCACATCTTCTGGTGGCAAGCTGTTCCACTGGTTAATTGTCCTCAATGTCAGGAAGTTTCTCCTTAATTCCAGGTTGCTTCTCTCCTTAATCAGTTTCCATCCGTTGCTTCTTGTCCTGCCGTCTGGGGCTTTGGAGAATAAGTTGACCCCCAAATCTTCTTTGTGGCAACCCCTGAGATATTAGAACATTGCTATCATGTCTCCCCTAGTCCTTCTTTTCATTAAACTAGACATACCCAGTTCCTGCAACCGTTCTTCATATGTTTTAGCCTCCAGTCCCCTAATTTGATTCTGCTCTTTCTCAATTGCAGAGACATTGCACTTTTACCAACCCCAAATCCGGCGGGAAGACTTTATCCAAACACACGGATCTTCTAGAACTGCCTTTGGGGGGTAAGTAGCCACCTTCCCATGACCGAAATTGCACTGATCTGTCAAATGAAGGTTGGTTTTATCTTGCTTTAATCATTGACCCATCAGGTCGGAATTCAAGGACTAGGGAGGGACACCAGATAACCAGGTCACCCCAAAAGGTTTTAACTGGCCATGAATATGTTATTCTTTCCTTGGTCCAGGGGCTGTTGGGCATTTGGTTGGTGGTTGCGTTGTGTTGTGTTGGGATGGGATGGGAGTCTTGTTTTCGTCTTGGATTAAGTTGGTGTTAACTGCAGCCGCTTTATATAAAAAGAGAGCACACCCCATTCCCTTGTAGCACTGATGAGGTTACCTAGCTGGGTAATGAAACGTCTGCAAGAAAACAACCCAGCTCAGAGAGTACTAAGGACCCCACAGTCCTCCTCTTCCTCCATTCTTCTTCTTCTCTGTCTTCTTCTCTTCCTCCTCCTCCTCCTCCTCCTCCTCCTCCACTTCCTCCTCCTCCTTCTACTCTCCCTTCTTCTTCTCCTTTTTCTCCTCCTCCTCCTCCTTCTTCTTTTTCTCCTCCTCCTTCTTCTTCTCCCTTCTTCTTCTCCTCCTCTCCTTCTCCCTCCTTCTTCTTCTCCTTCTCCTTCTTCTCCCTTCTTCTTCTCTGTCTTATTCTCTTCCTCCTCCTCCTCCTCTTCCTCCTCCTCCTCCTTCTACTCTCCCTTCTTCTTCTCCTTTTTCTCCTCCTCCTCCTCCTCTTCCTTCTTTTTCTCCTCCTTCTTCTCCTCCGTTCTTCTCCTCCTCCTTCTCCCTCCTCCTTCTTCTCCTTTTTTGCTTCCTCCTCCTCCTTCTCCCTTCTTCTTCTTCTCCGTCTCCTCCTCCTTCTTCTTCTCCTTCTTTTTCTCCTCCTCCTCCTTCTGCCCTGCTCATATTCTACAAACCCCTCGCCTTCTAGCACTGATGATGTTACCTAATTGGGTCACGAAACGTCTGCAAGAAGAAACACCCTGGAAGTTGTGAGGGCTCTATCGCTGGAGGTTTTCAAGAACAGACTGGACAGCCATTTCTCCGGGATGGTATGAGGGCGGGAGGTTAGACTAGAAGACCTCCAAGGTCCCTTCCAGCCCATATTCCGTCGTCATTCTATAAAAAAAAGAAAGCAAAGACTAGCACCAGCTTATCTCCCGGTCCGAAAAGAAGCCACGGGGGGGCAGCTTTCTCGTCTCTTCAGCTGTCCCCCTGGGAGGAAGAACCCAGCCAGGGCCTGCCAACCTCTTGGCTAATTCCTCTTGAAGCCTCCTGAGGTATTTCAACAGCTTAATCCCAAAGGAGCCATCGCTTTCTCTTCTGCATTCAGCATTATTGGACTTTTCCGAGGCCGGAGGGAAACTGGGCAGCGACATCGGCCTGTTTGAACCCGTGCCCGAATGCCACTCGGGCCAAATTGGCTCTGGACCAGCCCCTGCGCCGGGATGAGAACCCAAAACTGGCTGGCTGCCTCCCAGCCCATAAAAGGGGAAGGAATAAATAATTAATACAGCAGCTAAATCAGGGGTCTCCAAACTCGGCCATTTTAAGACTTGTGGACTTCAACTCCCAGAATTCCCCAGCCAGCTTTGCTGGCTGGGGAATTCTGGGAGTTGAAGTCCACAAGTCTTAAAATGGCCGAGTTTGGAGACCCCTGAGGTAAATAATCATCCTACAACCACGGCCCTACGGCTTAATATATGCAGGCAGTCCTCAACTTACGAGCAGAATGGAAACCCCAAATTTCTTATCGTTAAGCGAGACATTTGCTGAGTGAGTTCTGCCCCGTTCTACGACCTTTCTTGCCTCGGTTGTTAAGCGAGTCCCTGCCGCTGTTAAAGTTAGGAATACGGTCATTAAGTGAATCTGGCTTCCCCGTGGTCTTGGCTGGTCAGGAGGTCGCAAAAAGGGGATAGGGACACCGCGACCGTCATAAATATGAGCCGGTTGCCAGGCGTCTAGATTTTGATCACGTGACCACGGGGATGCCGCGACAGTCGTAAGTGTGAAAAACGGTCCTAAGTCACATTTTTTTCCACCGCTGTTGTAACTTTCAACGGTCAGTAAACGAAGTGTTGTAAGTCAAGGGAAAGCTATATACATATTAGGGCAGAAAAAAAAGTAATTGCTGTATTTTTATCAGCCGTGAGACAAATCCTGCCCACTCCCCCTTTTTTCAAGAAGTGGAAAGGGGGAATTGCCCTTCCTCCTCCTCCTCCTCCTCCTCCTCCTCCTCCTCCTCCTCCTCCTCCTCCTCCTCCTCCTCCTTTTCTTCTTCCTTTTCTTCCCTTCCATCCTCAATTCTTTTGCAAGGAAGCAGAGTTAACGTTTTTGTGCACCCCCCCCCCCGGTCTTCTCTCCTGCCAAAAACTTGTGGCAAAATGACAAATCTCAGCAAGGAGCCATGGGTGTGTGTGTGTGTATGTGTGTGCGTGTACGCCTGGCTTTAAAATATGCACAAAGCCCTAAAACAAAGCCTTTTCCTAAGGCTTGCCTAAGCTGCAATTTCCGGGCCCAAAAAAAATACAAATATAAATAAAATTCTACTCCCCAACTTCAAAGCCTAAATAATGATTTCCTGAGCTTGGGGCTCTCGTTTAAGGCTCAACAATTTGCAATCTGGGGTTTGTTTGATTTTTATTTTGGGGGGGAGGGGGGGCTTATAGGAGCCGAGGTGGCGCAGTGGTTAGAGTGCAGCACTGCAGGCTACTTCAGCTGGCTGCTAGTTCAGCAGTTCAGCTGTTCAAATCTCACCAGGCTCAAGGTTGACTCAGCCTTCCATCCTTCCGAGGTGGGTAAAATGAGGACCCAGATTGTTGGGGGCAAGAGGCTGAACTCTGTAAACCGCTTAGAAAGGGCTGTAAAGCACTATGAAGCGGTATATAAGTCTATCTTCCTTCCTTCCTTCCTTCCTTCCTTCCTTCCTTCCTTCCTTCCTTCCTTCCTTCCTTCCTTCCTTCCTTCCTTCCTTCCTTCCTTCCTTCCTTCCTTCCTTCCTTCCTTCCTAAAGGTTGACTCAGCCTTCCAGCCTTCTGAGGTGGGTAAAATGAGGACCCAGATTGTTGGGGGCAAGAGGCTGAACTCTGTAAACCGCTTAGAAAGGGCTGTAAAGCACTATGAAGCGGTATATAAGTCTATCTTCCTTCCTTCCTTCCTTCCTTCCTTCCTTCCTTCCTTCCTTCCTTCCTTCCTTCCTTCCTTCCTTCCTTCCTTCCTTCCTTCCTTCCTTCCTTCCTTCCTTCCTTCCTTCCTTCCTTCCTAAAGGTTGACTCAGCCTTCCAGCCTTCTGAGGTGGGTAAAATGAGGACCCAGATTGTTGGGGGCAAGAGGCTGAACTCTGTAAACCGCTTAGAAAGGGCTGTAAAGTACTATGAAGCGGTATATAAGTCTAAGTGCTATTGCTATTGCTATAGAGAAATGACCACCGTAAATTGCACATAAAGTCCAGGCCACTTGAAGGTGCCAAAGTTGAGAAACTGTGATCCATAATGTTCAAAATGTTGGTTTGTAAGCCGGGATGTCTTTTTCTCTCGAATCGATCAATTGTTTCCAGGGGCTTGGGATCCCCCCACCCCCATTTCTATTCCCCAAACCCTTGATGTCAACTGGGGGAGAAGGGGGTGCCCAGGGGTGGGTTCTAACTTACCTCGCTACCGGTTTGCTTCCTCTTGCGCTGTGTGGGGCGCATGCGCACTGCTGAAAAATCCGGGGGGAAAAAAAAGGTGAAAACAAGATGGTGACCACATGCACAGTGCCGGAAACTCGTCTTCTGTGCATGCTCAGAAGAAAAAATAAATAAAAGATAAAATAAAATATGGTAGCGCCCACAGACCAAACTGGGTCCGTGACATCATCGTGACGTCACCAGCGTGTCGCTACCAGTTCGGGCGAGCTGGTCCGAACCGGGAGGAACCCACCCCTGGGGGTGTCCCTATCCTGGCCTCCAAGCTCTACGCTTAGGACTTCCCCAGGGTTAGCCCTGCGAGGTAGTCCAGGCAGGAAGGATAACCAGAACGGTTAGCTCTATGGTTAAGAGGATCCAGCAAGACTAAAAGGCTTTCTCCTCTCAGAATAACAGAGTCAGAAGGGACCTTGGAGGTCTTCTAGTCCAACCCCCTGCTCAGGCAGGAAACCTTATACCATTTCAGACAAACACAGGTATTTCTGGACTTACAACCATTTGTTTAGTGACCGTTCTAAGTTACAACGATGCTGGAAAAAAGGGACTTATGACCCTTTTTCACACTTACGACCGGTGTAGCATCTCCATGGTCACGTGATCAAAATTCAGACGCTTGGCAACTGGTTCATATTTATGACGGTCACAGTGTCCCCGGGGTCACGTGATCCCCTTTTGTGACCTTCTCACGAGCAAAGTCCAGATTCACTTAACAACCGTATTACTAAATTAACAACTGCCATGATTCATTTAAGAACTGTGACAAGAAAGGTTGTAAGATGGGGCAAAATTCATTTCACAAATGTTTCACTTAGCAACAGAAATTTTGGGCTCAATTGTGGTTGTAAGTCGAGGACTACCTAACCGATCTCTTTTTAAAAAACTCCAGTGATGAAGCACCCACAACTTCTGGTGGCAAGTCGTTCCACTGGTTAATTCTTCTCACTGTCAGGAAATTTCTCCTTAACTCCAGGTTGCTTCTCTCCCTAGATTAGTTTCCATCCATTGCTTCTTGTCCTGCCTTCTGGTGCTTTGGAAAATAAATTGACCCCCTCCTCTTCTTTGAGGCAGCCCCTCAAATATTGGAATGCTGCTATCATGTCCCCCCAGTCCTTCTTTTCTTTAGACTGGCCAAACCCAAATCCTGCAACCGTTCATCATATGTTTTAGTCTCCAGGCCTTTGATCATCCTAGTTGCTCTTTTCTGCACTTTTTCCAAAGTCTCAACAACTTTTTTGTAATGTGGGGACCAAAACTGGATGCATAATATTCCAAGTGTGGCCTTACTAAGGCTTTACAAAGTGGCGCTAATACTTCACCTGATTTTTCTCCTTAATTCCAGGTTGTTTCTCCTGGATTAGTTTCCATCCGCTGCTTCTTGTCCTGCCTTCAGGTGCTTTGGAGAATAGCTTGACCCCCAAATCTTCTTTGTGGCAGCCCTGAGATATTGGAAGACTGCTATCATGTCTCCCCTGGTCCGTCTTTTCACTAAACTAGACATCCCCAGTTCCTGCAACCGTTCTTCATATGTTTTAGCCTCCAGTCCCCTAATCATCTTTGTTGCTCTTCTCTGCACTCTTTCCAGAGTCTCAACATCTTTTTTACATTGTGGTGACCAAAACTAGATGCAATATTCCAGGTGTGGCCTTTCTAAGCTTTTGCAAAGCGCTACAGACTCGGTTTTCCATTGCATATCTCTTCGACCCCAATTCGGGTTGAGTTCCCAACCATAATAGTTCAAGCGACAACAATGCTCTTTCCATATGGTGTGGGTTTTCTTCCTTCAAAGTTTGCCTTTCTTACACAAGTTCACCGTCAGGGTGACAAGTGCAAGCGGAACAAAACTGCACACATGCACCACACACTCACAAAGCCCCACAGCATTCGAGTCACATTTTCCAAAGTCTTGTCTCTTACCTCGTTCCCTCCCCCCCCCCAAAAAAATCAGCCTTATAAACACCCTGCTTTTCCTCCTAATTTCTGAACATTGTTAAAATAAAAATAATAATTTGGTTACACCCAGAAAGAGGGCTTGGGGGGAAAAACAGAGGACTTAAAAACACCACATCCTGTGACTCTTCAATATCTTCATAAATGACTTAGATGAGAAGGGGAACTTACCAAATGTGCAGATGACACTAAGCTGGCAGGAATAGCCAACATCCCAGAGGATAGGCTGAAGAGCCAGACGGATCTTGACAGACCTGAGTGCTGGGCTCTATCTAACAAAATGAAATTCAATGTAGAGAAAAGTAAAATCCTACACTTAGGTAAGAAAAACCAAAAGTACACATATAGACTGAGTGAAACCTGGCTTAATAGCAGGAACTGTGAGAGGGATCTTGGAGTCTTAGTGGACAACCAGTTAAATATGAGCCAGCCGTGTGCGGAGGCAGACAAAAAACCCAACGCAATCCTAAACTGCATTAACAGAGGGATACAACAAGATCAAGTGAGGAACTAATGCCACTCTACAAAGCTTTAGTAAGGCCACACCCAGAGTACTGCATCCAGTTTTGGTTGCCACGATGTAAAAAAGATGTTGAGACTCTAGAAAGAGTGCAGAGAAGAGCAACAAAGAGGATTAGGGGACTGGAGGCTAAAACATATGAAGAACGGTTGCAGGAACTGGGTGTGTTTAGTTTGATGAAAAGAAGGACTAGGGGAGACATGAAAGCAGTCTTCCAATATTTGAGGGGCTGCCACAGAGAGGAGGGGGTCAAGCTGTTTTCCAAAGCACCTGAAGGCCAGACAAGGAATAATGGATGGAAACTGATCGAGGAGAGATTCAACCTGGAAATAAGGAGGAATTTTCTGACAGTGAGAACAATCAACCCATGGAACAGAAGTTGCCTTCGGAAGTTGTGGGAGCTTCATCCCTGGAGGCTTTCAAGAAGAGACTGGACTGCCATCTGTCAGAAATGGTGTAGGGCAGTGATGGTGAACCTATGGCACATGTGCCGGAAGTGGCACGCAGAGCCATCACTCTGGGCATGCCAGCCGTCGTCCGTTGTTCTTCCGTGTTCCGGCACACCGGCCAGCTGGTCTTCGCGCACGTGGCAGAGCCGAAACCAGAAGAGCAGCTCCCTGGTACGCATGCCAGAAACCGGAAGGCCAGGTGACCAGCGTGCATGCACACCGGGGAACTACTCTTCCGGTTTCCGGCGCTCCCAAGCATGCGTGCCGGGGAGCTGTTCTTTTGGTTTCTGGCGCTTGTGCGCACGCGCGCTCCCATTTCAGCACTCGGTGCCGAAAAAGTTTGCCAATACTGGTGTAGGGTCTCCTGCTTGGGCGGGGGGTTGGACTAGATGACCTACAACAGTGATGCCGAACCTTTTTTCGCTCAGGTGCCAAAAATGCACGCAATAGCACGTGTGTGCGTGCCCACACCCATAATGCAATGCCTTCCCCCCCCCGGCATTCGCGCACAACCCCCCACGCTTCCCCCCCGTGCATGCGCGCAGGGCTCACTGAAGCCTCCGGATGTACGGTAGGCCCGTTGGGTCGTTTTTTCGCCCTCCCCAGGCTCCAGGAAAGCCTCCGGAGCCTGTGGATGGCGATAAATGGCCGAATGGGCCTACCGGAAGTTCGTTTCCAAACTTCCGGTAGGCCCGTTGGGTCCGTTTTTTTCCATCCACAGGCTCCGGAGGCTTTCCTGAAGCCTGGGGAAGGCGAAAATGACTCACCTGAGGCTTTCCTGAAGCCCTCCAAAAGGCCGAAAATCAGCTGGCCAGCGTGCCCTCAGATATGGCTCCACGTGACACCTGTGGCACGCGTGCAATAGGTTCGCCATCACGGACCTACAAGGTCCCTTCCAACTCTGTTAATCTATATCTAACTTGCGGTTTCTAAAGCCTTTAATTTTTTTTTTTTTTAGTAATATGGGGACCAAAACTGGATGCTGTATTCCAGGTGTGGCCTTAAAAAAAGTCACATTTTTAAGGATGCTTCTATTCTTTGGGCCTCGGATGCAACAGTCAGGATGCATTTGTTTTCCTAGCTGGAGAGAACACATTAAGGAGGCATTGATTGGATTCAGTTATTGCCTTAATTGTGCAGATGGTGAAATTGTGCAGACATCAAAAAAAAAAGTGCGATGGAAAACCGCAAAGAGCGTGCTGCAGCTTCGGAAGCTCAGCCTCTGAGACCATCCGAGCTAGAAATCTCTTAAGGGAGTTTTTGATTCCTGGAAGAAGAAAAAAATAGCAGCCAGGAAAAGAATAAATAATTTATGTCTGGTGCCACAGTTCTTTGCACAAATTGTATTTACTGATTATTTCCAATATTCTTTTTGCTGATCGCTCTGATGGGGAAGCTGGCTGAGAATCTGTCATGTCACTTTATTCCAAAAATATTCCTCCTCCACCCGCGAACCAGGCACGGGTTCAAATGCACCGTTAGCCCTGCGAGGTGGGGCGGAGAAGAAGCACCATCAGGAGTGCTAGCTCAGTTTTACTGTACAGGTAGTCCTCGGCTTACAACAGTTCATTTAGTGACCGTTCAAAAGTGATAAAAGTTATTTAAAAAAGTGACTTAGGACCGTTTTTTCCACACTTAACTTTCCACACAGCATCCCCGTGGTCACGTGGTCGGAATTCAGACGCTTGGGCAACTGACTCGTATTTATGACGGTTGCAGAGACCTGGGGTAATGTGATCCCCTTTTGCGACCTTCTTAGTCGCAAAATTATTATTTATTATTTATTATTAGGTTCTTCTATGCCGCCCTACTCCCTAAGAACTCAGGGCGGCGTACAACATTTTAAAAGAACACTAAACAATAAACATTCATTTAAAAACAAATTTAAAACATTAAAAAAGTTAAAAAGTTAAAAGACGTTCAACAACATACAAAAGTCAGTGGGGAGGCCGGATTCGCTTAACAACCATGTTTTCAATTTAATAACTGCAGTGATTCATTTAACAGCTGTGGCAGGACAGGTTGAAAAAGTCACTTAACAACTGTCTTGTTTAGCAACGGAAAAATTCGGCTCAATGGTGGTCATAAGTCAAGGACTACCTGTATTAACAAAATCGTGCAAATCTGAAGGCATTTCGCCCCCTCCTCTCCTTTTACTCACCATAAAACTAGGGAAGGTCTCTTCTCCAATTCTTCCCACACCTTCTTCTCTCCTTCTGTGGATCGAGGTATTAACAGAATAACAGAGTCGGAAGGGACCTTGTAGGTCATCTAGCCCAACCCCCCCCACCCAAGCAGGAGACCCTACACCATTTCTGACAGATGGCCGTCCAGTCTCTTCTTGAAAGCCTCCAGTGATGAAGCTCCCACAACTTCTGAAGATACCTTTTACACACCCTTTGTCCAGTTTGCCGCTCTCCGTCCGATCTTCCAAGGCCATTCGCACACTCCATTCCACCCATCCTTGGCCACTAAAATTCCCCAAACGTCTTAACGCTAATCTCACATTCTTGCCGGACTGCCTTACAACGTTGTTGTTACAGGGAATAGAAATGGTTTCCCTGTTGCCTTCAGCTCCTGGCTTTAAGGCAGGATAAAAAAAAAATCTTGCAAATGAAATACAAAAAAATTGTTTATTCACGAACACACACACACACACACACACACACACACACACACACACACTCCCCTTTGGGAAAGTTGGTATCATATGAAGCCAATTTGGTCTAGTGGTTAAGGCACCAGCCTAGAAAACAGGTGACTGTGAGTTCTAGTTCTGCCTTAGGCATGAAAGCTGGCTGGGTGACTAGTCCTGAGCCAATGACCAGGTTGCAGTGAGTTCTAGTCCTACTTTAGCCCTGAGTCCTACGGGATTGGGCGGCCTATAAGAGCGTTTATTAAAATGAAAGCTAGCTGGGTGACTTTGATCCAATCACCAGGAGACAGAGAATTCTATTCATGAGCCAATCACCAGGTGACAGTGAGTTCTAGTCCTACCTTAGCCATGAAAGCCAGCTGGGTGACTTTGGGCCAATCACTAGGAGACACTGAGTTCTAGTCTTGCCTTTAGCCATGAAAGCCAGCCAGGTAACATAGGGCCAATTCCTAGCAGACGGAGTTCTAGTCCCACCTTTGGCCCGAAAGCGAGTTGTCTGACTTTCAGCCCAACCTCCCTCACAGGGCTGTTGTGCTGGGATAACAGCAGGAGAAAGGTGCATTGGATATATTCACCGCCTTGAGTTATTTGCAAAACCCAGAAAGATTTGCTGGACGCAAATCCATAATTAAGCCACAGACTGACAGTCACGGTTACCGAGAGAATTTTGCATTCTTTTCTCCCGTCATTCAAGGTTTATAAATTCATTTCTCATCTCCGGGCCTGCCAGGCCCCTCTTTGGATGTCTTGGCTGAGGAATTGCAAGCTTCTTCTTCTTTTTTTAATAATATATTTATTTTCTCTTTACGTACAATGTGTGCTTTTAGTGGACATCGTACTGTCTGAGTCAATTTGTTTACATAATAATACTTTTTAAACATCCTAATTTCTACCACTTTTATCCAACCATTGATAAAACAAGTCCCCAAGTTGGAAAATATTCTGTGTCTTCTTTTTCTTTTATCTTCAGTGTTGGTCTATCCATTTCTGCACTGTCTAATATTTTTTTTATTATGTCTTCTTCTGTTGGTGTTTCCTCATTTTTCCAATATTGTGCAAATACAATTCTTGCTGCTGTCAAAACATGGATATCAAATATGCATACCCTTTGTCATATTTTCCTGGTATTATGCCTAACAGAAATACTTCCGGCTTATAGTCTATATATGTTGCCCTAACATTTTTTTCTAACCACATGTGTATTTTCGTCCAGAATTTTTTTGCTTTTGGACATGTCCACCACATGTGATAATATGTGCCCGGTATTTGATTACATTTCCAACATTTGGTGGACATATTTTTAAAACATTTTTGCTAGCCTCGCCGGTGGAAAGCGCCACCTATAAAATATTTTATACAGGTTTTCTTTATATGTCATTGCCATTGTCAATGTATAGTTTCTTTCCCACAGTTTTTGTCAATTATCTAATTCTATCAATAAATCATCTTTTAATGACCTCATAATCCCTTGTGGCAGGGGTGAAATCCAGCAGGTTCTGACAGGTTCTGGAGAACCGGTAACAGAAATTTTGAGTAGTTTGGAGAACCGGTAGCGGAAATTTTGAGTAGTTCAGAGAACTGGCAAATACCACCTCTGGCTGGCCCCAGAGTGGGGTGGGAATGGAGATTTTGCAGTATCCTTCCCCTGCCACGCCCACCAAGCATGCCACGCCCACCAAGCACGCCCACCAAGTCACGCCCACAGAACCGGTAGTAAAAAAAATTAGATTTCACTACTGCCTTGCGGGGTGGAATCGTGGGCAACTGAATGGAGCTAGCAGAGTGTTTTAATGGCCGGATGCTCTTCCTGTCTCCAATGCGGAGTTTTGTTCAGCAGATATATTCTCATTGTGCCCAGAGAGAGAAATATCTGCCTCTACCTAGGATCGAACTTACAGCCTCCGGATTGTGAGGCGAGAGCTCCACCTCTAGGCCACTGCACTACTCAATTATCTAATTCTATATTATGTCTAATTTTTTGTCTTTTCCTCAAAGATCTGCTCAAAGGGAGGAATGACGAGATGAAACCTGATCCCTTCCTGCGCAAGAGCCCCTCCCTCGAATCTCTCAGCAAGCCCCCTACCCTGGCCTTCGCCGGAAGGATGTTCACCTCCACGCCCAGCGGCTTGAAACCGCCCAGCAAACTCAGGTGAGTCAGGTAGCACTGCTGCTTGTGAGGCAAGGGGTGTGTGGGTGTCAATTACAGGTAGTCCTTGACTTACGACCGTCCGTTTAGCGACCGTTCGAAGTTACAGCATCGCTGGGAAAAAAATGTGACTTAGGACCAATTTCACCATCGCAGCATCCCCGTAGTCACATGGTCAACATTCAGAAGCTTGGCAGCTGACTCCTATTTATGAGTGTTTCGAGTTAACGTGATCCTCCTTTTTGCGACCATCTGACGAGCCAAGTCAACGGGGAAGCCGGATTCACTGAACAACTGTGGGAACTCATTTAACAACTACCCTGATTCGCTGAACAACCCTGTGGCCAGAAAGGTCGTAAAATGGGGAAAACCCGCTTCACAAATGTCTCGCTTAGCAACGGAAACATTTTGGGTCTCAATTACGGTCGTAAGTCGAGGACTACCTGTATACGGCAAGTTAACGACCTGTGGACTACAACTCCCAGAATTCCTGTGCCAGCCAACCTAGAACTAAGGAGAAATTTAGGACTAGAAGATCTCTGAGGTACCTTCCAACTTGTTGTGTCCCAGCACGGAGTCCCCTCAGAAATGACACACACACAAACAATACTATTTTACTACTAATAAATCTTCTTAATAGCTATATGTTTTAAAATCCATGAAGAACAGAAAAAGTTCTTCGGAAAGTCAGAATTGCTACTTTTGCTTCTTAAGAACTGGCCAGAGTTCAAACGCCCAAAGAGAACAGGCAATTAGTTCCTCAGTTATCAGTAACTCACAGAAGTTGGCAGAAAGCCCAGAATGAATTATTTCACAAACCGAAAATCCAGAAGTCAAAGCAGGAGATTCAAAGAACAGCAAAACTAGGTAAGAGAAAGCTTAAGCCTTAAATAGCCTCAGGGCATGGCCAATTAGCCTGCAGCTCTACTCACGAGGAGACCTCCTCCTACAGAGCCAGTTTCGCCTGCTAGCTGCCCTGCGTGCCCTAGCATCAAGAAGAGGCTCCTCCTCTTCTCCTGAGTCACTCAGTTCAAACTGAGGAGGTGCAGAAGGCCCTGGTTGGCTTTCATCCTCTGGCACCGAGTCCTCCTCGCTATCCGACTCGGGTGCCAGGTACAGTCGTCTCTTGGTCCTCTGGATCCATGACCAGCTGCACGGGACGCGGGCAAGCCACAACACAACTCTGATATTCTATGATCTACATTCTACAACCTCCAGTGCTTTGCACGCCTCTAACACAGCTGTTTCGAAAGTAAGACTAGTTAATGGAGAGGCTGAGAACATAAGATCTTCTTGTGGATGACATGATAGCAGTCTCCCAATATCTGGGGGGCTGCCCCAAAGAAAAGGGGGTGAACCTATTCTCCAAAGCACCTGAAGGCAGGACAAGAAGCAAAGGATGGAAAGTAATGAAGGAGAGAGAAGCAACCTGGAACTAAGGAGGAATTTCCTAACAGTGAGGACAATTAACCAGTGGAACGGCTTGCCACTAGAAGTTGTGGGTGCTTCATCATTGGAGGTTTTTAAAGAAGAGACTGGACAACCATTTGTCTGAAATGATTTAGGGTCTCTTGCTCGGGCAGGGGGCTGGACTAGAAGACCTCCAAGGTCCTTTCTGGCTTTGTCATTCTGTTATTCTTCTGACTTGTAGTGTGGAAAGGAAGGATCCATTGGCAGCGTTGGCGAGGGAATATGGTGGCTCAAAACGGAACGCGCTCTTGAAATGGTGTCAGAAGAAAACCGAGGGGTACCCAGTGAGTAAAGAAATATTTTCATTTCCTTTTTGAAATAGTTTTCCTTTTTTTACGTCTTCCGAGAGAATGGAGTTGCTCTTAGGATGTTCCTCACCCTTGAGGTCCCGTATCCGCTGAGAGTCCAAGCTTGGGGTGATCTTGGTGGGGTTCCGCACTGGACATCCTAAAGTGGGCATTGACCCGTTTTAGCAAAGCACGTGAGATGGGTGGGGTGTTGAAGGTCATCTAGCCAATCAGCCGTCTGCACAGCCAGTTGGCAGCGCCCGGAGCCTGATGCATAGTAGAAAGCTCTTGAGATAGTCAATCCCCGCATTATGTGCCAGGAGGAGGAGCAATTCTGCCTGCAAAGAGGGGGAAAGAGAGAGGGAGGAGATGGAAGAAGGGAAGGGAAGGAGGGAGGGAAGAGATAGAAGGAGAGGGAGAAAGGAAAGGGGGAGGGAGGGAGAGAGGAAGGAAGGAGATAGAAGGAGGGAGGGAAAGGAAAGGGGGAGAGAGGAAGGATGGAAGGAAAGAAGGATGGGAGGGAGGGAGGAAAGAAAGATGGAAGGTTTGAGTTTAAGAAAAAGGATGGGAGGGAAGGAAGGAAAGAGGGAGGGAGGGAGGGAAAGGAAAGGGGGCGGGAAGAAGGAAGGAAGGAGAGGGAGGGAGGGAGGAGATGGAAGGAGGCAGGAAATGGGAGGGAGGAAGAAAAGAAAGTTAGAAGGTCTGAGTTTAAGGAGGGAGGGAAGGAAAGAAGGAAGGAAGGAAAGAAAGATCTGGACATACGGATGGATTGCCATTGTTGGGGTCACATTTTAGTGACTGCCTAGATTGATTTTCTCCAGGATGAGCCCAAATAATGACTAGATAGTAACTTGGGTGTGAGAGGAGACGGTTATGAAACTGGTACCTGGAAAATACAGGTTGTCCTCAATTTACTAGTGCAAAAGAAGCGAAGTCTGGATGTCGGTTCTGCTTCCATCTTCCTTGGTTCTAGTGTGAACGTTTCACTCGTGCATCAGTGCAATTCTCCCCGCGTGTGTGTGTGTGTTTGTGTCCCTGCGTGTCTTCTTGTGTGTAACTTTGGAAGACTCCTTTGTGGGCTGTTACCTACCCAGCTGCAACGGTTAAGAGATTAGATGGGGAACTGGGGAGAGAGATTGACAGGCTGTCCTCAAGTTACGACCATAATTGAGCCCCACAATTATGGCCATTAAGTAGGTCACCTATGTGTCCAGACCCAACTTTGCAACCTTTTTGGGGGGAGGTCGTGAAGCAGACGTAGCGACCTTAAAGAAAACCCGTTGTAGCTTAAGAATCAGTCATAAATTGAGAACTACCTCTATTTCCTGGAAGCTCCACTCGGTTTTGCTCTGCAGCCTCCTTGTCTGGCTTCTGGATCAGGCTGCTATAACCCCACATGGCCACTAGGTGGCAACAGAGAGTTAAGATTTTTTTCTCAGTTGCTGCCCTCTAGTGGTGATTGGATTTACTGCAGCTCAGATCTGATCTGCTTCTCTCTTATCTTCCTTTTTTTTTCTCCTGGATTACCGGTAATTATTTGTGGGCGAGGATGATGGGTAGAGAGGGCCCTTTATGAATCTGGGGAAAGCTTCATGGGCTCATCCATTTTCCTTTTGAACCTTGGATTAGCCTTCAGGTAGTCCTCTACTTTACGACCATAATGGAGACTGCCCATCACAGTCATACATGATGTCACGACGATTGTAAACTTCATCGCCCATGTTTTTTTATAATTCTTTCTTGTGGCAGTCATTAGTGACCACTGTGGTCATTAAGTGAGTAAATTGGGCAGGTTTCGCTGCAAATCAAAAATAATAATCAGAAACAAATGCTAGTTTTATATCTCTTAATTGAGGGCCACTTGCTAACCACCCCACATGCAGTCACATGACTGTGGGGCGCAGGTGACCGTCGGAACTTCAGAACCGGATCGTAAGTAAGCCACCCATAGTCTCTAATACAGGTAGTCCTCGACTTACGACCACAATTGAACCCAAAATTTCTGTTGTTAAATGAGACATTTGTTAAGTGCATTTTGGCTCATTTTACGACCTTGCTTGCCTCAGTTGTTAAGTGAATCACTGCAGTTGATACATCAGTTAACCCGATTGGTAAGTGAATCCGGCTTCCCCATTGACTTTGCTTGTCAGAAGGTCGCAAAAGGGGATCACATGACCCGGGGATACAGTGACCATCATAAATATGAGTCGGTTGCCAAAGGTCTGAATTTGGATCTCATGACCACGGGGATGCCGCAACGGTTGTAAGTGCGAAAAATGGTCATAACTCCCTTTTTTCAGTGCCGTCGTAACTTAGAACGGTCACTAAATGAACTGTTGTAAGTCAAGGACTACCTGTATAAGTTTAAAACATAAAATAAATAGATACAGAAAGTCCTCATGACCTTCTTATGATCAAAATTGGGATCAGAATTTCCATTGCTAGGTGAGACAGTTGTTAAGTGAGCTGCTCCTAATTTTACGCTTCTTTGCCACATTTGTTAAGCGAATCACTGCAGTTGTTAAGTGAATCATGTGGTCATTAAGTGAATCCACCCCGCCTATTGACTTTGCTTGTTGGAAGCGGGCCGAGAAGGTGATCACTGGTGGGCACAAGACCCCCAGGACACTGCAACCATCCTAAATACATCAAAGAGGCCAAGTTTTGATCATGTTGACCGTGGGGATGACGGTCATAAGCACGAGGACTGGTTGCAAATCTCTCTTTTCGGCGCTGTTGTAACTTGAAATGGTTTGGTAAACGAACAGTTGCGCGTTGAGGATTCCCTTTACCCCTGGGGAGGTCCATCACAGTGTTGGAAGAAAAATCCAGCCCAGTTCCAAGCCGGGAAAAAGACGCTGGAAATAAAATGGAGGCCGATTGGAAAGAAGGACTCTGTTTACTGGGTGAGCAGAACCAACAACAGCATGTAGTTCTGGGGCAGCTGGCCAATTGCTTGAATGAGTGAATGGATCTTTATAGGTTTCTGTGACTTTGAACTGTTCTGGGGATTGTGCAATGAAGGGCCCATTTGTGTCTCTTGCTATTTCAGTGGTGGTGCGTTAATCCTATTACCCTATTTCCCCGAAAATAAGCCCTAGTGCAGGGGTGTCAAAACTGGCGGCCCGCGAGCCGGATGCGTCACGCACAGATCACGCCCACCCCAGCTCCGCGAAGGGGAAAAACGTCGCGTGACAGCAACGCGATGCAGCGAGTTTGACACCCGTGCCTTAATGCTTATTTTGGGGTCCCAAAAGAAAATAAGACCCGGTCTTATTTTGGGGGAACCACGGTGTGTCCTAAAAGGTCATGACCTGTCCTTAATCCCATCACTTGGTGCTGAAGGTGTTTTGTTTGTGAAATGGGCCGTCCTGGATTTCTTAATGGGCACAAAATCTCCATTTCTAAAGACTTTAGGCATCTACTGGAGGCTGTTGGGTGTTGTTTTCTGCCTTTAAGAACACGTTTCTCCATTTCTCCTATATAATATTCGGCCTCTTTTAATATTCCCCAAAATATTTCATTCTCTAGGAGGGTAGGATGGCTTCCCACACTGGCTTAAAACGTTCAGTACGAAACTGGTCATAAATTGAGGATTACTGGACCCGGGGTGCAAATATCTAAGCGACCAGTAGATGTCAGCAAAGGGCCACTTTTTTTCTGCCCGGTTCCTACTCTTTCCGATGTTTGCAACCCCGAACTAACTGAGATTTTAAGCACCCATCCCAGCGCAGTAGACGATCCCCGGTTTGTGGAAATGATTTCAAGACAAATTTTCCTCCCCCCCCCCAACCAAGAAATTAAAATAAACCTTTCGCACACCCTCTTGGATCAAAGGAGAGCCAAGCGTATTTGGTTCCTGTTCATTTCTATTTTCGGCCGCCGAAGTATTTCCGCCGGACGGACTGTTAACAAAAAAGGGCCTTTGTGATTTTTGGCCTGGTTTTCTGGAGGCCTTTATTTTTTTTTCAGTTCTTCCGGACAGTGCTATCCTCAAAGCAAAGGTCTTTGTGTCCCTGATATGCTTTCGGGGGGGACAACCAGAACTTCGGGCAGCATTTTTGGGGACGGGGAAATGCAGGAATTCCATCAAGGAGCCCCCTAAAACATCTGTTAGGTCCCTGACCATAACTAATATTGGGTAGGACAATATATGTTTTAGCTTTTAACAGAAGTGTGTCTGTTTAGCTGAGGTGTTGCAGACTGCCACAAGAGGGAGTTAGAGTTCACAGCTTATTTCCATGGGAGTCCCTCTCTGTTTGTCTTTGGTCTCTGCTACTCAGAGTGTGTTCTCTGCTACTCATTAGAGCAAGGCCTAGAGTATGTATGCTCTGCATTTCTCTCTGTGTTGTAGTTATGTATTATAGCTAAAATGTATTTGTACTGGATAATACTTGGATTGTTACTATGACTATTAAGTGTATGACTTTGGACTGTTTATAGGAAAATGCTATTTCTTAAAGTAAACTTTAATTCAAGTTAGTGTATCTGTGTGTGGCTGAGTACTTATTCACAACTGATCTCAATCTAAACGTTTCTGTATGCACAACCTTGGTAACACAAGGAATACTCTGCTAATACATTAACACTGGTTATGGGCCCAGAGAGATATTGAGAGTTAGTGTGAATATTCAGTTTCATACTCAGACAGCTAACTTGTGGTTTACTGTTAAATTAACAATGGCACAAGAACAGTCAACTAGCTTATCCCTGATAACCAGGTTAGATGGAACTAACTATGTTTCCTGGTCTATGAAGTGCAGCTTACTTTTGCATAAAGAAGGATTATGGACTGTGGTTAATAATCCACCTGATATAACAGCTTGGGATCCAACAAATGATGAAGATAAGAAGAAAATAGCTGCCTTTAACCGGGATAATGAAAAGGCTCTTAGTATTATTGGACTGACACTGAGTGATCAGCAACTGGTCCATATTCATGGTGAAGATTCTGCTGCCAAGTGTTGGAGTACCTTAAAGAGACTTTATGTTCGTGATAGTGTTGGTGCGCACATACACCTTACACGTAAACTGTTCAGAGCACGTTTGTTAAAAGGTGATGACATGTTAGCTCATTTGGAGTTTATGAAGAGAACATTACAAGAGCTACATGAAAAAGAACTGATTTTCTCAGAGTTGCATCAAGTTTATATTATTCTTTCTTCTTTGGATGACTCTTATGATGATTATGTGTCTTCACTGGAAGTTTTAACCAGAGATGAACTGACATTGACTGGCATAATAGGAAGACTGTTAGAAGAGTCTAGAAGAAGGCAAGATAGAAAACAACTGAGAGAGAAACAACCACAGGAAGAACCACAGAGAGAGAAACAACCACAATCTTCAACTGCCTATATTGTTAGGAAATGTTATTCTTGTGGGGCTAAGGGTCATATAGCCAGATTCTGTAAAATGGGTAAAAAGCAGAATGCTAGTAATATGCAGAGAGCTTATAATGATGTTAGTGTAGCTATATCAAGTACAAATAAAACTGTAAGCCATGATATCTGGATAATAGACAGTGGAGCATCTCAGTGTATAACTAAAAGTAAAGAGAGATTTGTTAATATGACTAAAAGTAACCAGCATGTATCATTAGCAAATGGCTGGAAATTGAAAGTATCTGGAGAAGGTAATGCATATTGTTCATGTATTAATGAAAATTTACCAATGTTATATGTACCTAACCTTATATATAACTTACTATCTGTCAGAGAATTGGTAAAAGCAGGGTTTGTGGTAACCTTTCAGGGAGATAAATGTTTAATTGAAAAACAAGGTAAAAGAGTTACTGCAAGATTGCATGATGGCTTATATATTATCCATGATAGTCCATTAAATAAGGCCAATTCAGTTTATGAAAATAGAAAGCCTCATGATGAATGTATTCATTTGCTCCATAGACGTATGGGACATTTAAATTTCAAAGTTTTAAAGAAAACTGTTGAGTTATCTAATGGTATAAAATTAAAACCTTGTGCAAGATATTTAAATTGTAATGCTTGCAATCAGGAAAAGAGCAAGGTAATTCCTGCAAACAGGTTAAATGGATTTAAAACCAAGGAACCATTAGAGGTTGTATTTGCTGATCTCATTGGCCCTAAGAAACCCAGTTTAGGTGGAGCCTGTTATATATTGAGCATAGTTGATCATTTTTCTAGATATGGTTTCTGTTATCTGATGAAAACAAAAACAGAAACATATCAGCATTTTGTAAACTGGTTAAGGTTTGTTGAACGAAAAATGAAAAAGAAACTGGTTAGTTTAGTAACAGATAATGGTACTGAGTTTACCAATAAGAGATTTGAAGATATGCTAAAGAGAGCTGGTATTGAACATAAGCGTTCTACTCCTTTTCGGCCACAACATAATGCGCATATTGAACGTAGAGGTCAGACATTACAGGCTATGTCTAGAACCATGATTTCAGATTCTGGTTTACCAGAGGGGCTCTGGGGTGAAGCTATAATGTGTGCTAACCATGTTTTGAACAATGTAGTGAATGCAACAACTGGTGAATTGCCATTTACTCGTTGGTATGGTAGGAAACCAAATCTTAGTTATTTGCATACATTTGGTGCACCAGCATGGGTGCATATTCCCACTCAAGTAAGGCGAAAGGGACAACATAGAGCACGGAAATTATGTTTTGTAGGGTATGAATCTAATCATAGATCATTTAGATTCTGGGAGCCAGGTACTACTAGAGTATATTGTAGTGCAAGTGCTAAATTCCTTGAGCATGTTGGATGGAGTAAACTGGAACAGGAATACAAGGAACAAGATAGTATCGTTGTTGAGGATCCATTGTTTCCGGATGATTCTGATAAGAATAGTACTGATGATAGGATAGTGAAAGAATCCTCAATAGAGGAACCATCTATGGATGATGTAGAAGATACTTCGATAGGGGAGGAAAAGGTAGAGGAAATTCCAACAACTTGTACTAAATTGCCTAGGAGGTCAACTAGGGAGAGACGTCCACCTGATAGATATCAGGCAAGTATTGTATGCCAGATTAATGTGGAACCGTCTAATTATAATGAACTTAAGCTGTATCCAACAAAGGAACAGGTAGCTTGGCAGGAAGCTATGAATAAGGAATTAAAATCTTTAAAGGATCTTGAGGTATATGAAGATGTACAGTTACCACCAGGTGAGCGTGCAATAGGTTGCAGATGGGTGTATAAATTAAAGACTGGTGTGGATGGCACTGTTACCCATAAAGCAAGATTAGTTGCTCAGGGATTTGCTCAATCAGATAAGGATTATGATGAGGTATTTGCACCTAGTCTGAGAGCAAATACATTGAGAGGAGCATTAGTTTGGGCAGCTAAGAATAAATGCATAATTAATCATGTAGATGTCGAAACTGCATATCTACATGCACCTTTACAACATACCATTTATATGAAAAAGCCATTAGGTTTAAAAGATGATGGAAAAAATGATTATTGGAAATTAAAGAAAAGTCTTTATGGTTTAAAGCAATCAGGTTATGAATGGAATAAATGCATTGTAAAAGAATTAGTTTCCATGGATTTTAAAGCTGGTATAGCTGATCCTTGTTTATTTAGGAGAGAGAAAGATGGTTTGATTTCTCTGTTGCTATTATTTACAGATGATATAGCGATTATAACAAAGACTGAACAAGAAGCAAATGATATTGTTTCTGAATTACAAAGAAAGTTCAAGATTAGAAATTTAGGAGAAATTAAACATTATTTGGGTCTTGATATAATGAAGACAAATAGAGGATTCAAAATTTCGCAAGCTAAGAAGATTAGCCAATTGTTAAAAAGATATAACCTGGAGAATTGTAAAACTGCTAAGACACCAATGGATCAGGGATTTACAAATAGTGATACTAAATGTCCTGTGTTTGATAAGGAGATATATCAGTCTCTAATTGGTAGTCTCTCATATTTGAGTAATTGGTCTAGGCCAGATATATCTTACAGCGTAAATCAACTGGCTAGATATAATGCTGAACCAAATGAAAGGCATTGGCAAGCAGCTAAACGAATACTTAGATATCTAAAGCACACAATACATTATTCTTTATATTTAGAACCGAGAAATGAATTAGTGTTATCTGCATATGCTGATGCAAGTTTTGCTACTGATGCAATGACTCGCAAATCAACATCAGGTATAGTGGTAATGTTGGGTAATGCTTTAATAGGGTGGAAATCTATTAGGCAACAACATATTAGTTTATCCACTATGGAAGCAGAATTCTCGAGTTTATCATTAATGTGTACAGAATTGGTGTATTATAAACAATTGTTAAAGGATATAGGAATTACTGTACAGGAGCCATTTATTGTGTATGAAGACAATCAATATGCCATTAGTATGGCTAATAGTTTAGCTGTGAAAACAAGGTCGAAACATACTGATTTGAGATATCTGAATGTTAGACAATGTGTTCAAAATAAAATGGTTAAGTTGGAATACTGCATGACTGAACAGAATATTGCAGATCATTTCACTAAAGCGCAAGGTGCAATTAAACATAAAGAGTGTTGTGAAAACTATGGTTTAAAGATGTAAGGTATTATATATTGACCTACCCAAAGGGGAGAATGTTAGGTCCCTGACCATAACTAATATTGGGTAGGACAATATATGTTTTAGCTTTTAACAGAAGTGTGTCTGTTTAGCTGAGGTGTTGCAGACTGCCACAAGAGGGAGTTAGAGTTCACAGCTTATTTCCATGGGAGTCCCTCTCTGTTTGTCTTTGGTCTCTGCTACTCAGAGTGTGTTCTCTGCTACTCATTAGAGCAAGGCCTAGAGTATGTATGCTCTGCATTTCTCTCTGTGTTGTAGTTATGTATTATAGCTAAAATGTATTTGTACTGGATAATACTTGGATTGTTACTATGACTATTAAGTGTATGACTTTGGACTGTTTATAGGAAAATGCTATTTCTTAAAGTAAACTTTAATTCAAGTTAGTGTATCTGTGTGTGGCTGAGTACTTATTCACAACTGATCTCAATCTAAACGTTTCTGTATGCACAACCTTGGTAACACAAGGAATACTCTGCTAATACATTAACAACATCAATTGTGGGGGGCTTTAGGGGGGAGAAGGGAGGTCTTCCTAAGCCAATGCTCAGCCTGTCTCAAAATGGCACTAGCGCTTAGACTTACATACTGCTTCACAGTGCTTTTACAGCCCTCTGTAAGTGGTTTACAGAGTTCAGCATATTGCCCCCAACAATCTGGGTCCTCATTTTACCCACCTCAAAAGGATGGAAGGCTGAGTCAACCTTGAGCCGGTCAGGATCGAACTGCTGGCAGTGGGCAGAGTCAGCCTGCAATACGGCACTCTAACCACTGCACCAACACCGCTTCCTTCCTTCCTTCCTTCTCCTCATTTCTATTCCTTCCTTCCTTCCTTCTCCTCATTTCTATTCCTTCCTTCCTTCTTTGCTTCCTTATGCGAAAACTACCTGTACTTTCATTTTTAAGCCCTCCCAATCTTTCTTTCTTTCTTTCTCTCTCTCTCTCTCCCTCCCTCCCTCCCTCCCTCCCTCCCTTCCTTCCTTCCTTCTTTGCTTCCTTATGCGAAAACTACCTGTACTTTCATTTTTAAGCCCTCCCAATCTTTCTTTCTCTCTCTCTCTACCTCTCCCTTCCTTCCTTCCTTCCTTCCTTCCTTCCTTCCTTCCTTCCTTCCTTCATTCATTCATTCATTCATTCATTCATTCATTCATTTGATTTCCTACCCTTTGCGTAACAAAATGACTCTGGGTGGCAAATTGCTTTGACCCCAACCAGCTTTGCAACACTTCCTGAGCGGGATGCCTTCCTTCCTTCCTTCCTTCCTTCCTTCCTTCCTTCCTTCCTTCCTTCCTTCCTTCCTTCATTCATTCATTCATTCATTCATTCATTCATTCATTCATTCATTCATTCATTCTATTTGCTACCCATCACATAACAAAATGAGTCCAGGTGGCAAATTGCATTGACCCCACCCAGCTTTGCAACACTTCCCGAGCGGGGTGCCTTCCAGATAGTTTGGGGGGGGCACAGCTCCCTAAATTGCTATCAGGCTGGAGAATCTCCCTCCTAGGGCAAGTGATCCATTCAGTTCCCTCCTTCTCTCCATGGGTGAGATTCCCTGCGAGGGAAGGAGGGGTTGGATCCAGGGACTGTCCTCCAACGCAAACACTTGCCCTGCCTGGGGTCTGATCCAGCCGAGCCCCTCGCTGTTTTGAGGCTCCACGCCCACAAATGCCTCTCCTTCCCCTCTGTAAATATTTCGACATTTTATTTATTTGTTCGTTGGATTTCTGTAGCTGCTCATCACAAGAAGCGATGCCTTACTCCCTCCCAAGAAAATTATTTCATTTGATATCTCTGCCAAAAATGATGGAGGGATTTTTCTACAATCTGTGTGACCCGTAGAAATCTTTCTTTTGTATGCCTGTTACCTGGGTGGGGGAGGGGTGGGATTAGCATCCCATCTCATCCTGTGTTTCTCAACCTTGGCAATATGAGTGGACTTCAACTCCCAGAATTCCCCAGCCAGCATGCTTTAAGAGGTGTGGACTTCAACTCCCAGAATTCCCCAGTCAGGATGCTGGCCGGGGAATTCTGGGAGGGAGAGATGGAGGGGGGGAGAGAAAGAGACAGATAGAAGGGAGGGAGGGGAGAGAGAGAGAGAGGAAGGAAGGAAGGAAGAAAGAAAGAAAGAAAGAAAGAAAGAAAGAAAGAAAGAAAGAAAGAAAGAAAGAAAGAAGGCAAAATGAGGAAGGGAGGAGATGAAGGGAGGAAGGAAGAGAGAAGGAAAGAAACAAAAAGAATGAAGAAAGAAGGAAAAAAGGAAGGAAGGAAAGAGAAAGAAAGAAAGAAAGAAAGAAAGAAAGAAAGAAAGAAAGAAAGAAAGAAAGAAAGAAAGAAAGAAAGGCAAAATGAGGAAGGAAGGGATGAAGAAAGAGTGGGAGAGGGAAAGAGAGGAAAGGAAAGAAAAAGAATGAAGAAAGAAAGAGAAGAAAGAAAGAAAAAGAAAGGTAAAATGAGGAAGGGAGGGAGAGGGAAAGAGAGGAAAAGAAAGAAAAAGGGAGAGAGAAAGAAAAAGAAAGAAAGAAAGGTAAAAGGAGGGAGGGAGGGAGGAAGAAAGAGAGGGAGAGGGAAAGAGATGAAAAGAAAGAAAAAGAAAAAGGGAGAAAGAAAAAGAGAAAAAGGGAGAAAAAGGGAGAGATGGATGGGGGAGAGAAAGAGACAGAGAGAAGGGAGGGAGGGGAGAGAGAAAGAAAGAAAGAAAGAAAAAGAAAGAAAGAAGGCAAAATGAGGAAGGGAGGAGATGAAGGGAGGAAGGAAGAGAGAGGGAAAGAAACAAAAAGAATGAAGAAAGAAAGAGAAAAAAGGAAGGAAGAAGGAAAGAAAGAAAGAGAAAGAAAAAGAGAAAGAAAGAAAGGCAAAATGAGGAAGGAAGGGATGAAGAAAGAGTGGGAGAGGGAAAGAGAGGAAAGGAAAGGAAAAGAATGAAGAAAGAAAGAAAGAAAGAAAGAAAGAAAAGAAAAAGAAAGGCAAAATGAGGAAGGGAGGGAGGGAGGAAGAGAGGGAGAGGGAAAGAGATGAAAAGAAAGAAAAAGGGAGAGAGAAAGAAAAAGAAAGAAAGGCAAAATGAGGAAGGAAGGGAGGAAGAAAGAGGGAGAGGGAAAGATGAAAAGAAAGAAAGAAAGAAAGAAAGAAAAAGAAAGATCTTCTGAGTTTCAGGTCAGGTTGAGGGCTCGAACTGAGCATTCCCACCTAGCCAGGCCTTCTACCTTTCCAACACCTGTCTTCCCCACAACATGAATTCTCCTTCACCTGCCCTGTTGTCTTCCTTATTCATTTCGGGGTGCCCCCCACCCCAAGAGAGCCCGTTCTTTCCGACAAGCGGCACCTTTGAAAGCAGCCCTCCTGTCCCTCCATCTGCTCTTCACAGAGCTTTTGCTTTCAAACCTCTCCAGCCTTTCCAGGTAAAACAGGTGGAGCTTCGGACTCACCTGGACTTTTTTGGCCTCGCCCTGTTCCTCTCCCCCCTCCCCAGGTGATGCTCCCATTGTGGGGTGCCTGGAACGCAGCCGGGAGGGAGGGAGAAGGCCGGGCAGCAGGAAGCAGAAACGGCTTTGGGGGCCCATTTTCATTCTGGGGGTCACTTTTTCATCTGGAGGTCCACGTTCTCCAGGTATTCACTGACTTTCCTTACCGGTTCGCAAATGTGAGCGCGCACGCACGCGGCCTACACACATGCGCACGGCTTGAAAACAGGCCTAAATGGGATGGCATCAGTGGTGGGTTCCTACAGGTGCGGTCCACTCTATAGCACCGGTAGCGGCCTGCTGGTGACATCACAGTACCGGTGCGCTCGGTTGCTGGTGCCTGGGCGCCGCCATTTAAAAAAAAAAAATTAATTTTTTTAAAAAAAATTCTTCTGTGCGTGCCCAGAAGCCGAGCTTTTGGCACTGCGGATGCGCTGCCTTCCTACCCCACAGTGAGTCCAAGCAGGGGAGGATGGCTGAGGGAGCACATGAGACGCTGAAAGAACAGGCGGCAGGAGCTATCTCCATTCCCCTCCCTTCAGCAGTCCGAGAAGCCACGAACGCGCGGTGATGATCCCAGGCATTTTCGCACGTTTGAGGCTTCTCGAGCTGCTGAGGGGAGGGGGAACGGGCGGCAGGAGCTAGGATCATCGAATGGGGAGAAGCATTCAGGCCAGACGGAGCCTCCTAGAAGAACCGCTGCCGCGGTCTTGCTGCTCCCGCTGCGGGGGGCTGCATTGTGGGTGGGCAATGCCCCCCACTTCTCCGGCCGCTGCCAAGCTCCCGAGGCCCATGCCCACCCAGTCACATGGCTGGCAAAATAAGCCACGGCCACAGCGTGGTAGTAAAAAAATTAGGAACCCGCCCCTGGACGGCATAGTGCCAGAGCGGGTGAGCGGGCCCACCCGCAGGTCGCTAACCGGCTCAATACGACCTCTGAAGTTCTCCAAGAATATAATTCTCCGTCAGGATTTTTCTGACCACGAGCGACTGGCCGTGTCATTTTTCAGCTGCCGGAGAATAATTTAGCACGGCGTCACCCACCGGACGCGACAAACATGAGCATGAGATCATTTTTCTGACCGTCCTCGTCGCCACTTTGAGAAACCGAACAAAAATCTGAATTTCTTGCCGGAAGGCCGAAATGAAAAGGGTCTCCTGCTTGGGCAGGGGGTTGGACTAGATGACCTGCAAGGTCCCTTCCAACTCTGTTAATATATTATGTTAAAAAGAAACCATCTCCACCCCACCCACCTCCCAAATCCCAAGGGGTGAGCAGGTCCTTGCCCCAAGTTTGAAAAACCATACTGTAAATGAGTCCCCGTTCTCTTGCCCCACAGGTAGTCCTCAACTTACGATGACAATGGAGCCCCAAAATTCCCCTTGCTAAGCGAGACAGTTCTTAAGTGAGTTTTGCCCCATTTTACGACCTTTCTTGCCATGGTTGTTAAGCGAATCACTGCAGCTATTCAATGAATAACACGGTTGCTACGTGAATCTGGCTTCCCTGTTGGCTTTGCACGTCAGGAGGTCGCAAATGGGGATCACGTGACCCCGGGAACACTGCGACCGTCGTAAATATGAGTCAGTTGCCAAGCATCCGGATTTTGACCACGGGAATGCTGCAGCCATCGTAAGTGTGAGCACCGGTCCTCAGTCCCTGTTTTCAGTGATGCTGTAACTTTGAAAGGGTCATTAAGTGAACTGTTTACTCCTGCACTAAAAATCTAATATACTAAAAATTGGAAATATGGATGTTTACATATGTTAATATTTAATCTTTGATCTCAATTTTCCATTAAAATTTGATGTTTGATCTGAACGTTTAGCTTCTGGGGCAAACATTTTGGGTGGCCCAGGCACCTGGGTCTTGAGGTCTTAGCCCAACTGGGGCCCAGCCACCTGGGTCTTGTAGTCTTAGCACAACTGGGGCCCAGCCACCTGGGTCTTGTAGTCTTAGCACAACTTCATCTTTGATCTGAATTTTCCATCAACATTTGATGTTTGATCTGAACTTTTAGCTTCTGAGGCAAACATTTTGGGTGGCCCAGGCACCTGGGTCTTGTAGTCTTAGACAACTGGGGCCCAGCCACCTGGGTCTTGAGGTCTTAGCCCAACTGGGGCCCAGCCACCTGGGTCTTGTAGTCTTAGCACAACTGGGGCCCAGGCACCTGGGTCTTGTAGTCTTAGCCCAACTGGGGCCCAGCCACCTGGGTCTTGTAGTCTTAGCACAACTGGGGCCCAGGCACCTGGGTCTTGTAGTCTTAGCCCAACTGGGGCCCAGCCACCTGGGTCTTGTGGTCTTAGCCCAACTGGGGCCCAGCCACCTGGGTCTTGAGGTCTTAGCCCAACTGGGGCCCAGCCACCTGGGTCTTGTGGTCTTAGCCCAAATGGGGCCCAGCCACCTGGGTCTTGTAGTCTTAGCACAACTGGGGCCCAGGCACCTGGGTCTTGTAGTCTTAGCCCAACTGGGGCCCAGCCACCTGGGTCTTGTAGTCTTAGCCCAACTGGGGCCCAGCCACCTGGGTCTTGAGGTCTTAGCCCAACTGGAGCCCAGCCACCTGGGTCTTGTGGTCTTAGCCCAACTGGGGCCCAGCCACCTGGGTCTTGAGGTCTTAGCCCAACTGGGGCCCAGCCACCTGGGTCTTGTGGTCTTAGCCCAAATGGGGCCCAGCCACCTGGGTCTTGTAGTCTTAGCACAACTGGGGCCCAGGCACCTGGGTCTTGTAGTCTTAGCCCAACTGGGGCCCAGCCACCTGGGTCTTGTAGTCTTAGCCCAACTGGGGCCCAGCCACCTGGGTCTTGAGGTCTTAGCCCAACTGGAGCCCAGCCACCTGGGTCTTGAGGTCTTAGCCCAACTGGGGCCCAGCCACCTGGGTCTTGTGGTCTTAGCCCAACTGGGGCCCAGCCACCTGGGTCTTGTAGTCTTAGCCCAACTGGGGCCCAGCCACCTGGGTCTTGTAGTCTTAGCACAACTTCATCTTTGATCTGAATTTTCCATCAAAACTTGATGTTTGATCTGAATGTTTAGCTTCTGAGGCAAACATTTTGGGTGGCCCAGACATTTGGGTCTTGTAGTCCTAGCACAACTGCAGAATGTGATGCTTAGAACGAAAATCCGATTAAAAATTAGCCAAGCCTTAAGAAATTAACTCAGAGGAAACATCCATCTGACCCGGGCCAATTAACGCTAAATTACCGCTGTCGTTTTCTCAATTTCTTTTTCTCTCTATCATGTTTGCGATTATCGTTGTTACACGCCCGAGGTTTGGGCTCCCGGCAGCTGAACACGGCTCAAATATTTGGAGAGCGACGTTCAACGTTTTAATTATCCTCATCCATCTCATTGCGACGTTGGGCGTCTGGATTATTATAAGTTAATACCGAAAACAGGGATAGATTTTTCTAAGCAGATCGCCCTCGACTTACAACATATGTTTAGAGACCACTCAAAGTAACAATGACACTTTTAAAAAGCGACTTACGTAAGTCGCTTGGTCGTAAGTTGAGGGCAACCTGTCACGCGGGAAGGCAGAATGGCTAAAACATACGAAGAATGGCTGCAGGATTTGGGTTTGGCCAGAGAAAAGGAGGACTAGGGGGGATATGAGACCAGTGGTTCCAGTATTTGAGGGGCTGCCCCAAAGAAGAGGGGGGTCAACCTCTTCTCCAAAGCACCTGAAGGCAGGACAAGAAACAACGGATGGAAACTAATCAAGGAGAGAAGCAACTTGGAATTAAGAGAAACTTCCTAACAGTGAGGACAATTAACCAGTGGAACAGCTTGCCACCAGAAGTTGTGAGTGCTCCATCTCTGGAGGTTTTTAAGAAGAGACTGGACAGCCTCCTATCTGAAATGGTATAGGCCCTATAGGGTCTTCTGCTCTGTTCTATTCTCTATATTTTTTTTCTCTTAGCTAGAATGAAACTATGGGCCCGAGGGGTCTCTGAGCCCTTGGCTGTCCCTCCGGGAAACTGAGTCGCCGTTGCTAAGCACAACAACGTTGTCTTCCCAATCTGCTTCAGTGCTAGCTGGACATTGCCAGCTGGCCCCTGTGGGAAACAGGATGCTGGCCTGGGGGACTTGGCTGCTCCACCAGACTCGGACCACTCCTACCCCCTTCCCGGCTTTTGTCTACTGATCCTTTTCTTCCTGAATTTCCGGGTGTCCCATAATTCTCCTAGAGGTTCCTCAGAGCTTCAACTTTCAAGGTCGCTGCTGACGTGGGCGAGGTCCCTCCTTCGGTGGGGCTTTCACGTTTTCCCCTTCCTCAAAGGCCTCCTGCACGTGGGGCGGACAGGATGCAAGGCCGGACGGGGCCACGGAGGTCCTCCTTCCATTGTACGGGACCCTTGGCCAAGTGGGACGTTTCCCTGTGGCTTCCGCCTTGGCCAAGTTTCTTCTCCCGCTGACTTTTGCCCTGGAGCATCTCGGACAAAGGGCTTTGCAAAGAAGGCCCAAAGAAACCAGTCTTTCTTAGCCTTGGCCCCTTGGAGAGGGGTGGACTTCCACTCCCAGAATCCCCCAGCCAATGTGCTTTAAGAGGGGTGGACTTCCACTCCCAGAATCCCCCAGCCAGCATGCTTTAAGAGGGGAGGACTTCCACTCCCAGAATCCCCCAGCCAGCATGCTTTAAGAGGGGTGGACTTCCACTCCCAGAATTCCCCAGCCAATGTGCTTTAAGAGGGGTGGACTTCCACTCCCAGAATTCCCCAGCCAGCATGCTTTAAGAGGGGAGGACTTCCACTCCCAGAATTCCCCAGCCAGCATGCTTTAAGACGGGTGGACTTCCACTCCCAGAATTCCCCAGCCAATGTGCTTTAAGAGGGGTGGACTTCCACTCCCAGAATTCCCCAGCCAGCATGCTTTAAGAGGGGAGGACTTCCACTCCCAGAATTCCCCAGCCAGCATGCTTTAAGAGGGGAGGACTCCAACTCCCAGAATTCCCCAGCCAGCATGCTTTAAGAGGGGAGGACTCCAACTCCCAGAATTCCCCAGCCAGCATGCTTTAAGAGGGGAGGACTCCAACTCCCAGAATTCCCCAGCCAGCATGCTTTAAGAGGGGTGGACTTCCACTCCCAGAATTCCCCAGCCAGCATGCTTTAAGAGGGGTGGACTTCCACTCCCAGAATCCCCCAGCCAGCATGCTTTAAGAGGGGTGGACTTCCACTCCCAGAATTCCCCAGCCAATGTGCTTTAAGAGGGGTGGACTTCCACTCCCAGAATCCCCCAGCCAGCATGCTTTAAGAGGGATGGACTTCAACTCCCAGAATCCCCCAGCCAGCATGCTTTAAGAGGGGTGGACTTCCACTCCCAGAATCCCCCAGCCAGCATGCTTTAAGAGGGGTGGACTTCCACTCCCAGAATTCCCCAGCCAGCATGCTTTAAGTGGGGTGGACTTCAATTCCCAGAATCCCCCAGCCAGCATGCTTTAAGTGGGGTGGACTTCAATTCCCAGAATCCCCCAGCCAGCATGCTTTAAGTGGGGTGGACTTCAATTCCCAGAATCCCCCAGCCAGCATGCTTTAAGTGGGGTGGACTTCAATTCCCAGAATCCCCCAGCCAGCATGCTTTAAGAGGGGTGGACTTCCACTCCCAGAATTCCCAGGCCATCATAATTTAAATCACAGTGGCTTGATTTAATTATAATTCAAGGGCATTACCAATCCAATCCAATCAAACCATTCAGGCCTTATAAATGGCATCAATAATATTTAATTCTTGCAATTTTAATGATTGCCATTACATTTCTGTTTTTATTACATTGTAAGCAACACAGAGTCTTCCTTGGCTGGCAAATGGGTTGCTATCCTTTAAATTAAATTATTAATAATGCTAGTAGTTAGTTCTGAATTGGGCTCAGAAATGGCATTTTACTTTAATCCTATAGCTAGTCCTCGACTTACGACCACTAGGGAGCGCAAAATTTCTGTTGCTACATGAGACAGTGGTTAGGTCCATGTTGCCCCATTTTACGGCCTTTCTTTTCACCGTTGTTAAGTGAATCGCTGCAGTTTTTAAGTTAGTAACATGGTTGTTAAGTGAATCTGGCTTCCCCATTGACTTTGTTGGTCAAAGGTCACAAAACTGGGACACTGTAACCGTCCTAAATATGAGTCAATTGCCAAGCGTCTGAATTTTGATCACGTGACCACGGGGATGCTGCAATGGTCATAATTGTGAAAAATTGTTCAAATCACTTTTTTCAGTGCCGTTGTAACTTCGAACGGTCACTAAATGAACAGTCGTAATTCGAGGACTGCTTGTGTTCTCTCTCACCCATACTAGCCCCCTCCAAAATGGGGTGTTTCACTGCCAGGACCCAGGATGTGACATGGGGCCCTTGCACACCGTTTCGTCCCCATCGATGCAGCGCTGTGCGCAGGAAGTCTGGTCTTACACACACAAACGCACACACACACACCCCAATTTGGCAGTTTGTGTGCTGTGTGACTCTTTGTTCTTCTCCGGATTTGGAGAAAGTGCCAAAGCAAACTAATCCAATCTCAGCCAAGCTCTCGAATCAAATTAAGGCCTGCCGACAATTACGAGGAGGGGCTGGAGGCATCACATACACACTGGGTGCCATGCCCCCGAATCCGTGGCCTCTTTGAGGTCCGCATCCCATCTTAATTTTGCCGGGAGGAGATGGCATCGATCGAGGATTGGAACACGAGTCCTCAAAAGCTCCGTTTATTTCATCTTCATGCATTTTAATTGCGGGTTGATCGATTGTGTTGTTCTGCAGCCGAAACAAAGCCCACTTGAACAATAATTATGCGGAAGGTCCTCTCGTAAATTAGGCTTTTGTTGCAGGCTGGGAATTCAGCATTAAACATTAGTGTGAGGGGCTGCAGGGATGACAGAATTACAGGCAGTCCTCGACTTACGACCAAAATAATGCCCAAATTTCCATGGCTAAACTAGACAGTTATTTCACAACATTTCGTCCCCTTTGACCATCTTGCTTGCCACGGTCGTTAAGCGAATCACTGCAGGTGTTAAGTAACAACGGTCGTTAAGGAAGCATCACTCTGTTTTGCAACCTAAAGGATTGACCAAAGATAAATCATTAAATGAATCTATATATATATAAGCCAAATACCACTCACTCATCACGAAATCTCCAGAACTGTAAAGCCTACAAACTTGAAACTTGGCACATATGTTCCTCTTGGCTTCTAGGTGCTTGCTAAGAAAGGATTTTTCGAAATGACCATCAGATCATTAGTAATTCTTATACAGTATTATATTAACACGCTTTGATGCTAAGGAGTTAGATGTTCTACTCCCCCTCCCCACCTGAAAAGAACTCTGTTCCAACTGCCAGTTGCCTTATATTTACACGTTCTGATGCTATCCCTTCACTAAACCAGGCATGGGCATGGGCAGCACATGACTCATCCAGCCTGCAGGCTTGGAGTTTAGACATTCTACTCCCCCTCCCCACCTGAAAAGAACTCTGTTCCAACTGCCAGTTGCCTTATATTAACACGCTCTGATGCTAAGGAGTTAGATGTTCTACTCGCCCTCTCCACCTGAAAAGAACTCTGTTCCAACTGCCAGTTGCCTTATATTAACACGCTCTGATGCTAAGGAGTTAGATGTTCTACTCACCCTCTCCACCTGAAAAGAACTCTGTTCCAACTGCCAGTTGCCTTATATTAACACTCTCTGATGCTACCCCTTTGCTAAACTGGGTGTGGGTGTGGCCAGCACGTGACTCATCCGGCCTGCGGGCTGCGAGTTTAGACATTCTACTCCCCCTCCCCACCTGAAAAGAACTCTGTTCCAACTGCCAGTTGCCTTATATTAACACGCTCTGATGCTAAGGAGTTAGATGTTCTACTCGCCCTCTCCACCTGAAAAGAACTCTGTTCCAACTGTCAGTTGCCTTATATTAACACTCTCTGATGCTACCCCTTTGCTATACTGGGTGTGGGTGTGGCCAGCACGTGACTCATCCGGCCTGCGGGCTGCAAGTTTAGACATTCTACTCCCCTTCCCCACCTGAAAAGAACTCTGTTCCAACTGCCAGTTGCCTTATATTAACACGCTCTGATGCTAAGGAGTTAGATGTTCTACTCGCCCTCTCCACCTGAAAAGAACTCTGTTCCAACTGCCAGTTGCCTTATATTAACACTCTCTGATGCTACCCCTTTGCTAAACTGGATGTGGGTGTGGCCAGCACGTGACTCATCCGGCCTGCGGGTTGCGAGTTTAGACATTCTACTCCCCCTCCCCACCTGAAAAGAACTCCGTTCCAACTGCCAGTTGCCTTATATTAACATGCTCTGATGCTAAGGTGTTACACATTCTACATAAATTGTCAAGCTTTAAGTGTTTATGTATCAACCCTGATTATAACTACTCATTAATTTTCAAGCTTTAACTGTCAATTTATCAAGCCCGATCACATAGTTTCGTAGCGAAGCACAGGTGTCCAACTACTAGTAATAGATAAATAAAAGATAATTAAATATTAGCACAAAAACCACACTGGCGCTTGTCCAAGCAATTCAAAGCGGATAAGTTTTACCCTCAGCTGGGGAAAAAACCAACATTTAATCAGTGGAATAAATACAGGGGATCCTCGCCTTACGACCACAATTGAGCCCGGCATTTCTGTCGCTTAAGTCGTTAAGTGAGGTTTGCCCCGTTTTGCGACCTCTCTTGCCACAGTCGTTAAGCGAATCAACGCAGTGGTTAACTTAGTAACCTAGTCGTTCAGTGAATCCGGCTTTCCCCTTTGACTTCACTCGTCGGAAGATCACAAAAACGGATCACGTGAGGCCCCCCCCAAGGAGGTTTCGACAGTCATAAATACGAGTCGGTTGCCAAAATTGTCTGAATTTTGATCACGTGATGCAACGGTCGTAAATTGTGAAAAACGGTCATAAATTACTTTATTCAGTGCTGTTGTAAATTTGGACGGTAACTAAATGGCCTGTTGTAAGTAGAGATATCGCTGTACAGAATAACAGAGTTGGAAGGGACCTTGGAGGTCTTCTAGTCCAACCCCCCCTTTCCTGGAAGACCAGGAAAAATTCCCCTGTCAATTACATGTGACTTGGTTGAATAATTTCAAGGGAATTTTGTTTTCTTAATTACATTGTGAATCATTGCTTTTTCCCATATATTTTTTCCTCCCTTTATTCCCCAGGACCGCTTATCAAAAACTCCTTTTTCCCGCTTATCAGAAAAATCCTTATTTAAATGTCATCGTTGTGCTTGGGTAATGGCCTTGTGTGTGATTAACAAAAGAAAAACCACTTTTGCTCAATCCGGGGTTGTTTATCCAGCTTTGGGAAGACCCCTTGTCAAATCCTAACACATCGCAGGTAGTCCTCGACTTACGACCGCATAGAGCTCAAAATTGCCGACATAAGACATGACAGTCAGAGGTCGAGAGAGGGCCAGATCTGATTTTACCACTTTTTTTGCGGTGGCAGTTAAGCAAACATCACGGTCGTTAAGCGAACCCATGTATTCCTATTGGCTTTTGGAGGGGGGCAGAAACTGGTCAAAAAGACCAGAAATTGGCAAAAAAAACCGAGAGTCATAAATTGTAGTCATGTGACCAGAGAACACTTCATTCTGTCATAAAGATGATCGAATTGTCAGGCACCCAAAATATGGTCGTGTGACTATGGGGCGTATGTACAATGGTTATAAGTAGATTTTGGGGAGGGGTCTGTCATAACTTTGAAAGATCATTAAGCAACCTGTCATAAACCGAGGACTACCTGTAGAATTCCTTCTGGTTTCTGGCAAAAAGAAAAAAGAAAAGCCCATAAGAAACAATGGGCTTGCTTAATGACAGACGCAGTGTTTGCTTAACAATCGTTGTAATAAAGGTTGTAAAAGGAGGTGGGGTCACATGATCAAGACCCGTTTAACAACCAAGCATGACTTAACAACCATAATTGTGGGTTCAGTTACAGTGGTCAGTCAAGGGCTACAGGTACAAATGAAGGTTCTGGTCTATTTTTTCCTCTATCAAATATTCTCTTGTAAATGGTTTTGGCCTAAAGCTGATTATCTAGGTTTAAAGTCTTCATTTTTTTACTTACCGTAAGTTGTTTTGTGTGTGTTGATAAAGAAAAGCAGGAGATAAACAAAGCAAAGTTGACCCAAGTTAAAATGGGAGGGAGGTCTGGAAAGAGGGAGGGAGGGAGGATGGAAGTGTGAGAAGGAAAGGAAGGAAGGGAAGGGCTGGAGGGAGAAGAAAGGAAGGAAGAGAGGGAGGGATGGAAGTGTGAGAAGGAAGGGAGGGGAGGGAGGGAGAAGGAAGGAAGGTTTGAAGAGGGAGGGAGGAAAGGGAGGGAGGGAGGGAGGAAGGATGGAAGTGTGAGAAGGAAAGGAAGGGGAGGGAGGGAGAAGGAAGGAAGGTCTGAAAAGGGAGGGGAGGGAGGATGGAAGGGTGAGAAGGAAGGAGGAAAAGGAAGGAAGGTCTGGAGAGGGAGGGGAGAGAGGGAGGGAGGAAGTGATGAGAAGGAAGGAAGGAAGGTGATGAGGATGAGAATGAGAAGAGAAGGAAGAAGGAAAGAAAGCAGTGGTGGGTTCCTACCGGTGCGGTCCACTCTATAGCACCGGTAGCAGCCCACTGGTGACGTCACAGTACCGGTGCAGTCAGTTGCCGGTGCCTGGGCGCCACCATTTTTTAAAAAAAATTTAAATTAAAAAAAAAATTTTCTTCTGCGCATGCCCAGAAACCTGACAATTAAGTCTTTCCCCGCCCCTTCACTTGAAAATAATAAGAAGTTTGCATTTGACACTTTTCCTTCGCTGTTGCCTAAAGCTTCCCAAAGTGGGCGTTTTCCGAAAGCTTAACCTTTTATACTGTTAATTTTATACAGTTTTATACTGTTATTCTTTAGACGAAAACATTGAGGACTGTTAAAAGATACTGTTCTTTTAACAGTCCTCAATATTTTCGTCTAAGGAATCCATGACTGAAACCAAAAATGCTGTATGAGACTTGCTTGTCTTTTAACTATAGCATTTTCTACATATAAAGGTTGCTGTGTTGCCATGGTGTAACACGCACTTTGTATGCAAAGCTTTTCATGTAAGGTATAAAATAGGAAAAATAGTAGTAACATCTCTCTGAAATAACTAATATATGACCGGCAAGTCACACCCACCCGGTCACATGGCTGGCAAGCCACACCCACAAAATAAGCCACGCCCACAGAGTGGTAGTAAAAAAATTAGGAAGCCACCCCTGAAAGAAAGGGATGAGAATGGGAAGGAAGGAAGATAGACAGACTCACTCACTCACTCACTCCTTGGTTCTCTCCGAACCTGGTTTTCTTGCAGACGTTTCATGACCCAACTAGGTAAAATCATCAGTGTGAGAAGGGAGTGAATGAGGAGCCTGGAGTGGAGGAAGACGAGAAGGAGGAAGACTGTGGGTTCTTCGATGCTATCTGAGCTTAGTGATTTTCTTGCAGACGTTTCATGACCCAACTAGGCTACATCATCAGCGCATCATTCCTTTCCTCTCGTTGCATTTGCAGAATATCGACATCACCAACTTCAGCAGCAGCTGGAGTGACGGCCTGGCTTTCTGCGCCCTCTTGCACACCTACCTGCCGGCTCACATCCCTTATCAAGAACTCAACGGCCAAGACAAGGTGAGTAAGTTCCAGCCTGCTCCACCAGGGGCTGCGCACAAAGGAGAGCTTCCCGAGAATGCCCCTAGTGGAGGGCAAAGGGACTGCAACTGTGCAAGAAGAACAGGAGGCAAATACTGTACTTAATGATCATTTAGTGACCATTCAAAGTTACAGTGACCCTTAAAAAAGTGACTTAAGACCAATCCTCACACTTATGACCGTCATAGCATTCTCTGGATCGTAAGATCAAAATGGCCAAATACAACCAGCATGTATTTATGATAGTTGAAGCAACCTGGGGTCATGTGAACGCCATTTGCAACCCTTTATGACAAGTAACTAGGGAATCCAGGTTTGCTGAACAACCGCATGTCTCACTTAATAACTGCAATGATTTGCTTAACGGCCACTGCAAAAAAGGGTTGCAAAATTGGATTGGTCACTTGACCCACTCGTTTTACGACCATCGTGACTTGGGCAGGCTCCATTAATGTCGTAAGTCGAGGACTTCTTGCATTTCAAATAAAACCTCTTAAAATAATGAGACAAAGAGATTCCAAGGTTAAATTTAATATTGCAGCTCTCTCAGCAGCTAATCTGCAGAAATTTGGTGGTTCTTACAAGTAGTCCTTGACTTACGGCCGTTCACTTAGTGACCGATCGAAGTTACAACGGCACTGAAAAAAGTGGTGACAGCTTTTCACACTAATGACCATCGCAACATGCCCATGGCCACGTGATCAAAATTCAGACGCTTGGAAACTGATTCGTATTTATGACGGTCGCAGAGTCCCAGGGTCATGTGACCCCCTTTTGCGACCTTCCGACAAGCAAAATCCATGGGGAAGCCGGATTCACTTAACAACCAGCTTACTAACTTATCAACAGCGATGATTTACTTAACGGCAGCAATAAAAACGGCAAAGTAGGGCAAAACTCACATAATTATCTTCCTTAACAATTTTCATACGTCGAAAATTACCGGTTCTTGTTCCTTGGGACAATGGCATACGAATCTCCGTTAGCGACAGAAATTTGAGGCTCAATTGCAGTCGTACATCGAGGACTCCTGTGTGCATGCCAGACAACACAAACACAACGCAAACACACATTTAACATCATTCCAGGCCTCGTTACCAATGATTCATTCATTCTGTGTCATCAAGTCGTTTTTTTTCGGCTCCGCACGTAGATAGATTTAAGAAGACTTATTATTTATTACATATTTAAAAGATTTATAGCGCCAGCCATCTGGTAACATCCATAAACCCTGGGTGGTAACAATCAAAAGCAATCAAAAGCCAGCTCATCAGCCAAGCAATAAATCTGCAAATAAATAATAATAAATGTTTTTCCTGAAGGAAAAGAAAGTTTTTAGCTAGTCCTCGACTTACGACTACAATTGAGCCCTCAATTTTTCTTGCTAAGTGAAACATTCGCCAAGTGAATCTCCCCCCCCCCCCCCGTTTCACTAAACAACAGTTTTTAATGGAAATTTTGACCCGTTTTATGAACTTTCTTGTCACGGTTGTTAAATGAATCACTGCAGTTGTTATGTTAGTCACATGGTTGTTAAGTGAATCGGGCTTTCCCCACCAGCTGGGCTGGTCAGAAGGTCGCAAAAGGGGATCGTGTGACCCCGGGAACGCTGCGACCGTCATAAATACGAGTCGGTGGCCAAGCGTGTGAATTTTGATGCTGCAACGGCCGTAGGTATGAAAACTGGTAGTAATAAGTCACTTTTTTTCAGTGATGTTGTAACTTTGAACGGTCACTAAATGAACTGCTGTAAGTCGAGGACTTACCAGGGTGTCTGCAGGATCTTTCAAAGGAATAAAGACCACAGCTTTGACTGCAAAGCCTGCTTCCTTTTTTTCAGTAAGTTATATTCGGAAGTAAATTTTATTTTTCATTTATTTTTGCTCCTTTGAGCAAAGAGGCTATTTTGGGTTGACCTCAAGGGATTTGAGTTCTCTTTTCATTCTTCCTTTCCTCACATCACTTCCCCAAATTGTTCTGTCAGTTTTCCCCCCAAAATAAAAGTCCTCCACAGAAAAATGTACACACTACAGGTAGTCCTCCACTTACAACAGTTCTTTTAGCGACGGTTCAAAGTTACAACGGCATTGAAAAAAGTGACTTATGATGATTTTTCACAGTTACGACCATTGCAGCATCCCCAATGGGTCCCATGATCAAAATTGAAATGGAATATAGGTTCTCCTGCTTGAGCAGGGGGCTGGACTAGAAGACCTCTGAGGTCCCTTCCAGCTCTATTCTATTCTATTCTTAAATTCAGATGCTTGACAACTGACTCATATTTATGACGGTTGCAGCATCCCGGGATCACACGATCCACTTTTGCGACCTTCTGAAAAGCAAAGTCGATGGGGAAGCCGGATTCGCTTAACAACCGTGTGACTAAGTTAACAACTTGCCGTGATTCACTGAACAACGGTGGCAAGAAAGGATGTAAAATGGGGAAAATTCACTTAACAACTGTCTCACTTGGCGAGATAAATTTTGGGCTCAATTGCGGTCGTAAGTCGAGGACTACCTCTCAACATCCTAAGCCAGTCCAGCTATCAACTGTACCGAGCCGGAATGATCACTTATAGTCCTCGATTTAACGACCACAATTGGGATTATAATTTCCGTTGCTAAGCAGGGCGGTTGTTATGTGAGACTTGCCCAATTTTACGACCTTCCTGCCCTAATGTCAGGGTTCCAAGCAACACCCTCAACACAAGAAGACTCCAAGTGATTCATTTTGAAATGAATCACTACAGTTGTTAAGTGAATCATGCAGTCGTTAAGTGAATCCGGCTTCCCCATTGAATTTTTCTTGTCAGAAGGTCGCAGATGGGGATCATATGACCCTGGGACCCTGCAGCCGTCATAAAAATGAGTCGGTTGCCAAGCACCAAATTTTGATCATGTGACGCTTGCAACGGTCGTAAGTGCGAGGACCGATCATCAGGCAGCTTTTTTTCAATGCCATAGTAACGAACAATCATTAAATGAATGGTTGTAAGTCAGATCAGCCCAGCTCTCTGAGTGATCAACAATTAAATTAGGAAATAAAAAAGAATTACCTCAGAAGACAAACATTTGCAAATGGCCGCCATTGGCGATTTTCCTGGATTTTAATTTAAGTTCCCCAGCAAAAAAAATAATCTTATATTATTTTCTGTGTTCTGCGAGGGTCATTTATCAAGTGGCTATTTTAACTGGCAAACCCATCCGAATCTCCAGAGGGGAAAGCAAGATAAGAATGGTATAAATAAATTTCCCCCCCTCAAATCCATTAATAAAACTAGAGTGATAATAGATGCACGCAGGTTTTTTAAAAAAAACATTTATAAAAAGCTGCCTTCGGGGCTGCAAGGAAAACTGAACGGTGATTTTTAAAAATATGAGGATATAATTTGCTGTTCGAGCCAAGCAACCTGTTGCGTTGATCGATGGATTTTCTCGGGGAAATTCAAAGAGTTTCCGATGTTTTTGTCTTGTGGCTCTGCTGAATATTTATCCTGAAGCAACATTTATCCGATTTTTTTGGACTATTTTAAAAGGAGATTTTTGAATGCAAGTCCCAGGGGACGAGAGATACGTGCAAAAGTCCATTTTTTTTCTTTTTAACCTTCTCTTTCCCGAAATCTCCCGGGTAGTCCTCGACTTACGGCCACAATTGGGATGGGAACTTTCATCCTTAAACAGTGGGGTCCTTAAGTGAGTCATGTCACGTTTTGTGACCTTTTTTCGCTGCCCTTGTGAAGGGAATCCGGCTTCCCCACTACGACCGTCGTAAATACATGCCGGTTGCCGAGTGACTGAATGTTGGTCTCGGCAAAGGTTTAAATGTGAGGAAGCAAGCCATGTTTTTCCAGCACCGTCGTGACTTTGAACCGTCGCTAAACGAATGTCGCTAAACGAACTCCCTGTAATTCAGTCCAAGGAGAAACAAGAAGAGGGAAGCCCACGTTTTCTATTTCCTGTATTATAGGGAGTCCTCGAATTATGACCACAATTGAGCCCCAAATTTACATCGCTAAGCGGGACAGTTTTTAAGTGAATTTCTCCCCGTTTTACGATCTTTCTTGCCAGAGTTATCACAGCAGTTGTTAAGTGAGTAACATGGTTGTTAAGCAAACCCAGCTTCCGCTTTGCTCGTTGCAAAAGGGGGATCACGTGAACCCGGGACACTGCGACCATCATAAATGTGAGTCAGTTGTCAATGGTCTGAATTTTGATCACAGGACCATGGGGATGCTGCAACGGTCGTAAGTGTGAAAAATGGTCATAAGTTGCTTTTTTCATTGACGTTCATTCACGGTCATTAAATGAACTGCTTCTGAATGAAATGAATTTATGACGACACTGAAAAAAGCAACTTATGACCATTTTTCACACTTAACAACCGCCTCTGTGGTCACATGATCGAAATTCAGACGTTTTGGCAACCGGTTCATTTTTATGACGGTCGCAGCGTCCCGGGGTCGCGTGATCCTCTCTGCCGACCTTCCAGTAAGCAAAATCCATGTGGAAGTCAGATTCACTTAACAACCGGGTTACCACCTTTACAACTGCAGTGATTCACTCAACGACGCTGGCAAGAAAAGTGAGACAAAACTCACTTAACGGTCTTACTTAGCAACAGAAATTTTTGGCCTCAATTGCAGTCATTGAGGACTATATATTTCAAGGGTGGATGACTCAACCAGCCCTTGGAGGGGGGGGGTTTAATTCACCTGGCTGGACACCCCCCTCCAACGGAGGGGACCCCATTTTTTTTTGCATCGCCACCAGCCAAAGCCCCATCCGTGAGATGCAGACAGCGGGCGAAACCACGTCCCCTCCGGTCCACGGAAAAACTTCTTGCCAAGGAACCGGTCCCTGGTGCCCCAAAAGGTTGTGGGGGGGCGCCTCTGTTTTAAAAGACTTTAAAAGTCTTTTATTTTTCTTCCATGTTTTCTTCTTCCCCCAGAAAAAAAACCTCCTCCTGGCGTTCCAAGCGGCGGAAAGCGTTGGCATCAAACCCAGTTTGGTAAGCCTCTCCATGCGTGGTTTTCTTTCCGTGGGGAGGGGAAAAGTAAGGGGTGAAGTTAAGAGATGGGGGAGAGGGGTAGGCAGAGGGGAGGGGAAAGGCAGGGGCGATTCTCTTGGGCATTGCTAGAAGTTGAGCCCATAATCACTCTGGTATTTTTCCCTAGGTTGTTGAGGGTGGAGTTCCCATCATCCCCTGCCAAGCCAACACGACCCATGTTAGCTGAGCAAGTGGGGAGCTGTACTTCAGCATATGAGAGTCAGTTCGGTCAAGTGGTTAAGGCGCCATGCTAGAAACAGGGCAACAGTGAGTTCTAGTCCTGCCTTAAGCATGAAAGCTGGCTGGATAACTTTGGGCCAATCACCAGGAGACTGGGAGTTCTAGTCCCGCCTTAGGCATGAATGCCAGCTGGGTGACTTTAGGCCAATCACCAGGAGACTGGGAGTTCTAGTCCCGCCTTAGGCATGAAAGCCAGCTGGTTGACTTTGGGCCAATCACCAGGAGACAGTGAGTTCTAGTCCCGCCTTAGGCATGAAAGCCAGCTGGGTGACTTTGGACCAATCACCAGGAGACTGGGAGTTCTAGTCCCGCCTTAGGCATGAAAGCCAGCTGGGTGACTTTAGGCCAATCACCAGGAGACTGGGAGTTCTAGTCCCGCCTTAGGCATGAAAGCCAGCTGGGTGACTTTGGGCCAATCACCAGGAGACAGTGAGTTCTAGTCCCGCCTTAGGCATGAAAGCCAGCTGGGTGACTTTGGGCCAATCACCAGAAGACTGTGAGTTCTAATCCCGCCTTAGGCATGAAAGCCAGCTGGGTGACTTTGGGCCAATCACCAGGAGACAGTGAGTTCTAATCCCGCCTTAGGCATGAAAGCCAGCTGGGTGACTTTGGGCCAATCACCAGGAGACGGTGAGTTCTAGTTCCACCTTAAGCATGAAAGCTGGTTGGACAACTCTGGGCCAATCGCTAGGAGACACTGAGTTCTAGTTCCACCTTAGGCATAAAAACTGGCTGGGTGCCTGTGGGCCAGTCCGGCTCTCTCTCAGCCCAACCCACCTCACAGGGTTGTTGTTTGGGGGAAAATAGGAGAAGGAAGGTGTGCTTCTAACTTAACAACTGCATTGATTCACTTAACAACTGTGCCAAAAAAGCTCGTAAAATGTGGCAAATCTCACTCAACAACTGTCTCTCCTAGCAACAGTAATTTTGGGCTCAATTGTGGTCGTAAGGCGAGGTCTACCTGTACACACAATCGCATGTATACACACCCACACAGAATTACGCAAGTGTCAATTTTATTTTCCTTGCCTCCTTTTTTTTTAAAAAAAATCAAATTATTCCATCTTCTTCTAAGCACCGGATTGGTTGTTGGCCAGGCTAACTTTTGCTCTGCCAAAGCCATGCCAGGAGGATTAAATGGGTGCAGTTCTTGCTTTTTCTGCTTTTGGGCACAATGGATCTGGGGGGGGGGGGCAGCTGGCATGCTTGGCAGAGCTCCGAGGGGGAATATCTAGCCTGGCCCTCTGCCACGGCCTGAGAGCAGAGCAGTTCTCGTGTTTCCCCAGGGTTTTGCCAAATGGGCAGGAAGGAAGCACCACCACGGGAAGGAAGGTTTTACAGTCTGGGTTGGCAAACCCCATGGTGGTCCTTGCCAAGCCTTCCAGAGTCTCAATTCGGCCCCGTTGGGGTTCTCTTCCGGCTCCCCCACCCACCCAAAATTTAACAATGATTTGTTGAATGTCTTCCAGTTTCTATTTATTTTCAAAGTCTTTTTTCCCCTGCTTTTCAGCATTCTCTGTCCTTTAGCTCAGTTAGCTGCTTAATGGTTTCTCAAGCTTCCGCACTTGGGAGATGGGTGGACTTCAACTCCCAGAATTCCCCAGGCAGCCTGCTTTAAGAGGGGTGGACTTCCACTCCCAGAATTCCCCAGCCAGAACACTAGGCTGGATGGACTTCCACTCCCAGAATTCCCCAGCCAGCATGCTTTAAGAGGGGTGGGCTTCAACTCCCAGAATTCCCCAGCCAGCATGCTTTAAGAGGGGTGGACTTCCACTCCCAGAATTCCCCAGCCAGCATGCTTTAAGAGGGGTGGACTTCCACTCCCAGAATTCCCCAGGCAGCATGCTTTAAGAAGGGTGGATTTCCACTCCCAGAATTCCCCAGCCAGCATGCTTTAAGAGGGGTGGACTCCAACTCCCAGAATTCCCCAGCCAGCATGCTTTAAGAGGGGATGGACTTCAACTCCCAGAATTCCCCAGGCAGCATGCTTTAAAAGGGGTGGACTTCAACTCCCAGAATTCCCCAGGCAGCATGCTTTAAGAGGGGTGGACTTCCACTCCCATGTGTGGCTGGGGAATTCTGGGAGTTAACTCCACTCATCTTGGAGGGGCCAAGCTTGAGAAACCTACCATCAATCAATCAATCAATCAATCATCTGTGTACCCATCCCTTTCGTCCAATTCAATCCTGCCTTCGTGAAGTATTTATTTCAGCTCCCAGAATTCCCCACAGGGCTTTCCTCCTTGGGAATTCTGGGAGTCCACTCATCCAGAAGGGAATCGGAAAGGGAAGAATTGGCCTGTTGGAATAAATGACCGTCTGTAGGAAAAGGCCTGACTGGATTCCTCTCATCCCGTTTCCTTCCCTCCCGCAGGAGCTGAGCGAGATCATGTACACAGATCGTCCGGACTGGCAAAGCGTCATGCAATATGTGGCACAGATTTACAAATATTTTGAGACTTGAGGAAGAGGAAGGAGAGGAAAGGAGGAGGAGGAGAAGTACGAGCCACTGAACAAATACCACCGAACAAGCACTCAATCACTTTAAAAGATCCCCTTTTTCAGTTGATTCCTGGTCGGCAAAGGACGGCCCGTGCCAGATGCCAAGACGTGCCAGGTGGCAGAGTGGGTCCCTTCGTGGCTGGAAACTTTTACAAGGGCCAGATGCCCGACCGTGCCAAAAAAAAAAAAAGATACTCAAAGCCAAGAGCCCAACTTTGGCGCACGTCACATAAAAAACAATTCTCATTATTCCCCCCCCCCCCACTAAACAGGGCTTCCATTTTGCCCTGTCCTGACGGGTCTCTCCCAGCAAGGACCCCTCCTCATTTGGAAAAAAAAAAAAGGAACACCCACCAGGATCTGGGAACTCTGCCGAAGCGCAGGAACACCCTTGCCAGCCGTTCTAAAAGTATCTTTCTGAAGGTTTCAAATGCCACCAGCCCGGACACAGTTTACATCTGGATTAGAACGAGATCTCATAAACGGCTCAGAGGAGGGTCCGTTTTTAAGATGGCCCACCCAATCTGGATTGACTCCTCTGCAGTGGCATCTTCCCTCTGTGGGGGGGGCTGTAAAAGTGGCAGGAGGGGGTGTCCAACCTAGTCAACGAAGACAAGACATGTCTAGTGCAGGGCTAGGCAAACTACAGCTCTTTGAGGACCTGTGGACTTCAACTCCCAGAATTCCTGAGCCAGCCATGCATGCATGGCTGGCTCAGGAATTCTGGGAGTTGAAGTCCACAGGTCCTCAAAGAGCTGTAGTTTGCCTACCTCTGGTCTAGTGCCTCTTCCCAACTCCGACACGAACGGGTCGCAGTTCTCAAATTCTCCTTTTTGTGCAATTGTTGTGTGGATGAAGGGCCCTGTAGAAACAGTGTTTGTAGACCCCGTGAAATGGGAAGAACTATGGGAGGAGAAGCGGGACCGGGGTCTTCAACACTACGGTTGCCATGTCTTTTCACCAGCCAGCGCTCCTCTGCTGTTCGTTGCTGCATTCCCGCCAGGCCGAAATTCATTCAGCAATGTTTTGTGCTTCGTAAGGCCGCTGGCGAAGAGATGGGTGAACGCGTTGCACGCTGAACACCTCCGCAGCGTGCCAACTGGTAAAAAGCCCAGGAGCAAGTTCAGAAAATGTTGGGGATTCCTAAATTTAGGATCTCTGCGATCGAGGGAGCCCAGTGTCTTCCGTCTGACGCTCTCGGCGAGTCGTCGGCTTCATTAATAATAAGAGTCTGGCTGATTTATGTCAGTGTCCGGCTGAGTGTGCTGCGGCTGTCTGGAGTGATTGAGAACGTCGGAGTCAATCAAGGCACTCTCTGCCACTTTTCAGTGCCCTTTAAGGATGGCTTTGCGATGTTGTCTGGATGGGAGTCTTAGATTTGAGCCAAGGCAGACATGCCGGTCCTGTCGACCACGACCGGCGTCTCTGAATGGGTGCAACGTAGAAAGAGCGTGTCAAAATGTTTTCAAAAGTAGTACATGGGCTGTGCGACGTTGCCTGAATGCAAAACACACATAGGTTGTCTTTGGGTTTCAGGATCCCCCTCGAGTAAAAAAACGGCAGGAGCCGGAGTTGTGGAAAGGCACAACGCTCTGGGGAGTCCTGGTAGCCATCGGTGGTGATGTTGTCATGTTGTGAGCAAACGCTAATGCGGGTTCCTTCCTGCCGTGCTACTGGGATCATTGGCAGATGGGCAAGGGGTTGCAAGCGAGGGAACTTGGCAAGCCACAAGGTGATCTCAGTGAGGTCTTGCGGTCACATACATACACACATACACATACACACACATACAACATCCCTATTGTTAAAAGGGGAATCGTTGTTTTGAAGATCTCTGCGCACCTCTTTTGCGTCTCTCCATTGTCTACATGAGCTCAATACTGGGACCCTCCTTTGTCCCGGATGCTGACAAGGTGGGCAGAATTGGAGGGCGGGCGTGGCCAAGGTCCTTGAGATAAACTTGGGGAAAGTTGGCTTGTCTGAAACCAGAGAGAGTGAACCCCAGTGGTCTCAGGATCACCACCATCTTCCTTGTAGCAAATGGTACTCATTGGAAGTCAGCACGCGCAGCAGATTCCCACGGTCGAGAAGGTTAGCTTTGCGCGGCAGGGAATTGCTCCAGGACACTGGGTGACGGAAGGGTGCCAATGGGGCAGGGGTGATGCAGGGGCCAGTGCCAGGAGTGTGCCCCCCTCCCAACCTTGGAGGGGGACGGTCTTGTGCAGGGGGAGGAGTTTTGGGCATAAAAGGTGGAAGAAGCAAGCGAGAAAGTGGTTAAAGTTGAGAAGGTTCGAGGTGGAGCCTCGGTGGTTGCAAAAGTCGGTTGGCATCTTTGGGAGAGGTCAGAGGTCAGGGGTGGGAAGGCGGGTGGGCAGAGTAGCCATCCAAAGAGAAGCGAAGGTGCCACTTAAGGGAATTTGCACGTGCCTTAAGGAAAGTGAAGCGTGGCTGTGCCGGAAACGGCTGTCCAGTTGGAGAAAGGTAGAACTAGAGGATACGGGAACCCAAAATTGCTGTGCTCTGCGCTTGTTTTTTCCGGGTTTTGTTCAATTGAGTTTCCCTCTCTTCTTCAAACCTTAGAACTGCAAGGGTCCTCCAAAGTAATCTAGTCCACCCCTCACCCCCAAATCATTTTAGATAGGTGGCTCTCCTGCCTCGCTTTGAAGATCTCTGCGGAAGAGTTTTCGCTGGCAACCTCAGGAAGGGCTAGTTTTTCTTTCACTGGGCATCTTCACGATCGCGGACGGATTCTCCCTGCTCCCACCTCTTGAGGACTAGAAGCTTAAGAGAATGCTTTAAGAAAAATAGAGGATTCACTTCCCCAGGGCTGGGCAAAACCGCCTCTCTGTGACCACCCGAGATTAATGGGGTCACCATCCTGCAGGAGGGCTCGTCTTTTTTTGAACAAGCCAGAAAAATGTAGAATGTTGCTTCTTCCAAGCAGCCAGCTAGAAGCCATGATTAGTTTCCAGAATTGTAAGCCAGTTAAAAGAAGCTGGTTAGTCCTAGGAGAGCTCTCGCTCTTTCTCCTTGGTCACTAAATTGATTTCTTATTTCATTTGTTCGATTTGTATAACTTCCCCTCCGAACATCTCTGGGCGCTGTAAGAAAGAAATAACGTTAATTTTGTTTTTTCACAACTACCTCTTTTTCCCAACCCAGATTTCGGGTACATCCTGTGTGTGTCTGTTCAAAACATGCTTCAGGGATTGTGTGTGGGTGTTTTGCACACCCGGATCCAAAAGTTGCATCGTGTTAGGGTCAAATTAGGATACGCTCACTGCTCACAACGCATCCTCGGAGAACCGCAAAAAAGACAAGATGGCAGCCACTGCCGGCAATCCAAGCCCTGCGTTGCAATACAAAAAGGGGCCGGGCTCCAATGGCATGGATCGGGTGGCCATCTTGACTTTCTTGACTCCCTAATGGCAGAGACCCCGGCATTCAACAACAGTTTGGGGCCACTCCGTTCTCCAATGGTTCACCGGCTCTATCACTTGTCTGTACGATTCTCCTCAGGAGTTGGCAGGATGTGGTCAAATTGTCAAGATGGTGGCTGCCACAGCAGGATCGAACCACTGCCTGTTTTTTATCTGCAGCGATCAACGGTTGTGGGCAACACCTTCGTTATTTCTATTGCACCCTGCGGATTCCACTGGTTCCCGCGGATTTGCCCAGTAAAATGCGTTCAGCAGCACACTAGTCCTCCTCAAGGCACTCCCAATTGCTCCAGAGCCCAGAAATGTTGGTATCCCAGGCATAAATGCAATATCTCTCAACCTTGGTGACTTAAAGATGTGTGGACTTCAACTCCCAGAATTCCCCAGGAATTCTGGGAGTTGAAGTCCACACATCTTTAAGTCACCAAGGTTGAGAAACACAACATATTAATGGATTTTCAGTAGGAACCACCGATTTCTACGACCTGCAGTTTATTTTAGTGTATTTTTTCCCCAGTACTTTGTGGTTTCCGAGTTTGCCTTCCTCTGCCCTCCTTAAAAAAAAAACTTTGCACATGTGCCAAATTTTGCCAGATGTGGTTTCTCCCTTTCTCTTTCTCCTCGCCCCCCACCCTCTTCCTCAACCGGGTTTTTCTTGACATGGGCTTGATGTTTGCCCTCAAATTACAAAACCACAGAGAGTTTGCATCTCCATCCGGTGAAGGATGAGAAAGGCAACTTTCGAACTGAGCGCACCAGAATGTACGGACGCTGTGCAGCAAATTTGGCCAAGCCTGGATGTGCTTGCCACCAAGTTTTTATTTAAAACCACACACACAACAGGTTAACGTTATTGAAGCCGTTAGCGCCTAATATTTCTAATAAAAACATTTTCTTTCCAAAACTTGGCTGGGTGTTGTGTGATTGTGTGAATTTGCTGTCCTTCCTCCTGCCAGGAGGGGCTGACGGACACCTGTCGGGGGAAACTTATGATTTTATTTTAATATAAAAATAAATAAGAGTTGGAAGGGACCTTGGAGGTCATCTAGTCCAACCCCCTGCTCACGCAGGAGACCTATACTAGGGATTTGAACTGCCGACCTTTCTGATTGACAAGCTCAGTGTCTTAGCCACTGAGCCACCTAGTCAGGCTATTTTCATTTGATGGGATTCAAAGGCCTTTTGGGAGTTAAAAGACAGCAATATTTTTAATTAATATATATTTCAATTACAATTTTTTAAAAAAATTATAATTATTTTTAAATGAAAAATGTTAAATTTATTTTTAAGGAATTTATTTTTAAGTAATTTTTAAAGAATTTAATTTTAAAAAAATAAAAGTTTCATACAAAAATACAATTATAATTTTTTTAAATTGCATTTAATTGTTATTTAAAGTTACCAACTTAAAATACTTTATAAAAAATATTTTAATATGAAAATATTTTTTAAAACAATTACTTTTAAAAAAATTTTTTAAACAAAAAACTAGTTAAAATGATTTTTAAGAAATTTATTTTTTTAAGTAAATTTTTAAGAAATGTGTTTTTTTTAAATGAAATTATTTTTGTACAAACATACAATTATTTTTTAATTGAATTTTTTAAAATTACATGTGTTTTTTAAAATTGCCATTAAAAACAATTCTCTAATTTAAAATGATTTTTACAAAATGATTTTTTTAAATTTAGATTTTTCAATTTAAAACTGAAGAGAAGATGTGATTGTGGTTCGGTGGCAGAGTCAAATAGGGAAGGAATCTCCGTGAAAAGGGGCTTTGTTTCCTACTGCTGAGCTTGGATGATGACTTGCTACAGGTCTTCTCTAGAGGGGATTTTGACCTTGGTTAATCTCAAAGTTCCATGGAAATTTGGCCAACTGTTAGTCTGTGGGCAAGAGACCACTAGGAGATCCCCTGGCTAAGTTTGACAGAAGTTTAAAAATAACCCTACCTGATAAAAATGAACATCAAGACTGTTCATAGAGTCATCTAGAAACCTGTAGAGATGTTTCAATATAACCACAAGCTTTTTAAATGTCATCTATTTCCTGGCAGCGTAACAGGATTTTGATGGGAGACCACCAGGAGATCATAGATGTGGATGTTTTAAAAGCAATGGAAGGACAACTTTTTCTTCTGTCAAGAAAACTGCTTGGGGGTGTCCATGAACACAAAAGGAGCCATATTTGATAAAAGGAAGCCTTCGTTGCAAGACTTAGAATTCTGGGAGTGGAAGTCCTCCCCTCTTAAAGCATGCTGGCTGGGGAATTCTGGGAGTGGAAGTCCATCCTTCTTAAAGCATGCTGGCTGGGGAATTCTGGGAGCTGAAGTCCACCCCTCTTAAAGCATGCTGGCTGGGGAATTCTGGGAGTGGAAGTCCACCCCTCTTAAAGCATGCTGGCTGGGGAATTCTGGGAGTGGAAGTCCATCCTTCTTAAAGCATGCAGGCTGGGGAATTCTGGGAGTGGAAGTCCATCCTTCTTAAAGCATGCAGGCTGGGGAATTCTGGGAGTGGAAGTCCACCCCTCTTAAAGCATGCAGGCTGGGGAATTCTGGGAGTGGAAGTCCACCCCTCTTAAAGCATGCAGGCTGGGGAATTCTGGGAGTGGAAGTCCACCCCTCTTAAAGCATGCAGGCTGGGGAATTCTGGGAGTGGAAGTCCACCCCTCTTAAAGCATGCAGGCTGGGGAATTCTGGGAGTGGAAGTCCACCCCTCTTAAAGCATGCAGGCTGGGGAATTCTGGGAGTGGAAGTCCACCCCTCTTATAGCATGCAGGCTGGGGAATTCTGGGAGTGGAAGTCCACCCCTCTTATAGCATGCAGGCTGGGGAATTCTGGGAGTGGAAGTCCACTCATCTTAAGGAATGCCGGCTGGGGAATTCTGGGAGTGGAAGTCCACCCCTCTTAAAGCATGCAGGCTGGGGAATTCTGGGAGTGGAAGTCCACTCATCTTAAGGAATGCCGGCTGGGGAATTCTGGGAGTGGAAGTCCACCCCTCTTAAAGCATGCAGGCTGGGGAATTCTGGGAGTGGAAGTCCACTCATCTTAAGGAATGCCAGCTGGGGAATTCTGGGAGTGGAAATCCACCCCTCTTAAAGCGTGCTGCTGGGGGATTCTGGGAATTAAAGTCCATCCACCTTAAAGTTGCCAAGGTTGACAAAGGAGGCCTGAATGAAGTGGCAGCCTTCAAAGTTGAACCTCAGAGCAAATTACACAAGCGGTGACGATCCATTAAGGAAATCCTGGCCATAAATTTCTCCCAAGTATTTGTTTAAACTCACAACCGACAAGCCAGTCACTTGGCTCACACTTCATTTACAACCAATACCGGCAGCAGCTAACCTCCCATGCTGCAATAAACAATTTGGACTCTGAAACTTCTTCGTAATAAAATGTGATTGTGTTACTTTCAAGCTGTGTGGTTTTTTAGAGATTCAGCCCAAGGTGGTTGATCGGAAATAAAAGAAAGGAGCTGCGTGTGGAAGCAACGTTACAGGAACTTGCAGAAATCATCATCAGCCATATTAGGAGCCGTGTTAACTGTCCCGACAATATGCATATTTAGTGATTAATTGCATCCTACTCGGATCCAAAATAAGCTTGTTCGAAGTGCTGGTCTTTCTCTAGGGACGTTTACATCCTGCTCTCTGTTCAGCAGGACAAAGCATCCAGCCAATTTCAAAAATGTTGAGCAAGGTTTGGACCTGTTCAGCTCTTGGATGGCACACCACCAGGAAATTCCCAGAGGCGGCTAGACTGGGAAATGCAAAAAAAAAAAAAAAAAAAAGCACAAAACACAACACTCACAAAACCTGCCGTTATAAGCGGATAGCTCATTGTAATCCAGAGAAGTGAATTGGTGAGACCCCTAGATACAGAATAACAGAATTGGAAGGGACCTTAAAGGTCATCTAGTCCAACCCTCTGCTCGAGCAGGAGGCCCTAGACCACTTCAGACACATGGCTTCCCAATTCTTCTTAAAAAACCTCCAGGGATGGAGCACCGACAACTTCTGGATGCAATCCGTTCCATTGGTTAATTCTTCTCACTGTCAATGGTGATACAGAATTAAATTGGAAGGGACCTTGGAGGTCTTCTAGTCCAACCCCCTGCTCAAGCAGGAGACCCTATACCATTCCAGACAGGTGGCTGTCCAGTCTCTTCTTAAAAACCTTCAGTAATGGAGCACCCACAGCTTCTGGTGGCAAGCTGTTCCACTGGTTAATTGTTTTCACTTATCAGGAAAATTCCTCCTTATTTTGAGTATGGATCTCAGAATAGAGTATAACAGAGCCGGAAGGGACCTTGGAGGTCTTCTAGTCCAACCCCCTGCTGGAGCAAGAGACCCTAGACCAGTGTTTCCCAACCTTGGCAAGTTGAAGATGTCTGGACTTCAACTCCCAGAATGCCCCAGCCAGCGAATGCTGGCTGGGGAATTCTTGGAGTTGAAGTCCAGACATCTTCAACTTGCCAAGGTTGGGAAACACTGCCCTAGACCATTTCAGACAAATGATTGTCCAATCTCTTCTTCAAAACCTCCAGTGATGAAGCACCCACAACTTCCGGATGTCCAACTCGGCTTCAGGGCATCAAACACCATATTAAATTCCAAAGTCCATCAAATTTTCAAAAAGCGCCTATCAATTGCGGTCGTAAGTTGAGGACTGCCTGTATAACCAATGGTGCACAATTCACAAGCAGCCAAACAAACCTTTCCCAGTGTAGGAAAGCCTGCAAAATGATGTTTGGCTTTAGAAAAATATTCAAAACACTTTAAAAAAAACCCACCTTTCCTTTTGGTGTTTGAATGCTGCCATTTAGCTATTTATTTCTCTCCATTTTGGTTGCTTTCGCTTAGAATCACCTTGTTGACATTATATGTTTTTAATGTTTGACTGTTTGGATTTGAATTGTTAAGGCAGACCTTTTATTGCAAATTATCCATTGCCACCTGCCAAGATTGGAGGGATTGCGGTAAGATAAAAATTGGATGCATACATTCCCAGCAGTTTTGAGTCTTGCAAAAGTCCCCTTTGCCAACGGTATTAAAAGCTTCTGAGAGAGATCCAGGATCATCCGGAGATGACCCAGCCTGATCTCTTTGGGCGGTTCCCGTATAGCTCAGGCAGCAAGGACATCCCACCTCATTTCCGTGCAAATCCCGATCCAATCAAATCCAAAACGGGAAAGGATCTTGATCAAGGTTTCTCTATCGCGGCCCTTTTAAGAGGGTCACTCCCAGAATTCCCCAGCCAGCATGCTTTAAGATGGGTGGCCTTCCACTCCCAGAATTCCCCAGCCAGCATGTTTTAAGAGGGGAGGACTTCCACTCCCAGAATCCCCCAGCCAGAATGCTTTAAGACGGGTGGACTTCCACTCCCAGAATCACCCAGCCAGCATGTTTTAAGAGGGGAGGACTTCCACTCCCAGAATTCCCCAGCCAGCATGCTTTAAGATGGGTGGGCTTCCACTCCCAGAATCCCCCAGCCAGAATGCTTTAAGACGGGTGGACTTCCACTCCCAGAATCCCCCAGCCAGCATGTTTTAAGACGGGTGGACTTCCACTCCCAGAATTCCCCAGCCAGCATGCTTTAAGAGGGGTAGACTTCAACTCCCAGGATTCCCCAGCCAGCATGCTTTAAGACGGGTGGACTTCCACTCCCAGAATTCCCCAGTCAGGATGCTTTAAGAGGGGAGGACTTTCACTCCCAGAATTCCCCAGCCATCTCCTATAATCCGTTTTCTCTAAACCTTTTTTAACCTGCAACAACTGTGTTGTGAGGTAGCCTTCCTTCTAAGAAATATTCAGCCAAATCTTGATTTTGATTGATTTTACAGTAGATTTGGGACACAGTTTGTTAATTCCTACCTTTCTGCCCAAAATTCACTCGAAGTCCGATTCGTTGTCTCGCTTTCTTTTCCAACACTCTTTCGTGTGTTCCGTTTTCTGAACAGACACAATCCTTGCAATCTCTGGCGAATTGTTTTTAAAGGATTTTTTTATCCTCTGAGACGGAATTTAAAGTTTAGTTAAAGGGAGTCCCCAAATTATTTATTTAGTGATGTTTGTTACAACGGAACTGAAAAAAAGTGAGTGATGACCATTTTTCACACATACAACCAGTGGTGGGTTCCTACCGGTGCAGTCCAGTGCGCCGTTCCGGTAGGGACTCACTGATTGCGCAATTTGCGTGTGACGGCTCCGGTGCCATCTTCGCTGGTCCATCGCACGGCGCCATCTTTTTTCCCAAATTTTGGGGCTTTTTTTGCTTCCTGCGCATGTGCAGAAGCAAAATCTAACGAGGGGACGCTTGCGCGTGTGAGATTTCGGTAATATTTTTGCTTCTGAGCATGCGCGGAAGCAAAAAATTGCCAAAATTGCACAGGGGTGAGGGGGTGCGCGTGTGCCCTCACAACATTTCGGCGATTTTTTGCTTCCTGCACATGCGTAAAAGCAAAATTGCGCATGGGGACACGCGCGCGTAGCGAGCGTGTGTGCATGCACGAAACATGATGATGCACGCGCAGCGAACTGGTAGCCAGGTAAGAGGAACCCTCCCCTGCATACGACCGCGGCCACATCCCCACGGTCGCATAATTTACATTCGGATGCTTGACAGCTGACTCACGTTTATGACGTTGTAGAGTCCCGGGGTCCTGTGATCCCCTTTTGCGACCTTCTGACAAGGAAAGTCCGTGGGGAAACCAGCAGTGGTGGGATTCAAATTTTTTTACTACCAGTTCTGTGGGCGTGGCTGGTGGCCATGTGACTGGGTGGGTGTGGCTGGGTGGCCATGTGACTGGGTGGGTGTGGTTGGGTGGGCGTGGCTGGGTGGCCATGTCACTGGGTGGACATGGCTGGTGGTCATGTGACTGGGTGGCCATGTGACTGGGTAGGCATGGCTGAGTAGTCATGTAACTGGGTGGGCGTGGCCAACGACATCACTCACGTCAAGGAGCGCCTTGCCTGGCGTTTCCTTGCCTCAAAGACCTCAACGAGATACAATTTCCCTGTCTATTTATTTACTACTACTGAACATCCAAAATACACTATTTAATCCTATGTATATATGCCATACTGTATGTGTACATCAGAGGTGGGTTCCTGCCGGTGCGGTTAATAGCTGTTGTTCGGCGCAGAGCCGAAGACGCTGCTGCCGTTTGCGGCGCGGGGGCTTTCCCCGGGCGCTGCCGCCGCCCGCATGGACACCACCATTTGCGTTCTTTTGCCCTCTGCGCATGCGCAAAGCGTTCTGCATGTGCAGAGGGCAAAAGAACGCAATTGGCAGCGTCCATGCGGGCGGGGAAAGCACCCAGGGAAAGCTCCCGCGCCGCGAACGGCAGCAGCGTCTTCGGCTCTGTGCCGAACAACAGCTATTAACCGCACTGGCAAAAACAGGCAGGAACCCACCTCTGGTGTACATACATATTACATAGTATAGTGTATAGCAGGGGTCCCCAAACTTGGCAACTTTAAGACTTGTGGACTTCAACTCCCAGAATTCCCAGCCAGCTACTGTATGTCTGGAGTCCACAAGTCTTAAAGTTGCCAAGTTTGAAGACCTCTGGTGTATAGGCACACAAAAAGATACATTATCTACTATATATACTGTATGTGTATGTACACACACAAGCACACACAACCTCACTTACTGCACTTGGAAAAACACACCCAGAGTCCACTTTCTGCCACACATTTAACCATAACTTCTGTACATTAGAACATTACACACGCCTTCAGAATCCAGATTCGCTTAACAACGGTGTTATCAATTTAACAACCGCAGTGATTCGCTTAACACATTTGTCGAGGAAAGTCGTAAAATGGGACAAAACTCACTTAACAACTGTCTCACTTAACAACATAAATTTTAGGCTCGTTTGTGGTTGTAAGTTGAGGGCTACCTGCACTTCTGACTTAGCCTCTGTGTTCAGACCAGGCCAACCTTTCCCAATGTGTTTCGCTATAATTTATTTATTTATTTTATCGTAATTTTTAAATTTTATTTCAAAAGTTCCAATTCTGATTGTCTCCGGCTGGATCGGAGCTGTCTATAAACCCCGAGAAATAGAGGGATGAAATAAACTCACATCGACTGAAATGCTTCTCCCTTCCCAGGATTTTCCAGTTTAACGCTAAATATTTATTTCACTCCTTTTCTGTGGAAGTCAGTTGGAGCGTCTGTAGATTTATCTTTTTATCCTGACAGCAACCATGCTGTTGTTGTTAAATTGTTAAAGTTGTTAAATTGCAAACGTCACCCTCTCTGGCCAGCAGCCACTTTGCTTGGGAGGTGGTAAAACCCGAACTCGGGTCTTCAGAGAGGAAAGGCACCGAGATCAAAAAATTAGATTTTTTCCCCCCTGCCCAAATGCCCTTCCCATTTCCAGAAGAACCCGGGGGCATCTAAGCACCAGGAAAGTTGTGGAGGGACCAGAAGGGAACTAAGAACTCCTAGAAATAAAGAGGAATTTCCTGACCGAACAATTAACCAGTGGAACAGCTTGCCACCAGAAGTTGTGGGTGCTCCATCACTGGAGGTTTTCAAGAAGAGACTGGACAACCATTTGTCTGAAAGGGTCTAGGGCAGGGGTAGGCAAAGTTGGCTCTTCTATGACTCGTGGACTTCAACTCCCAGAATTTCTGAGCCAATCATGCTAGCTTAGGAATTCTGGGAGTTGAAGTCCATGAGTCATAGAAGAGCCAACTTTGCCTACCCCTGGTCTAGGGTCTCCTGCTTGAAGAGGGGGTTGGACTAGAAGACCTTAAAGATGATTCTGTAATTCTGTTAAAGTTCAATCAAGGAGAGAAACAACCTAGAACTAAAGAAAAAATTCCCGAACGTGAGAACAATTAATCAGTGGAACAGCTTGCCAAATGCAATGCGTGGACCCCCGCATGTGCCCCCCCCATGCACGTGTGCCCCCTGCACGCCCTCCACTCCCCACTGTGCAGGCACACGTGCCCCCCACGCACGCCCCCCGCCCCCCACGCATGCGTGGCAGAGACCCGGCAACCAGCTGGCCGGCGGGAGGCGCACGCACATGCACAGTGCAGCACTAACTGGGGCGATGGCTCACATGCTCACAGAGACGGTGCTGCGTGCCACCTGTGGCACACGTGCCATAGGTTCGCCATCCCGGGTATAGGGTCTCCTACTTGAGTAGGGGGCTGGACTAGAAGACCTCCAAGGTCCCTTCCAATTCTGTCGTTCTACTAAACCTTCATCTTTCAAAGATGCCAGTTTGAGAAACACGATTATGGCCCAACCTCAAACCACCCATCTGTTGAAAAAGCAGCTTAAAATTCTCTTGCAAGCAGATCTGTCGAGTTTTACAGGGATTTCATTTAGTGACCAAAGTTACAACGGTGTTGAAAAAAGTGACTTATGACTTTTCACACTTACGACCGTTGCAGCATCCCCGTGGTCACATGATCAAAATTCAGACGCTTGGCAGCTGACTCATATTTATGACGGTCGTAGTATCCCGGGGCCATGCAATCCCCTTGTGCGACCTTCTGACAAACAACATCAATGGGGAATCCAGATTCACTTAACAACCATGTTACTAACTTATCAACTGCAATGATTCACTTAACAACTGTGCCAAGAATGGGCGTAAAACGTGGCAAATTTCACTTCTGTCTCGCTTAACGACATCAATGTTGGCCCCCATTGTGGTGCTAAGTCGAGGATTTACACTCTTGAGTATTATTTACACTTAAATCAACAGCAACATTCTACCCGTTGACTCATTTGTTTACTTGCATGATTTTGCAACAACTTCACGCTCTTTTTATAAAAACGCTTAATAATTCTTTCCTGGGCAAAGGATGGATGACGGGAAAATTCACTCCAAAAAGCCGATTAGAATTTTGTAGAAACGGGAAACTTCTTTCCGGTTAACTTCGAAGCTGGCTGTCCCCGAGGGCTGAAGGCTAATGACACCATCATCGTATTAGGCTAATCTCTGTCCTCATTTACAGATTAACAGAGTTGGAAGGAACCTTGTAGGTCATCTAGTCCAACCCCCATCCCACTCCCCACCCCACCCAAGCAGGAGACCCCACACCATTTCTGACCGATGGCAGTCCAGTCTCTTCTTGAAAGCCTCCAGTGACGAAGCTCTAACAACTTCCGAAGGCAACTTCTGTTCTGTCAGTTGATTGTTCTCACTGTCAGAAAATTCCTCCTTATTTCCAGGTTGAATCTCTCTTTGGTCAGTTTCCATCCATTATTCCTTGTCTGGCCTTCGGGTGCTTTGGAGAATAGCTTGACCCCCTCCTCTCTGTGGCAGCCCCTCAAATATTGGAAGATGCTATCATGTCTCCTCTGGTCCTTCTCTTCACTAGACTAGCCATGCCCAGTTCCTGCAACCGTTCTTCATATGTTTTAGTCTCCAGTCCCCTCGTCATCCTGGTTCCTCTTCTCTGCACTTTTTCTAGAGTCTCAACATCTTTTTTAGTGTGGTGACCAAAACTGGATGCAGTACTCTAGGTGTGGTCTTACTAAGGCTTTATAGAGTGGTAGTAGTACCTCCCTTGATCTTGATTGTATCCCTCTCTTAATGCAGTTTAGGATTGCATTGGCTTTTTTGGCTGCCACCGCACACGGCTGGCTCATATTTAGCTGGTTGTCCACTAAGACTCCAAGATCCCTCTCACAGTCACTGCTATTAAGCTCATCTTTGTGACCCTGGCCCTGGCTGACTTGAACCTTTGGCTTAGGAAAAAAGACAAATAAGAACCGTTTCGCACTCGCTACCTCGTGCCAGGAACAGGAAAAAAATGAAAGTCACTGCCGATTGTGTGCTTCGCCCCTGCATCAAGTTTGTACCATGTATTCCTCTTCTGACACAACTAATATTTTGCATGGGTTTGTTGTTCGGGTGGGTAAACAGCTCCCACCTTGAATCGCAAATGCTTTGGGCTGTGGCTTATGGGACTTGATGTCCACTACATCTGGAGGATGCCAGGCCAGGGCAGGAGGCTGACTCGGAGATGGAAGAGGTGTGCATATTCAGCCATTGCATGCCCGCCTGCCCTGAGTAGTGTGAACAGTTTGGGCACATAATGCACAGACCGATACAGATAGTCCTTGACTGATGATCAGTTGCTCAGCGACTGTTCAAAGTTACGACAGACCCCCCCCCCCAAGGTATTTACAACCAGGTTCTGAAGTTTTGACAGCTGCTTATCCCTCATTCAGGTAACTGCTTGACAACTGACTCACAATTACGACCATTTGCAGAGTTCTAGTCCCTCCTTAAGCAGGAAAGCCTTCTGGGTGATTTTGATAACCAGGAGACGCTGAGTTCTAGTCCCGCCTTAGGCATAAAAACAAACTGGCATTCTTGTGGCCAGCCACTATATGTATATATTCTATATTTCTTATATATATAATTTCTAAAATTTGCATTTAGAATTCACATATACACACATACACCGCGCGTGTGTGTGTGTGTGTGTGTGTGTGTGTGTGTTGTATGTGTGTGTGTGTGTGTGTGTGTGTTTTGAATTTTAGAAACGTTTTCCATCAGGGTTTCTTGTTCTGTTTCGGAGACCAAATGCCGATGCTGTTTTATCTGTAGCCCCAAAGCGTCCTAGCTGCGGATGGATCAGGGATAATAAATATGGCAATCCTGTGGCAATCACAGGAAACAATAAGATACAGAACCCGCGACTTCAAAGGAGCTAAAAACAACAACACACAATTCTGAGGAATTGGGTGGAGACCTGGAATGGAATGGAAGGGCAGACTTTGCCACATTTTGATGCCGTTCAAAGGCAACTTGGCTTAGCCCCGTTTTTATGACTTCATGGCTTCAATTTTGCACCCGAACACACACAGAGAGACTCGGTTAATCAGCAATTTAAGCTAACTGCAAATAAAATCAAATCAAATCAAAATCCAGGTTTGCTTTCTTTCTTGAGCCAGCCAGAAGAAGCTGTTGGCTGCCAGTTTAATCATCCTGAGTAGCCCCGGAGCAATTTCTTGGTTAAACAGCGCCAACTTCCAGGGTTTCACCAGACCGTAAAAAAAGAGGAGACGAGGCGAAACCCCGAAAAGCCCCCTGAGCTCGTCGCAAATGCGGAGTTGACGCGTCGCAAAGCCCAAGCTGGCCGGAGTTGCGAGTTCTGGGTCAGGCTGGCTCCAGGTCGTGTGAAGGGATTTGCCAGCTGCTTTTTACGGCTTTTGCACCAGGAGTGGAGCTGGGCGGGGGAGGCTTAGCCCGCAAATCCGGATTAAAGCCGGGCCGGCCGGCTTGGCTGTCCTTCTCACGTCCCCTCCGGCCACTCGGTTTGATCACGTGTCTTGGAGGAAGCAGGGATTCGCTGATCCCCGCCGGCAGGGGAAGATGGGCAGGGTGGTTTCGTAGTGCAGCCGGCAACGCCCCGGCTGAGCCTTGGGGAGGATGGAGCATAGGCGAAGCGCCATTCCTTCTGAGCATGGGCAGAGTTCAGCTCCTTCTGAGCATGGGCAAAGTGCCGCTCCTTCTGAGCATGGGTAAAGTGCAATTCCTTCTGAGCATGGGCAGAGTTCAGCTCCTTCTGAGCATGGGCAAAGTGCCATTCCTTCTGAGCATGGGCAAAGTGCCGCTCCTTCTGAGCATGGGCAAAGTTCAGCTCCTTCTGAGCATGGGTAAAGTGCCACTCCTTCTGAGTATGGGCAAAGCGCAAATCTTTCTGAGCATGGGCAAAGTGCAATTCCTTCTGAGCATGGGCAAAGTGCAATTCCTTCTGAGCATAGCCAAAATGCCGCTCCTTCTGAGCATGGGCAAAGTGCCACTCCTGAGCATGGGCAAAGTGCAATTCCTTCTGAGCATAGCCAAAGTGCCACTCCTTCTGAGCATGGGCAAAGCGCCATTCCTTCTGAGCATGGGCAAAGTGCCATTCCTTCTGAGCATGGGCAAAGCGCCATTCCTTCTGAGCATAGCCAAAGTGCCACTCCTTCTGAGCATGGGCAAAGCGCAAATCTTTCTGAGCATGGGCAAAGTGCAATTCCTTCTGCAAGCAATTTAATTATTATTATTAATAATAATACTGTCCGGCCCGGACGCCCCGTCTTTTTTGCGGGAAAGCACGAAGCGTCTTGGTGTCTTGTCCCGTCCAGGCGCTTCAATCAGCGGGACTCCTGGGGGAAAAAAAACTCTACAGAGAGGGAGGTCTCTGCTCCAACAACCCCGCAAGGTAGGCCGGCCGAGGCAGAAACTCCCCACCCGGGCACTGATGAGCTTCCCGGCGTCCCGGTCACCGCCCGCTTCCCTCCTCCGCACTCCGGGCCGGGCGCTGGAATTGCAGCGGCGCTCGACTCGGGGATTTACGGGAAAGCGGTCTCGGCCAATCAGGGGCCGCGCTCGCCTCGGCCACGCCCCCCTCCGGGCTCCATGTGCCTTATAGACGCGCAGCAGCGCCTTCCTTAGCCAAAGGCGAGCGAGCGCCTCGCCGGGGAGTTGAGCGGGGGATCCCCTGTCCGTCCGATCGGGGGAAAAACGCGCAGCCCGGCCGGCTGGGGCTCCGAAACCCACCAGCGGGCTTGCAGAACTGGCCTTGGCCGGCGGAGCCCCTTCTGCGGCCGGACCAGCCCTCGCTGCCGCCTCCGCGCCCCGACGGGGTGCGGCTACATGGCCTCTGGGTTCCCCTCGCGGGGATGCTCGCCCGGCCGCCGCCGCTGAGCCCAGGTCAGGGACCGTCCTCCTCCTCCGGCGGGCGGCAGGCGGTCCCGGCTCGGTGCCCGTCCCGTCCGCGCGATGTTCCGGCTCTACATCACGGTGGAGCTGCTGATGGCGGCGCTGGCCATCGCGGGGAACGTGCTGGTCTGCTGGGCGGTGGCGCTGAACAGCCGGCTGAAGACGGCCACCAACTATTTCCTGGTCTCGCTGGCCGTGGCCGACGTGGCGGTGGGGCTGCTGGCCATCCCCTTCGCCGTGACCATCAGCGTGGGCTTGACCACCCACTTCCACTGCTGCCTCTTCCTGGCTTGCTTCGTCCTGGTGCTGACCCAGAGCTCCATCTTCAGCCTGCTGGCCGTGGCCGTCGACCGCTACCTGGCCATCAAGATCCCGCTTAGGTAAGGCGCAGGTGGGTGTGAGTGGGGGTGTGTGGCCGGGCTCGCTGGCTTGAGCGACGCGTCTCGACTGGGCGGCTTTCCTGCTTGAGCCAGGAGGGGTTGGGACTACAGGACCTCGGAGGTCCCCTTCCAACCCGGTTTCTTCTGTTAGCTGTTGCTCCCCAAAGACAGGGAGGTGTGTGTGTGTGTGTGTGTGTGTGTGTGTGTGTGTGTGTGTGTGTGTGTGTGAGAGAGAGAGAGAGAGAGAGAGAGAGAGAGAGAGAGAGAGAGAGAGAGAGAGAGAGAGAGAGAGAGAGAGAGAGAGAGAGAGAGAGAGAGAGAGAGAGAGAGAGAGAGAGAGAGAGAGAGAGATCACGCTGCTGGCCACCCTCCAGCATTGGGTTAAAGAAGAAAAGTCCTTTCGGATGCTTTGGTGGACTGGGGTTGGGCTGGATGACCTCAAGGGGTCCCTTTCCATGCTAGGATTCCATTTGGTGAATAGGATAGGATGGAGAATCCCATCCAGGGCTGTGTAAAGAGAGTCAAGATGGCAGCCATGACAATGTTGGCAACGGGGTGGGTGTGGGTGGGGGGCATCTTTGTGGCAGCCTCCCACCCTTCTCCATTCCAGAGGCCCATCATTCCCTGCTTTGGATTCCAAACTACAGACAGTCTTTGACTTAACAATCATCCGTGTATGACTATTCGAAGGTACAACGGCATTGGAAAGAGTGACTTACGACTGTTTTTCACACTTAACGACGGTTGCGGCATCCCCATGGTCAAGTGCTCAACATTCAGATATTTGGCAACTGACTCGTATTTATGACGGTTCGTGTCCCAAGGTCACGTGATCCCCTTTTGCGACCTTCCGACGAAGCCAGGTTCTCGTAACGGCTGTGTGACTAACTGAACAGCTGCAGTGATTCACTTAACAACGGTGGCCAGAAGGATCATAAAATGGAAGCAAAACTCCCCGGATGGCTGGCTGGCTTGCTTAGTGACAAAAAAAAAGCTGGGCTCAATTTGTGGTCGTAAGTCGAGGATTACCTGTGACCCCCTGGGCGTTTCAGCCAAATAAAAGCCCAGCGGGGGCTCTTGGGAAGATCTAGCTGCAAAAGATTGTAAACTAAGGTAGACTGCTCCTGCACCAGCAGGCTTGGGAATCGTCGTAAACAGAAACTGCCAGGCCTCTCAGCCATCAATCAGTCAAGGTCTATTATTATCCACACACAACCCTCGGATTTGAACAAAAGAAGGTGTAGCTTTTGTGTTCTTAAGTGCAGGTTGCAGGAAGGGGCACCACTCTTCAATTTAGTCTTGCCAGAGCTGCCTTACGCCCATTCGCCAGACGAGAAAACTGAGGCTGGGAGAAAGGAGGCCACCCAGAGAAGCATTGCTCATTTCTCAGCAAATGGGGGGGTGACAGGGAGGGGAACCCCTCAATCAGGAGGCCAGGCAGGATTCTTGGGAGCTGTGCAATTCACCGCCACAGGAATTTCCAAACTCAATGCTAGCCATACATGGGACAGGGTTGAACAACTCCAGAGAGCCAAGGCTCCATGTAGCCCTCGACATGACCACAATTGACCCCAAAATTTCCTTTGCTAAGCAAGAGAGTTGTTAAGTAGGTTTTGTCCCATTTTGCGACCTTCCTTGACAGAGTCATTAAGTGAATCACCGCAGTTGTTAAACTAAGAACGCTGTTGTTAAGTGAATCTGGATTTCCCCGTTGACGTTGCTTGTTGGCAGGTTATAAAAGGGGATCACGTGACCCCGGGACACTGCAACCGTCGTAAGTACCAGTCAGTTGCCAAGCGTCTGAATTCTGATCACGTGACCACGGCGATGCTGCAACGGTCGTAAGAGTGAAAAACGCTCATGAGTCGCTTTTTTCAGTGTCGTTGTAAATTCCAATTGCCACTAAATGAACAGTTATAAGTCAAGGAGTAGCTGCATTTGAAAACACAACAACTTCACAACATTCCTGCCAGGCAGGTTAGGCTGGGAGTGGCCTAAAAGGCAATCCGTGGTTTGGTTCACACAGTAAGCTAAACCCAGATTCACCAACTTGGTTTGTATAACCAAGCCCATCAAACCTCTGAAAAAAGTCCCTTTTTCCCCAGTGCCGGTTGTAACTTTGAACGGTCACAAAACGGGCTGTGGTAAGTTGAGGACTATCAACCAGTTTCACAAAAGTTGAATCCTAAAGTTGAAACGCTCTCTTGAGATCATCCAGCCCAACCCCGCCTACCAAAGCCTCCCTGATGTCTGGCGGTCCAGCTTTTTGAACCCACAATCCTACAAAGGGGAGACTCCACCTCTCCAGCCCTGGGGGGGGGGTGCTCTCTTTTCCCAACTGCACTCACCCACCACCCAGAATTAACTCACTTTCCAAGTTCACACAACCTGGATTAACAGATTATCAGAGTTGGAAGGGACCTTGTAGGTCATCTAGTCCGACCCCCCGTCCAAGCAGAAGACCCCACACCATTTCTGACAGATGGCAGTCCAGTCTCTTCTTGAAAGCCTCCAGTGATGAAGCTCCCACAACTTACGAAGACAACTTCTGTTCCATCGGTTGATTGTTCTCACTGTCAAAAAATCTCTCCTTATTTCCAGGTTGAATCTCTCCTTGATCAGTTTCCATCCATTATTCCTTGTCTGGCCTTCAGGTGCTTTGGAGAATAGCTTGTCCCCTTCCTCTCTATGGCAGCCCCTCAAATATTGGAAGATGCTATCATGTCTCCCCTGGTCCTTCTCTTCGCTAGACTAGCCATGCCCAGTTCCTGTAACCGTTCTTCGTATTTTTTCCCCTAATCCTCTTTGTTGCTCTTCTCTGCACTCTTTCTAGAGTCTCAACATCTTTTTTATAGTGTGATGACCAAAACTGGATGCAGTACTCTAGGTGTGGCCCTACTAAGGCTTTATAGAGTGGTATTAGTACCTCCCTTGATCTTGATTGTATCCCTCTGTTAATGCAGTTTAGGATTGTGTTGGCTTTTTTGGCTGCCGCCGCACATGGCTGGTTCATATTTAACTGGTTGTCCACTAAGACTCCAAGATCCCTCTCACAGTCACTGCTATTGAGCCTGGTTTCACCCAGTCTATATGTGTCCTTTTGGTTTTTCTTGCCTAAGTGTAGGATTTTACTTTTCTCTACATTGAATTTCATTTTGTTACATAGAGCCCAGCGTTCAAGTCTGTCAAGATCCGTCTGGATCTTCAGCCTATTTTCTGGGGTGTTGGCTATTCCTGCCAGCTTAGTATCATCTGCACATTTGTTAAATTCCCCTTCTATTCCCCCTATATAACCTACGGAATCCTCGACTCACCAAAGTCAGTTTAATCAAATTTTGAATGTTTCCCCCATCTCTGCCCACCTGTTCATGGAGGTCCACTTTCTTGCTGTTTACCTGCGTTAGGAAGAAAGACCCCCATCCTGGGGGATGCACCCACTCCCCTTGTAGGACAAGATGTGTTAACTTGTCCTACACCCATTTCGTGGTGTCCTTACAGATCGCTTATCCTTAAAATTCCTCCTTGTTATTGAAAGCGACTGGCTTTGGACCAACATCCCCGAGGGTCTGCCAAAAATATAAATGGGGATGATTTTCCCCCCTCCCCATATTTTTTTTTTTTGCAAAAAAATAAAAAAATAAAAAAGCAAATTTACATTATTGTCCTAAATACAACAGCTGGGTTTTTTCACCATCTTTGGCTAAAGGCCTGTTGGGTCGCCGTTCCTCTTCCTGAGAAGCCCCCTCCCCTTTTTCTGTCTATGGGACGGAGGGGGGGTTTATCCGGGGGGGGGCACAGGTTTGTTTTTTTCCAAATAGGGAACCGTTTTCGGAGCGGTGCATGGGTTCGGTTTTGGGGACCGTTCGTTGCAATCTTTGCAAATTGGACGTTGCTTTTGGGCCACTGGGACTAGCAGTCCCATGAGCCACAGCCGGCTGGGTATGATGAGGGTTGCAGTCTGAAACCCTCAGAGGCAGAAAAAGCCAGGAAAGAGAGCTAAGTGGGCACTTAACCGCCAGCAAAGTATTGTACAATTGCACACTTCTGCAAAAGTGGTTGTGGGCTTGCAAACGGGTTTTTTTGCCTGGTGGCACAAAATGTTAATTCTTTTTTAAAAAATCCATAACAAAGTTTTAACTTTATATACCTTTAAATAAATGTCAATAATTAAGTTGTGAAAAACACAGTTACATTTTAAGTACATGGAAACCATTGAGTTTTAGGTAAATGGAAACGCTTAAATTTTAAATAAATGGAAAGGGTTACATTTTAAATAAATGTGAACAACTACATTTTTAAGTAAATGCAAATAATTACATTTGGGATTCATTTAAATAATTACATTGGGAGTTCACTGAAATGATTGCATTTGGAAGGCGCCGAAACAATTAAATTTTAAAGAAATGTAAGCAATGATGTTTTAAATAAATGTAAACGATTGCATTTTAAATAGATTTAAATGATTGTACTTTGAATTCGTTTAATTAATTACATTCTGGATGCATTTGAACAATTAAGATTTAAATGCATTTAAACAAGTAAGGTTTAAGATAAATTTAGATGGTTAAACTTTAAATATATTTAAATAATTAATATTTTTTTAAAAAATGATGAAGTTGTAACTCAATTTAAACAATTACATTTTAAATAAATGTAAATAATTAAATTTGAAACAATTTTAAATACATAAATTGCTTCTTTCCCGGCTTCCAAACCCTTCAGCATAAACATAAAGAGATGCTAGAATAAATATCCTTTTCCAATGTAATCCCACAGGATTACGGGCTGGGAAAAAAACCCGGTCCAGAATCTGCCGTTTGGAAGGGAATGCAAAGATGTGTGAGCTATTTCCTTATTAGCATCCCCAGGGTCACATGATCACGATTCGGAGGCTTGAAAACTGGCATGTACTTACGACGGTTGTGGTATCTCGGGGTCACGTGATCCTGTTTTGGGACCTTCTGACAAGCAGTCAGTGGGAAAATCAGATTCACTTTTTCAACCACCCTGGCACGACTGCCTTAAAATCATAATAAAAAAACTTCTAGAGGACAAATCCACTTAACCGCCAGCAAAGCATTGTACAATTGCACACTTCTGCAAAAGTGTGCATTGCGTAGGGTTTTTGTGTATTACAATTTGGCAGAAAGTTGCTGTGTTTTCCCAACTTTGGGAGGACAAAAAAAATATATACTTGGGTGTGTGATTGATGTTTCCTGTGTCATCTCGCACCCGGTACCTGGGTCAACTGTCTCTCCCCACCCATCGGCTCCCTTTGGCTTTTGCCGGGATCTTTTCCAAAGCAACCTTTAGCACACACACACACACACACACACACACACACACACACACACACACACACGAGGATTTGTTCAGCTCTCGCATCTTGTGGCAGGGAGTTCCACTGGCTGTGCTTCCCCAGTGGCTGTTTCAGCCTGCCAATTGAAACCTGTGATGGCGCCAATGACACAGAGGAAAGGAGTCTGACGCATGTTGGGGACAGGAAAGGAGTTAATCGGATGGGCACCGCTTACTTTAAGTGGGGATGAGATGGTCATCGCCCGATTACGCAGGACAAAGCTTGGATTAAAGGCTCTTCCCAAGATTCATCCTGGATTGTTCCCTGACCCTCATCTGCCTAGTTTGGGGGTTTTCAACCTTGGCTACTTTAAGATGGCTGCAGCCCAATTCCCAGAATTCGGTAGCCGGATTGTTGGCTGGGGAATTCTGGGAGTTAAATTCCACAGGTCTTTTAGTTGCTTAAAAATTCAGTGGGAAAATGTAGGCAGAGTGAGGCCGCAGAACCCTGGACATCTGGACATATCTACCAAAACAGTTTCTTCCTTCCTCTCTCCCTCCCTCTCTCTTTCTCTTTTCTTTCTTTCTTTTTCTTTTTTTCTTTCTTTCTCTCTCCCCCTCCCTCCTACGCTTTCTTCCATCCTCCCTCCTTTTCTTCCTCCCTCCCTCCGTTCCTTTTTGTTCCTTTCTCCTTTTTTCTTTCCTCTACCTTTCTTCCTCTCTTCTTTACTCTCTCCCTCCTTCCCTCTCTTCTTTCTTTCTTTCTTTCTTTCTTTCTTTCTTTCTTTCTTTCTTTCTTTCTTTCTTTCTTTCTTTCTTTCTTTCTTTCTCTTTCTTTTCTTTCTTTCTTTCTTTCTCCCCCTTTCTCCCTTTCTCCCTTCTTTCCTTCCTTGCTTCCTCCCTCCCTTCCTTTTTCCTCCCTCCCTGAATCACGTGGTGTCTCGGAATCAAAAACAACTTGATGGCCTCATAATCAGCCCATCAATAACTTCAGCAAGAAAATAAAGAGAATGCAATGTACCACAAGAGTAATGATTTAATATCGAATATGTTTTCCTTACGGAGCCTTGCGAACACTCGGTCTCTGGAAGGGGGGAAAAAAGTGGTTTTTAAAAGCTTCTGCAGGACATTCCTAAAAGGGGGTCAATTTGAAGAGTTCCCCCCCCATAATGTGGTCCCAGGAGGGACTGGTGCTATCTACAATTGGCTCTCCCCCCCCCCTTTACCAGAATGTGGGGGGGGGAGGTCACAACTCACATTTTCTAGAACTTTCCAAGAAGTTTGGACGATTCAAAACCTGCAGGAATAGTTGGTTGTGCTAACACCTTGCTGGCCAGTCCTGAATAACAGAATAATAGAATTGGAAGGGGCCTTGGAGATCTTCTAGTCCAACCCCCTACTTGGAGCAGGAGACTCTCTACCACAGTGGTGGCCAACCTTAAGCATACCATGTGCCATTTTTTTCACAGACGAGTTCAGATGCGCCATACAACTCAAGCACGTTTTTTACCTTCTTACTTTCACATTTGGGGTTGTAAAATAGGGATGGGGTAGGATCTGCTTTGCTTAAGGGAGGAAAAGGAATAACTCAATGACACAATTCAATTAATTAATTTACGCCATTTCAAAATTTGACAAACGTAATATATATTTAATCTTGAATATGTCTTTCAATCACTCTCAATACAAAAACCACGCTAGTACACTCAATAAAACACTGCTTCAAACTCCATGCCACGATGGCTCACTCAGAACTGACTGACCACATCGAATGCTCGCCGCTCATTCGCACGTGACTTCAAACACATGATGTGTTGCTAGTGTTTGCGATCGTTTGAGCAGGAACGTGCAATGGCAACACCGATAAAAATATTTGTACGTTTGTAAACCCGCCTAAAGTAACATTTCACAAGTTCCATTCTAAGTTTCAGACACCGAGAAGTTGAACATTACCGAAGGCTGTACGAATTGAACTGAGATCATTTTGGTGTTGAAAATATTAAGATGGATTCAGTTATGACACCTATTTTTAAAAAATAAGTAGGCGCAAGGATGCAATGCGCCACTTGTAATCATCCAATGTGCCACATTTGGCGCATGCGCCATGGTTTGGCCACCCCTGCTCTACCATTTTGGTCACAAATTATAATCACGGAATTGCAAGACGCTTGCAACTGTTGTCAATGTGAGCTGGTTGTTAAGCACCCGAATTGCAATTATGTGACCGCGGGAACAATTTCAAGGACAGGCCGTAATTCACTTTTCCCAAGGCTACCGTAACTTAGAACCTAGCTAAAGAAATGGTCGTAAGTCGAGGACTAGCTGTAATTCTGAGGAGTGGTATGGGGCTGGGTCGCGAGGTCTCTCAAAAGCAGGAATTTGGTCGGCTCCCTGCTGCAGTGAACACGGCAAGGTGGTGTGAATAATACAATTGGAAGGGACCTTTGAGGTCTTCTAGACCAGCCCCCTGCTCATGGAAGAGATCATATACAGGTACTTTGCAATAGTGGCAAATATACAGGTAGTCCTCAATCTTACGACCACAATTGAGCCCAACATTTATGTCGCTAAGTGAAACGTTTGTTAGCTGACCTTTGCCCCATTTTACGACTTTTCTTGCCCACTGTTGTTAAGTGAATCACTGCAGTTGTTAAGTTAGTAACCCGGTTGTTAAATGAATCTGGCTTCTCCATTGGCTTTGCTTGTCAAAAAGGTCGCAAAAGGGGAAATCATGTGAGCCCGAGACACTGCGACCGTCATAAATGTGAGTCAGTTGCCAAGCATCCGAATGTAAACCAAGTGACCATGGGGTTGCTTCAACGGTTACAAGTGTAAAAAACTGTCATAAAATCACTTTTTGCAGGGCCGTTGAAACTTTGAACGGTCACTCAGTGTAACTGTTTAACAGAGTTGGAAGGGACCTGGTAGGTTATCTAGTCCAACCCGCTGCTCGAGCAGGAGACCCTACACCATTTCTGACAAATGGCAGTCCAGTCTCTTCTTGAAAGCCTCCAGTGATGAAGCTCCCACAACTTCCGAAGGCAACTTCTGTTCCATTAGTTGATTGTTCTCACTGTCAGAAAATCTCTCCTTATTTCCAGGTTGAATCTCTCCTTGGTCAGTTTCCATCCATTGTTCCTTGTCTGGCCTTCAGGGGCTTTGGAGAATAGCTTGACTCCCTTCCTCCTCTCTGTGGCAGCCCCTCAAATATTGGAAGACTGCTATCATGTCTCCCCTGGTCCTTCTCTTCACTAGACAAGCCATGCCCAGTTCCTGCAACCGTTCGTCGTATGTTTCAGCCTCCAGTCCCCTCATCATCCTGGTTGCTCTTCTCTGCACTCTTTCTAGAGTCTCAACATCTCTTTTATAGTGTGGTGACCAAAACTGGATGCAATAATCCAGGTGTGGCCCTACTAAGGCTTTATAGAGTGGTATCAGTACCTCAATCTTGATTGTATCCCTCTCTTAATGCAATTTGGGATTGCATTGGCTTTTTTGGCTGCCGCTGCACACGGCTGGCTCATGTTTAGCTGGTTGTCCACTAAGACTCCAAGATCCCTCTCCCAGTCACTGCTATTAAGCCTGGTTTCACCCACTCTGTATGTGTACTTTGGGTTTTTCTTACCTAAGTGTAAGACTTTACTTTTTTCTACATTGAATTTCATTTTGTTAGATAGAGCCCAGGGTTCAAGTCTGTCAAGATCTGTCTGGATCTTCAGCCTATCATCTAGTGTTGGCTATTCCCGCCAGCTTAGTGTCATCTGCACTGACTGTTGTAAGTCGAGGCCTGCCTGTACAATTTCAGACAAACGGCTGCCCAATTTCTTCTTGAAAACCTTCACTGATGGAGCACCCACAATTTCTGGTGGCAAGCTGTTCCGCTGGTTAATGGTTCTCACTATCAGGAAATTTCTTCTTAGTTCTAGGTTGCTTCTCTCCTTGGTTAGTTTCCTCATAAACAGGAATTAACATTAACCTTGGGGATGTAATTGAATTCTGAGGTCAATTGAGAATCATACAATCTTAGACTCAAAGGGCTGGAAGGGACCCTAGAGGTCTTCTAGTCCAGCCCCATGGTCAAGCAGGAGCCCCTACCCTACGCCATTTCAGACAAATGGCTGTTCAGTCTCTTCTTAAAAACCTCCATTGTTGGAGCACCCATAACCTCTGGTGGCAAGCTGTTCCACTGGTTAATTGTTCCGCTGATTAATTGCTTTCACTGTCAGGAAATTTCTACTTATTTCTACAGTAGATTGGATCTCTCTTCTTGAATTTATGAAGTCAAAACTCGGCCGTATGAATTTATATGCTGAGAAATTGGCGAACTTGATTGAATGAACAGATGTTTTCGCTTATTATTATTAGACAGGAACTTGGGCCGTTGTTACTGCAGCTGTTCCACAATGCCCTAAAATGGGAAATTAGTTTTTATTACTTCCCCCAACAACAACAACACCCCCCGAATAAAATTAGTGATTTCCTTGGGATTAAGGGCAGCAAGGGGAAAAAAGAAGAAGAGAGCATTTATTTTTAAATAAAAAGAAGACAGAGCCAGGAGGGGACCTTACAACTTTATAAACGCAAGGGGGGGAAAAAGCAAGTTTTTTTAAATTATTTTTAAATTATTTTTATTTGTCAAGCGTATATGATAACAAGCAAAGTATAAACAAAGTATAAACATGATTGTATATATATATATATATATATATATATATATATATATATATATATATATATAAATAAATAGTACAAGCATGATTATGAGTACAAGAAGTATGAATATATGGGTGCATTTGGACAGGAACGGTAGGCACGATTGTGCGCTTATGCATGCCCCTTACAGACCTCTTAGGAATGTGGTGAGGTCGATGGTAGATAATCTAAGGTTAAAGTTTTTGGGGTTTGGGGAAGAAACCAGAGAGTCAGGTAGTGCATTCCAGGCGTTGACCACTCTGTTGCTGAAGTCGTATTTTCTGCAATCAAGTTTGGAGCGGTTTACATTAAGTTTGTATCTATTGTGAGCTCGTGTATTGTTGTGGTTGAAGCTGAAGTAGTCGTTAACAGGTAGGACATTGAGGCAGATAATTTTGTGAGCTACACTTAGGTCAGATCGAAGGCGGCGGAGTTCTAAATTTTGCAGTCCCAAAATTTCAAGTCTGGTTTCATAAGGAATTCTGTTGTGAACAGAGGAATGTAATACTCTTCTTGTGAAGTATCTCTGGACATTCTCAATTGTGTTAATGTCAGATACCGTATTTTTCGGAGTATAAGACGCACCTTAGTTTTTGGGGAGGAAAATAGGGGAAAACAATCTGCCTACCAGGTATTCATCTGGCTAGCATCCTTAGTCTGGTCAGCTTCAGCACATTATTTTATCCCCTGGTTAGGACTTAAAAAAACCTTCTTCTGAGAGTAACAATGAAAGAGCCTGCAAGCCAGGAAGAGCTGGGAAGATCGTTAGCACCTGGTTAGGGCTAGAAAACAACTTCTTTGGAGCAAGTAGAGCAATGAAAAAAAACCCTGCAAAGACTTAGGGCTGGAAAAACATTCTTTGGAGAGAGTAACAATGAAAAAGCCTGCAAGGTAAGAGCTGGGAAGATCTGTTAGCACCTAGTTAGGGCTGGGGAAAAAAGCTACATTCGAAGTATAAGACGCACCCAAATTTTCAGCCACTTTTAGGGAGGAAAAAGGTGCGTCTTATACTCCGAAAAATACGGTATGTAGTGTGGGTTCCAGACAGATGAGCTGTATTCAAGAATCGGTCTAGCAAATGTTTTGTATGCTCTGGTTAAGAGTACAATGTTACCAGAGAAGAAGCTGCGCAAGATTAGGTTAACCACTCTTAAAGCCTTCTTAGCTATGTTGTTGCAGTGGGCTCTGGCACTTAGATCATTTGAGATGAGTACTCCAAGGTCCTTTACTGAGTGAGGATCATCAACAAGTTGTTGAACTTTCACGAAGTTTGAAGCTACAGTGGTGCGGTGAGAGTTGTGACAACATTGTGTGCATCACGGTGCCATCGTGGGAGTGACAAGGATGTTGTGTGCCTGTGATGTCAGTCACATCCTGTCAGTTCCCACGTGGACAGAAAAGCTGAAGGCTGATGGGTATTCTTGTGTTTCACTTTCCTGTTTTCTTTCCTTCCTTCTTTTTTTCACTTTTTCACTTTTTGTGTTTCTTCCCTCCCTCCCTTCCCTCCTTCCGTTTTTCACTTTTCCTTCCTTTCTTCCCTTTCTTTTTTAACTTTCATGTTTTCTGTACTTCCTGCTTTCCTTCCCTCTTTCACCTTGTCTTCCTTCCTTCCCTCCATCCCTTTCCCTTCCCTTTCTTCCTTCCCTTTTTTACCTTCCTTCCCTCTTTCACTTTCTTGTCTTCCTTCCTTCCTTCCCTCCTTCACTTTCTTGTTTTCCTTCCCTTCTTTTTTACCTTCCTTCCCTCTCTCACTTTCTTGTCTTCCTTCCTTCCCTCCTTCACTTTCTTGTTTTCCTTCCCTTCTTTTTTACTTTCCTTCCCTCCTTCCCTTTCTTGTTTTCCTTCCTTCCTTCCCTCCCTCCCTCATTTGGCATGGGGATTCCTCCCCCCCCTCCCTTGTTCTGGGTCCGGGGGCAATGGACTTTGTCATTTTTCGGAAAGGTTTTTGCTGGGGGTGAAGAGTGAGAGAAATCTCTTTGTTTAGGATCCGAGCCATTATTTTTATTTCCTGTTTTGAACTTTGCAGGGGGGGGGGGGAATCCCATGTCCCTAACAAGCTATGATTCATGGCTAAGAACCTAAGGGCCATTGCATCTTGCCTCCCCTTCTAATGGCATGGAGATCTTGCTGGAGTGGAGTGGAAGAGATTGTTTTTCCAGAAATTGTTCCCCAGAATATTTCCTGCTCCAGAGCAGCTGGAAATGTCCTGTCTAAAATGTGGATTATTTTATACCGTTATTGTAATACCTAATGCAATTCATGTTGGTCAGCTTCACTGACATAACTCCTCCGTTTATGAACAAAACAGGGACCAAAATTTCCACGGCTAAGCAAAGCAGCTGTTGCACCCAATTCTACAACCTTGCTTGCCATGGTCGTTAAGCAAATCGCTGCAGTTATTAAGTGAGCCACATGGTCATTAAGCAAATCCAACTCCCCCCCCTTGAACTTGGCTTGTTGGAATCCGGCTGGGAAAGTCACAAATGGCAAACACATAATCCCAGGACGGTGCAACCGTCGTAAATATGAATCAGCTGCCAAGCCCTTGAATTTTGATCACGTGACCACAGGCATGCTGCCACGGTCATAAGTGTGAAAAACAGTCGTAAGTCACTTTTTTTCTGTCCTGTTTTTCACTTCAAATGGTCACTAAGTGAATGGTTGCAAGTCAAGGACTAACTAATTGATCCCCTCCCCAGAATCTAAGGTACAGGTAGTCCTTGACTTATGACAGTTCATTTAGTGACCACTCAAAGTGACAACAGCACTGGAAAAGTGACTTATGACCGTTTTTCACACTTACAGCCATTGCAGGGTCACGTGATTGAAATTTGGCCGCTTGGCAACTGATTCACATTTATGACCGTCGCATTGTCTCGGATCAAGGCTTCCCTGTTTGCGACCGTCCGACGAGCAAAGACAAGGGGGAAACCGGATTCACTTAACAACGATGTTACTAACTTCACAAGTGCGGCAATTCACTTTAACAACTCTGGCAAGGACGGTCGTAACATGGGGGCGAAACGCACTTAACAAATGTCTCGCTCGGTAAGCAGAAATTTTGGGCTCCATTGTGGTCGTAAGTCGAGGACCCACCTGTATCTATGCTAGGGCTGTTCTGCATTTTCGTTGCTTTCTTCTTCTTTTTTTAACGGCGACAATATCTCTTACCGCATATTTTAAAAGTCGGAGTTAAATCCATCCATGCGTTGCTGGCACGTATACGGTTTATATTCCCTACTCAATCTATTGAAGCTTGGAACCTAAAGTATGAACGGCATTTCTTAGCATAATATTTTGCTTTTCGATCGTTGCGGCTGGAGGGAAAATGACGTTTGAAATATTTTTAAAGGTATAATGTATGCAGGGGGTTGCATAACGGAAAGCTGACTCTTTCTCACAAGCACGCGTAAAAAATGCCAGGGTTTCCATTGTGTCAGTGTGGTGGTTGTCTTTGTTGACGCCCTCCCCGCAGACACACCAGCGAGTAATTTTACTTCTCCTGATCAGTTAGTCCAGATCTGGATGCCTGTGGAGTTTCTCCATGTCCACCGGTTAGAACAGTGCATCCAGTTTTGGTCAGCCACAATGGTAACTGAATAGAATAAGGGTTGGAAAGGGAGCTTGTAGGTCATCTAGTCCAACCCCCTGCCCAAGCAGGAGACTCTACACCATTTCAGACAGGTGGCTGTCCAGTCTTTTCTTTAAAACTTCCAGTGATGAAGCACCCACAACTTCTGGTGGCAAGCTGTTCCACTGGTTAATTGTCCTCACTGTTGGGAAGTTTCTCCTTAATTCCAGGTTGCTTCTCTCCTTGGTTGGTTTCCATCCGTTGTTTCTTGTCCTGCCTTCAGGGGCTTTGGAGAATAGCTTGACCCCCTCCTCTTTGGGGCAGCCCCTCAGATATCTTGTCTGGTCCTTCTTTTCTCTAGACTGTCCAAACCCAAATCCTGCAACTGTTCTTCATATGTGTTGGTCTCCAGGCCTCTAATCATCTTAGTTGCTCTTCTTTCCACCAACATCTTTTTTGTAATGTGGTGACCAAAACTAGATGCAGTATTCCTGGTTTGTCTGTCTGTCTTTTCTTTCTTTCTTTCTTTCTTTCTTTCTTTCTTTCTTTCTTTCTTTCTTTCTTTCTTTCTTTCTTTCTTTCTTTCTTTCTTATTTATTTATTTATTTATTTATTTTCTTTCTTTCTTTCTTTCTTTCTTTCCTCTTCTTTCTGTCTGTCTTTCCTTCCATCTTTGCATCTTTCTTTATTTTTCTTTCTTTCTTTCTTTCCATCTTTCTTTCTCTCTTCTTCTTTCTTTCCTTCCATCTTTGCATCTTTCTTTCTTCTTCTTTCTTTCTTCTTTCTTCTTTCTTTCTTTCTTTCTCTTTCTTTCTTTCTTTCTCTTTTTCTTTCTTTCTCTCTTCTCTTTCTCTTCCTTCCTTCTTTCTTTCTGTCTTCCTTTCTTCCTAACTTCTTTCTTTCTTTCTTTCTTTCTTTCTTTCTTTCTTTCTTTCTTTCTTTCTTTCTTTCTTTCTTTCTTTCTGTCTGTCTGTCTGTCTGTCTTCTTTCTTCTTCCTTCCTTCTTTCTTTCATCTTTCTTCTTTCCTAACATCTTTCTTTCATCTTTCTTCTTTCCTTACATCTTTCTTTCTTTCTTCTTTCTTTCTTTCTTTCTTTCTTTCTTTCTTTCTCTTCCTCTTTCTTCTCTTCCTTCCTTCCTTCCTTCCTTCCTTCCTTCCTTCTTTCTTTCTTTCTTTCTTTCTTTCTTTCTTTCTTTCTTTCTTTCTTTCTTTCTTTCTGTCTTCTTCTTCCTTCCTTCCTTCCTTCTTTCTTTTGTCTTTCTTCTTTCCTAACATCTTTCTTTCTTTCTTTCTTTCTTTCTTTCTTTCTTTCTTTCTTTCTTTCTTTCTTTCTTTCTTTCTTTCTTTCTTTCTTTCTTTCTCTTTCTCTTTCTTTTCCTTCCTTCCTTCCTTCCTTCCTTCCTTCCTTCCTTCCTTCCCTTCCCTTCCCTTCCCTTCCCTTCCCTTCCTTCTCTATCCGCCTTCTTCAAAGTTCACCAGATCTGAACACTCTACTTCCCCTTTACAAGGGACACTGACCAGAGTTCAGAGATGATCTGGAAACCGTCCAGAGAGAAGCAGCTCAAGAGAGACCGATCACGTTTTACTTGTCAGTGGGAAGGGCGATGAAGACAGGAGGACAGGCTGTAAATATCTGTTACGTGCCGGAGTAAGCATGTTCTGTTTTGAAGCGGAGGGCAGGGCGGGGAACAATAGTGCGGAATTCAAAGAAAGGGATGGAGGATGGAGGTTTTCAAACAGGAGCTGGATTATTGGCATTTGTCGGATTGATGTAGGGAATCCTTCCCCCCTGACTTGTTTATTTCATTAGGAGAAGCCCTCTTGACCATCCCCTTCCTGGACAGTCGGTCATTTCTTAGGATAACTGAGATCTGGAATTTCAGATGACTCGAGAAAATAAGCCAAGCCACATACCGATTTAAATTAGGATATTGCAGTATTAAGTAAGGGATTTAACAGATTAACAGAGTTGGAAGGGACCTTGGAGGTCATCTAGTCCAGCCCCCTACCCAAGCAGGAGACCCTACACCATTTCTGACCGATGGCAGTCCAGTTTCTTCTTGAAAGCCTCCAGGGATGGAGCTCCCACAACTTCTGTTCCATTGGTTGATTGCTCTCACTGTCAGAAAGTTCCTCCTTATTTCCAGGTTGAATCTCTCCTTGATCAGTTTCCATCCATTATTCCTTGTCTGGCCTTCAGGTGCTTTGGAGAATAGCTTGACCCCCTCCTCTCTGAGGCAGCCCCTCAAATACTTGTTTCCGAACTTCCGGTTGACCCGTTGGGCCATTTTTCGTCATCCCCAGGGTTCAGGAGGCTTTTAGGGTTCAGGAGGCTTTTAGGGTTCAGGAGGCTTTTAGGGTTCAGGAGGCCAAAAAGGCCAAAAATCAGCCTTGCGTGCCCTCCGATATGTCTCCGTGTGCCACCTGTGGCACGCGTGCCATAGGTTCGCCATCACGGTCCTAAGGCTTTAATAGAGTGGTATAGAGTGGATGAGATAGATGACCCTAAAAATCCCAGCCAGTTCTTACTCTAACCCCTTCCTATTTCTTTGGATAACTGAGATCTAGAATTTCAGATGGCTCAAGAAAATAAGCCAAGCTGCATACTGGATTACCATAATTTAATGCAGCCTAGAACCGTGTTGGCTTTTTTGGCAGCTGCTGCTCACTGCTGGCTCATATTTAAATGGTTGCCCACTAGGACTCCAAGATCCCTCTCACAGTTACTACTGTTGAGCAAGGTACCACATATACTGTACCTGTGCATTTTGTTTTTCTTGCCTAAATGTAGAACCTTACTTTTTTCACCATTGAATTTCATTTTGTTTGATAGCGCCCAATGTTCAAGTCTGTCAAGATCCTTCTGTATTTTGAGCCTATCTTCTGGAGAGTTGGCTATTCCTGCCAGTTTGGTGTCATCTGCAAATTTGATGAGTTCCCCATCTATCCCCTCGTCCAAGTCATTGATGAAGATGTTGAAGAGTACTGGGCCTAAACAGAGCCTTGGGGTACTCCACTGCATACTTCCCTCCATGTAGATGCAGTTCCATTGAGCACTGCACGTTGAGTACGGTTGGTCAGCCAATTTTGGATCCATCTGGTGGTGTTGCTGTCTAACCCACATTTTTCTACTTTATCTAGTAGTAGGTTATGGTCTACTTTATCAAATGCCTTACTGAAGTCCAAGTAAATTATATCAACAGCACTCCTCTGGTCCACTAATTTTGTCACTTTGTCAAAGAATGCAATAAGATTAGTCTGGCATGATCTGTTTTTGACAAACCCATGTTGGCTTTTGGTTATTACTTTGTTTGCTTCTAGGTGTTCGTTGATTTGTTGCTTGATTATCTTTTCCAGAATCTTCCCTGGTATTGAGGTCAGGCTGATAGGTCTGTAGTTTCCAGGATCTATTTTGTTTTCCTTTTTTTGAAGATGGGAATTACATCAGCTCTTTTCCAGTCCTCTGGCAGTTCCCCGGTGCTCCAGGATCTTTGAAAGATATAGTTCAGTGGTTCTGAGATCTCGTCTGCCAGTTCCTTCAGAACCTTGGGGTGTAATCCATCTGATCCTGGTGATTTGAACTTGTCTAGGATAGACAGGTGCTCACTTACCATTTTCTTCCCTATTTTAACTTGTATTCCTAATCTGTTTTTTACAATAGTTTTCCAATCAACCAATCAATCAGAATAGAGCTGGAAGGGATCTTGGAGGTCTTCTAGTCCAACCCCTTGCTCAAGCAGGAGACCCTACCATTTAAGATAGGTGGCTGTCCAGACTTTTCTTAAAAACCTCCAGTGATGAAGCACCTACAACTTCTTGTGGCAAGCTGTTCCACCCATTAATTGTTCTCACTTTTAGGAAATTTCTCCTTAATTCCAGGTTGCTTCTCTCCTTGATTCGTTTCCATCCGCTGCTTCTTGTCCTACCCTCAGGTGCTTTGGAGAATAGCTTGACTCCCTCTTCTTTGTGGCAGCCCCTGAGATATCGGAACACTGCTATCATGTCTCCCCTGGTCCTTCTTTTCATGAAACTAGCCATGCCCAGTTCCTGTAACCGTTCATCGTATGTTTGAGCCTCCAGTCCCCTAATCCTCTTTGTTGCTCTTCTCTGCACTCTTTCTAGAGTCTCAACATCTTTTTTGTAATGTGGGGACCAAAACTAGATGCAATATTCCAGGTGTGGCCTTACTAAGGCTTTACAAAGCGATACTAATACTTCACGTGATTTTTCTCCTTAATTCCAGGTTGTTTCTCCTGGATTAGTTTCCATCCGCTGCTTCTTGTCCTGCCTTCTGGTGCTTTGGAGAATAGCTTGACCCCCAAATCTTCTTTGTGGCAGCCCCTCAAATACTGGAATATTGCTATCATGTCTCCCCTAGTCCTTCTTTTCATTAAACTAGACATACCCAATTCCTGCAGCCGTTCTTCGTATGCTTTAGCCTCCAGTCCCCTAATCATCTTTGTTGCTCTTTCCAGAGTCTCAACATCCTTTTTACATCGTGGTGACCAAAACTAGATGCAATATTCCAGGTGTGGCCTTTCTAAGCTTTTGCAAAGCGCTACAGACTCGGTTTTCCATTGCATATCTCTTCGACCCCAATTCGGGTTGAGTTCCCAACCATAATAGTTCAAGCGACAACAATCCTTTTTCCATATGGTGTGGGTTTTCTTCCTTCAAAGTTTGCCTTTCTTACACAAGTTCATTGTCAGGGTGACAAGGGCAAGCGGAACAAAACTGCACACATGCACCACACACTCACAAAACCCCACAGCATTCGAGTCACATTTTCCAAAGTCTCTCACCTCGTGTGTCCCCCCCAAATCAGCCGTATAAACACCCTGCTTTTCCTCCCAATTTCTGAACATCGTTAAAATAAAAAAAAAATAACTTGGTTACACCCAGAAAGAGGGCTTGGGGGGAAAAACAGAGGCCTTAAAAACACCACATCCTGTGACTTGCTTTTAAAAATAAATGTTTATAAAGAAAAAATATTCGAGATTTGAATGACATCCCACCCATTCAAATTTGCATTACATAAATCCTCAAGTTATGGCCTTGGCGGAGCCGAAAATTTCTAGCTGCTAAGCAAGACAGTTGCTGAATTGGGTTTTGCTGGTTTTGTAATCTTTCTTGCCACAGTTCTTAAGCGAATCACTGCAGTTGTTAAACGAATCATGTGGTCGTTAAGCGACTCTGGCTTTCCCCCATTGACTTTGCTGGGAAGGGTGCGAATGCGGATGACGGGACCACGGGAGGCTGCAACAGTCGAAAATACAAGCCAGTTGCCAAGTCTCTGAATTTGGATCATGTGACACTTTTTTCACTGCCATTGTGACTTCCGAACTGTCACTAAATGAAATGTTGAACGTCAAGGACTACTTGTGTTGCTGTCCTTCCTTCCTTCCTTCCTTCCTTCCTTCCTTCCTTCCTTCCTTCCTTCCTTCTTCCTTCTCTTTTTCTTTCTTTCTTTTTCTTCCTTCTCTTTCTCTTTCTCTTTTTCTTTCTTTTCTTTTTCTTTTTCTTTCTTTCTCTTTCTTTCTTTCTTTCTTTCTTTCTTTCTTTCTTTCTTTATTCCCTTTCCTTCCCTCCTTCCTTTTTCTTCCTTCCTTTGTCTGTCTGTCTTCTTTTTTTCCCTTCCCTTCCTTTTTCTTCCTTCCTTCCCTTCTTCCTTCCACCTTTCTTTCTCCTTCCTTCCTTCCTTCCTTCCTTCCTTTTTCTTCCTTCTCTTTCTTTCTCTTTCTCTTTTTTCTTTCTTTCTTTTTTCTTTTTTTCTTTTTTTCTTTTTTTCTTTCTTTCTTTCTTTCTTTTTTCTTTCTTTCTTTCTTTTTCTTTCTTTCTTTATTCCCTTTCCTTCCCTCCTTCCTTCTTCTTCCTTCCTTTGTCTGTCTGTCTTCTTTTTCTTTTTTCCCTTCCCTTTTTCTTCCTTCCTTCCCTACTTCCTTCCAACTTTTTTCTCCTTCCTTCCTTCCTTCCTTCCTTCCTTCCTTCTTTCTTTCTTTCTTTCTTTCTTTCTTTCTTTCTTTCTTTCTTTCTTTCTTTCTTTCTTTCTTTCTTTCTTTCTTTCGTGTCTGTCTTTTTTCCCTTTCTTTCTTCCCTTCCTTCCTTTTTCTTCCTTCCTTCACTTCCTTTCTTCCAACTTTTTTTCCTTCCTTCCTTCCTTCCTTCCTTCCTTCCTTCCTTCCTTCCTTCCTTCCTTCCTTCCTTCCTTCCTTCTTCCTTCCTTTCTTCTTTCCTTTTTCTTCTTTCTTCTTTCTTTCTTTCCCAACCGTCAGCAAACGACTCTGGAATTTCTGAATTCTGAATAGCGAGGGCCTCTCCTGTACTGAGGAACACAAATGCAGGGTTGGAATTCCAAAACCAAAATCGGGATGCTGAATTCCGCAGCCGATTCTGCAACTGGGCCAAGGCTCACCTGGGGTGCAGCTCAGCGGTCGGTCGGACGAGTTCAGCAAGATGGTTGCCTGAGAGAGGAGAAGGCGGGGAGGGGAAGAAAATTTAGCAGAGGCTTTTTCTGACCGAGAGCGGTTGATCTCGAGATGCTAAGCAAATGCCACGGAAAAGGGTCCGGGAAGATTTTGCTGGCGGCAATTGCAGGAAACCATTTCCCCCCCTTTCTTTTTATTCTTCTAGCAAAGAAATTTAACAGACAAAAATGAGCATGGGTCAATAGCAGTGATGCAATGAAAAGATTTGTAACTGAGATAAGAATGAGCTAAAAGTGAAAAGAGAAGAGGAAATTCATCCTTTTAGTATTACTGTTAAGGAATGTTTCTCAACCGTGGCCACTTTAAGAGGGGTGGACTTCAACTCCCAGAATTCCCCAGCCAGCATTTATCTATCTATCTATCTATCTATCTATCTATCTATCTATCTATCTATCTATCTATCTATCTATCTATCTATCTATCTATCTATCTATCTCTATCTAATCTATCTCTCTCTCTCTCTCTCTCTCTCTCTCTCTCTCTCTCTCTCTCTCTCTCTCTCTCTCTCTCTCTCTCTCTCTCTCTCTATATCTATCTAATCTATCTATCTATCTATCTATCTATCTATCTATCTATCTATCTATCTATCTATCTATCTATCTATCTATCTATCTATCTATCTATCTATCTATCTATCTATCTATCTATCTATCTATCTATCCAGCCATCATATCTATCTATCCAGCCATCATCTGTCTGTCTGTCTGTCTCTATCATCTTTCTCTCTCTCTCCATCTACAGTATCTATATAACATGTTGACAATACAATATAGAGATATTCCTCCACTTAAAGCCATTCTTTTAGTGACCCTGGGCTGCTTTGCTGGCTGAGGAATTCTGGGAGTTGAAGTCCACCCATCTTCAAGCCACCAAGGGTCAGAAACCCTGGAATAGATGCTATAATTAGATTTCTAAGGAAGCTGACCATCTAACTTCCCAATGCTAGGACATTGTTATTGTAACATGACGCAGACAACCCAAAGTCTCTCTCACAAAACCAGAACAAGTGAACGGAGAAGAGGGCCTGCCCCGTTTTCCTTCGCCGGCTCTCTGGAAATTTGGGCCTCGAGTTCGGGTCTAGCTCCTCCTCCACCCTCCAGGTTAACGCTTGTAGGGCGGAAGGAAACTTCGTAAAACAGGAGGCCTCCTTCACACATGCATTATTCAATGGCCTGGTCTGTCCAAAGCCAACATTTCTCTCTCTCTCTCTCTCTCTCTCTCTCTCTCTCTCTCTCTCTCTCTCTCTCTCTCTCTCTCTCTCTCTCTCTCTCTGTGTGTGTGTGTGTAGACACATTTGTGCATTAACGCCCAGATCAATAATTAATCAATTAATTGATGCCAAGGCAAATGAGATAAAGGAGGAAGATTAATAATTTAAGTGTGTACGCAATAAAGTGCTTGGGAAGATTCGGCTGGGACAGAATTGTTTTTGTGTTTGTGTTCTGCCCAGCTGTAGCCACTGCAGGAAAACAAGATGAAAAACTAAGAAAAGGGATTTGTGTGTTGACTTTATCTCTCCTCCTCTCCCCCCACAAGCCCCTGAGTTCCTGGGAATTTGCAGACTTCCCAGATGCGTGTGTGCCTTTCCTTTCTGGGCTTCGCCTCCGAGTGCGCTTTGCACACACGTCGGATTATTCCCTTGAAAAACTGATCCTGGCTCGTTCCCTCCGAAGGAACTGGTTACAAATGCCCAAATCTCTCTAGCCGTGTCCCCCCAAAATTAAAAGCCTGTAGAGATGACCGGATGGTGGGGAATGGAAGGATTTATATTCCTTGCAGACAGCTGGTCGTTTGCATCCTTTTTAGAGGGTTCTTGAAGTCAGAGCTGAAGAAGCTTCTGGGATGAGAAGCGAAACGTCTTCAAAAAGAAAAAATAAGGAAGTCCGGTTGCCTCTTGAAAAAAGCACCTTTGGGACAACCACGACCTGGATGACGGAAAATCTCTACAGACTTTTAGCTATACAATTTGGGATGAACACCTTGTGAATGGTGTTGGGAGTAAGAATGGATTTCCAGAGGAAAAAATTGCAGACTACAGGGACCATTTGCACCACTCAGGTGACCCACAGATTGTTGAGATGAGAAAAAAATCTCATAGAGGTGATTTAGCTCTTTTCTTGGAATTCAGACAGTTAGAAATAAAAACCGAGATTAAAGTCTAATATAAAATATTTATGTCAGTACAAAAACAATAAATCCTGAATAAACTACATTTTGCTGAGTAACACCGACCGTTCAGGTCAAGAGCTAAGTCAGAAGAGAATAATGGTGACTTAGGAATGTACACATGCGTAGAAAGCATATCACGTGTTCTGCCTGTATTGGAATATACCATAATATTAAGTAGGGGTGCATCACCCTGCATAGACATACAACTGACAATAGTCACACCGTGACACAGATAAACCTCCAAGTGGCCTCAACGACCCTCTAAAAAGGATGCAAATGACCAGCTGTCTGCAAGGAGTATAGATTCTTCCATTCCCCACCATCCGGTCAGAGCTGAAGAAGCTTCTGGGATGAGAAGCGAAACATCTTCAAAAGAAAAAACCAAGAAAGTCCGGTTGCCTCCTGAAAAAAGCACCTTTGGGTCCCAGAAACTTGCTTTTCCAGCAAACGTGGCTTCTGAAATTGAAATTTTTCTGTTGCATTTATCCAGCGGGTTGTTTTCCTGAAAATGCGGCTTCCGTTTTTCTACCTCATACTCAGGAAGGTTGTAGAGTTTATGTTGCATTTCGTCAGCGGCTCGGTTTCCCTGGAAATGCGGCTTCTGTTTTTCCGCCTCTTGAGGAGTCCCTGGTGCCCTCTGAGCGTGGCTGTTTTGTTGCAGACGTTTCATTACCCAACTAGGTAACATCATCAGTGTTCATCCTAGCACTGATGACATCACCTAGTTGGGTTATGTAACGTCTGCAACAAAACAGCCACGCTCAGAGGGCATCAAGGATTCCTCATTTCAACACTGAGCCACAAGTATTCTTTTTTCTCCCCCCCGTCTCTTGCCCAGGAAAATGAAGAATTTCTGTTGCCCTCGGAGCTTGGTGGTTTTCTTGCAGACGTTTCATAACTAGGTAAGATCATCAGGGCCAGCAAGGAGTGCTGTTTTCTGTTTACTTACAGCAAACCCCATTCCTTACTGGCACTGATGATGTTACCTAGTTTGGGTAATGAAACGTCTGCAAGAAAACAACCAAGCTGAGAGGGCTCCTAGGGCCCCTAATTTCAACCTTGAGCTACAAATATTCTCTTTTATTGGTACCCACACCTGTTTTTCCTCCTCCTCTTTCTTCTTCTTCTTCTTCTTCTTCTTCTTCTTCTTCTTCTTCTTCTTCTTCTTCTTCTTCTTCTTCTTCTTCTTCTTCTTCTTCTTCTTCTTCTTCTTCTTCTTCTTCTTCTTCTTCTCCTCCTCCTCCTCCTCCTCCTCCTCCTCCTCCTCCTCCTCCTCCTCCTCTTTTCTTCTTCCTTCCTCCTCCTCCTCTTCCTCCTTCTCAAGCCCAGTCAGGTTGTTGTTGTTCTTCTTCTTCTTCTTCTCCTCCTCCTTCTCCTCCTCCTCTTTTCTTCTTTCTTGTTCTTCTTCCTCCTCTTCCTTCCTTCCTCCTTCTCAAGCCCAGTCAGGTTGTTGTTGTTGTTGTCCTCCTCCTCCTCCTCTTTTCTTCTTTCTTCTTCTTCCTCCTCTTCCTTCCTTCCTTCCTCCTCCTCCTCCTCCTTCTCAAGCCCAGTCAGATTCTTCTTCTTCTTCTTCCTCTTTCCTCTTCTTCCTTCCTTCCTCCTCCTCCTCAAGCCCAGTCAGGTGGTTCTTCTTCTTCTTCTTCTTCTTCTTCTTCTTCTTCTTCTTCTTCTTCCTTCTTCTTCTTCTTCTTCTTCTTCTTCTTCTTCTTCTTCTTCTTCTTCTTCTTCTTCTTCTTCCTTCTTCTTCTTCTTCTTCTTCCTCTTCTTCTTCTTCTCCTCCTCCTCCTCCTCCTCCTCCTCCTCTTTTCTTCTTCCTTCCTCCTCCTCCTCTTCCTCCTTCTCAAGCCCAGTCAGGTTGTTGTTGTTGTTGTTGTTGTTCTTCTTCTTCTTCTTCTCCTCCTTCTCCTGCTCCTCTTTTCTTCTTTCTTGTTCTTCTTCCTCCTCTTCCTTCCTTCCTCCTTCTCAAGCCCAGTCAGGTTGTTGTTGTTGTCCTCCTCCTCCTCCTCCTCCTCTTTTCTTCTTTCTTCTTCTTCCTCCTCTTCCTTCCTTCCTCCTCCTCCTCCTCCGCCTCCTTCTCAAGCCCAGTCAGATTGTTCTTCTTCTTCCTCTTTCCTCTTCTTCCTTCCTTCCTCCTCCTCCTCAAGCCCAGTCAGGTGGTTCTTCTTCTTCTTCTTCTTCTTCTTCTTCTTCTTCTTCTTCTTCTTCTTCTTCTTCTTCTTCTTCTTCTTCTTCTTCTTCTTCTTCTTCTTCTTCTTCTTCTCTTCTTCTTCTTCTTCTTCTTCCTCTTCTTCTTCCTCTTCTTCTTCTTTCTTCTTCTTCTTCCTTCTCCTCCTCCTCCTCCTCCTCCTATCATTATCATTATTATTTTAATGTAAAGCCTATCATTTTTTCCCTGCTGCCGTGAAAACAAACTTCAAAAAAGCAAGGATGCCCCCTGTTTATTATTGCATGTTTTCTTCCTACTCGGTCAGCAATAACTTGATCAGTGCAGTTGGAAAATATTACTCTAAATAGAGCAAATTCTTTTTCAGCTTGGCTGGCTTGACGGCTGCTCGGGGTTTGCAAAGCTGGCCTGACATTTCCAGGGTGCGGCAAAGGTTTCAATTCCCGGGGTGGGTGGGTGGGCTTAATGCGAGCTAGGAGACGCCCCCCTCTTGTACCCCATTTGCAAGCCGATAAGGACCCTGCCCTCAATTTGGATCGAAGTGGAAAAGCAACAGAATGAATTGAATGAGAGAGAGAGAGAGACGGATTTTAAATCTTTCTTTTCAAAGTTGATTCTGAGTTTGGCTGCTTGCGATTTTGTGGAAATAGTAGGGGCCGGTTCCTATGGAAATTCGGGGCGCGGAGGAAACACGCTGCGGTCCTTGAATAGGATCGGCGAGCTTCCTTGAACAAGCAAAAAAGTATGGCTTTTTTCCCCTTTCCCTTCCCCCCCCAAAATTAAAATGTTTGTAATTCAGAAGTTGCTTTTTCTCTAAGGATGGTCTACCCAACCCCAACCCAGCTTAAGTGCTGTTTAACCAAATGTGGGAACACCAGTAGCAGCCAGGCAATAATACCCTTTTCTTAGGTGACCTTTTATTCATCTTCCTCTTTCTTCCTCACTCTATCCATCCAGCAGCCGTTTCCAGGCGCCTTTGGGCCACCGCGGCAAATGGCCTTTTGAATTTCTCTCTCTCCCAAGTTGTTTTTATCTCTAACGATCTTTTGCTGGCATGGCTCCATCCATAGATGAAGCAAGATTTTGTTTTATTATTATTTTAAAAAAAGGTTGCACTAGGAGTTGTGGCTTCATGGAAATACACAGGGGTTCCCCATCAACCAATTGTAAGCCTCCAAAATTGAGGTGTTTTGGGGTGTGTTAACTTGATTTTTTGCATCTGTGTGCATCCAAAGAGTAGATCAATGTTTCTTGACTTTGACAACTAAGCTGTGATGACTTCAACTCCCAGAATCCCCCAGCCAGCATGGTTTAAGATGGGTGGGTTTCAACTCCCAGAAACCCCCAGCCAGCATGCTTTAAGAGGGGTGGTCTTCAACTCCCAGAATTCCCCAGCCAGCATGCTTTAAGATGGGTGGACTTCCACTCCCAGAATTCCCCAGCCAGCATGCTTTAAGAGGGATGGACTTCCACTCCCAGAATTCCCCAGCCAGCATGCTTTAAGAGGGGTGGGCTTCCACTCCCAGAATCCCCCAGCCAGCATGGTTTAAGATGGGCGGACTTCAACTCCCAGAATCCCCCAGCCAGCATGGTTTAAGATGGGCGGACTTCAACTCCCAGAATTCCCCAGCCAGCATGGTTTAAGATGGGTGGACTTCCACTCCCAGAATTCCCCAGCCAGCATGGTTTAAGATGGGCGGACTTCAACTCCCAGAATTCCCCAGCCAGCATGGTTTAAGATGGGCGGACTTCAACTCCCAGAATCCCCCAGCCAGCATGGTTTAAGATGGGTGGACTTCCACTCCCAGAATTCCCCAGCCAGCATGCTTTAAGTGGGGTGGACTTCCACTCCCAGAATTCCCCAGCCAGCATGCTTTAAGAGGGGTGGGCTTCCACTCCCAGAATCCCCCAGCCAGCATGGTTTAAGATGGGCGGACTTCAACTCCCAGAATCCCCCAGCCAGCATGGTTTAAGATGGGCGGACTTCAACTCCCAGAATTCCCCAGCCAGCATGCTTTAAGAGGGGAGGACTTCAACTCCCAGAATTCCCCAGCCAGCATGCTTTAAGACTAAGTTAACTTAGTCACAGGATGGTTAAATGAATCTGGCTTCCCCATTGACTTTGCACTGCAAGGGTCATAAATATGAGTCAGTGGCCAAGTGTCTGAATTTTGATCACGTGACCCTGGGCGATGCTGCAACGGTCGGAAGTGAGAAAAACGGTCCTAAGTCACTTTTTTCAGCGCTGCTTGTAACTTCGGTCACTAAATGAACCGTTGTAAGTCACTAAACGAATGGGTGTAAGTCAAGGATTTATACTTGTATTAGCAACCGCAATAGCATTTAGACTTAGATGCTGCTTATACCTCTCCAGGGATGTTGGGAGGAGTTGCTTGGGCCGAGTAGTTGCAGCTACTTGAAGATAGGACCGGATAGCAACCTCCCCATCACAGAGGGGGATTCAACTTTCCTGTTCTTGGTCCATGTCACGATGTGAATATTGTCAGTTGTGAGTCTATGCAGGGTGATGCACCCCTATTTTAAATACTATGGTATTTCCCAATACAAGCAGAACACGTGATATGATGTTCTGCGCATGTCTACATTTCTATCCACCATTAATCACTTCTGTTATACCTTCCGACCTGGAAGGACGTGTTACGTAGCAAAGATGTAGTTTATTCAGGATTTATTGTTTTATATTGTTTTGTAGTGAAATAAATATTTTCTATTAGACATTTTAATCTCGGCTTTATTTCTAAGTATTTAAATTCCAAGCAAAGATCCGATATCAGGACCCAGATTGTTGGGGGCAATATGCTGAACTCTGTAAACCGCTTAGAGAGGGCTGTAAAGCACTATGAAGCGGTATATAAGTCTAAGTGCTATTGCTAAGTGCTATTGCTATCACCTCTACGGGGGAATGCTCCCCTTAACAGTCCATCGCATTTTGGAATTTGTGGAATTTTTGGGAGGGGAAGCAACGTTCCACTCAAGGCCCAACGTCCTGCTGCGACCCTTCCCTGTCCTGCTGCTTTCTCATATCGCCTCATTGTTCTTGTCCGGCGTCCAAGCGCCTCCTGCAAGTTTAAGTCCTCTTTTGTTTTCCCTGTGAGAAAAAGACTAGGGGCAGTCCTTGACATACGACCACAATTGAGCCCCAAATTTATGCTGCTAAGTGAGAAAATCGTTAAGTGAGTTTGCCCCATTTTACGACCTTTCTCGCCACAGTTGTTACGTGAAACACTGCAGTTTTTCAGTTCATACCACGGTTGTTAAGTGAATCCGGCTTCCCCGTGGACTTCGCTTGTCAGAAGGTCGCAAAAGGGGATCACGTGACCTCAGGACAGGTAGTCCTCGACTTACAACAGTTCATTGGAAAAAGTGACTTATAACTGTTTTTCACACTTATGACTGTTGCAGCATTCCCATGGCCACGCGATCCAAATTCAGATGCTTGGCAACGGGCTCATATTTATGACGGTCTCAGTATCTGGGATCATGTGATCCCCTTTTGCGACCGTCTGACCAGCAAAGTCAGCGAGGAACAACCGTGTGACCACCTTAAGAACCGCGGTGATACACTTCACCGCGGTGGCAAGAAAGGTTGTAAAATGGGCAGAATTCGCTTAATGAGTGTCAGAAATTTTGGGCTCGATTGTGGTCGTAAGTCAAGGACTACCTGTATGAAGATTGTACAGGTGCTTTGGAGAATAGGTTGACCCCCTGTTCTTTGTGTCAGCCCCTCAAGAATGCCGTATTCCAAGTGTGGTCTTACCAAGGAATTATAAAGTGGTATTAACACTTCACGTGATCTTGATTCTATCCCTCTGTTAATGCAGCCTAGAACTGGGTTGGCTTGTTTGGCAGCTGCTGCACACTGCTGGCTCATATTTAATTGATTGTTGGAAGGGACCTTGGAGGTCTTCTAGCCCAACCCCCTGCTTAGGCAGGAAACCCTACACCACTTCAGACAAATGGTTATCCAATCTCTTCTTAAAAACTTCCAGTGTTGGAGCATTCACAACTTCTGGAGGCAAGTAGTTCCACTGGTTAATTGTTCAGGAAATTTCTCCTTAGTTCTAAGTTGCTTCTCTCCTTGATTAGTTTTCATCCATTGCTTCTTGTTCTACCCTCAGGTGCTTTGGAGAATAGCTTGACTCCCTCTTCTTTGTGGCAACCCCTGAGATATTGGAAGATGCTATCATGTCTCCCCTGGTCCTTCTTTTCATTAAACTAGACATACCCAGTTCCTGCAACCGTTCTTCGTATGTTTGAGCCTCCAGTCCCCTAATCCTCTTTGTTGCTCTTCTCTGCACTCTTTCTAGAGTCTCAACATCCTTTTTACATCGTGGCGACCAAAACTGGATGCAGTATTCCAAGTGTGGCCTTACCAAGGCATTGTAAAGTGATATTAACACTTCACGTGATCTTGATTCTATCCCTCTGTTGATGCAGCCTAGAACTGTGTTGGCTTTTTTGGCAGCTGCTGCACACGGCTGGCTCATATTTAACTGTGCTCTCAAAGTGGCCATTTCCTTGCACGTTCTTGTATCTTCTGTTATAACTACAGGTAGTCCTTGATGTACAACAGTTCGTTTAGTGACCTTGACAACCGATTCATATTTATGACGCAGTGTCCCGAGGTCATGTGACTAAAACATACGAAGAATGGCTGCAGGATTTGGGCTTGGCCAGTCTAAAGAAAAGAATTAGGCTGATAGCAGTCTTCCAGTATTTCATTTCATTTCATTTCATTTCATTTCAATTCTATATTCTATTCTGTTTTATTTTTTATTCTATTCTATTCTATTCTATTCTATTCTATTCTATTCTATTCTATTCTATTCTATTCTATTTTCTATATTCTATATTCTCTATTGTCTATATTCTATTCTAGTTTGACCCTTTGAGAGCCATAGGCAATTAAATTTCATTTTAATGTATGTCAATTAATGGACATTCAAAGTGAGAATAAAGTTGTTCTAAGTTCTAATTATGGCAGATTCCAGCTCAGTTTCCCACAGTTAATTTCCATGGATCACTTCGGAAATTTGGAGACACAGCTAGTCTTCGACTTACAACACTTCATTTAGTGACCATTAAAAGTTAAAAAGGCATTGAAAAAAGGGACTTAGGACCGCTTCTTACACTTATGACAGTTGCAGCATGCCCATGGTGATCAAAATTTGGACAGTTGGCAATTGACTCTTATTTATGACGGTTGGAGCGTCATGGAGTTATGTGATTGTATTCTATTCTATTCTATATTCTATTTTCTATTCTATTTTCTATTGTATTGTATTGCATTGTATTCTATTCTATATTCTATTCCATTCTATTCTCATTTCTATTCTATTCTATTCATTCTTATTCTAGTTCTTATTCTTATTCTATTTCTTCTGACATGCAAAGTCAGTGGGGAATCCGGATTCACTTAACAGCTGGGTTACTAACTTAACAACTGCAGTGATTCCCTTAACAAATGTCTCACTTAAGAGGAGAAATTTTGGGCTCCATCGTGGTCGTAAGTCGTAACCATCCTACCCTAAGGGACAAGTCTTCCTTTTTTTGATCCCATCCTTGTTGTCCCCCCCCCCTTTTTTTTTTTGCAGATACAAGAGCCTGGTGACGGGGAAGCGAGCCCGCGGACTCATCGCCGTTCTCTGGTTTCTCTCGTTCATCATCGGCCTGACGCCGCTGATGGGTTGGAACAACTGGGTCACAATGAACAATTGCACCAACCAGACACGGACCCCCTGCCTGGTGACCTGCCTCTTCGAGAACGTGGTGCCCATGAGCTACATGGTCTACTTCAACTTCTTCGGCTGCGTCCTACTGCCGCTCTTCATCATGCTTTGCATCTACATCAAGATCTTCGCCGTCGCCTGCAAACAGCTGCGGCAGATCGAGCTGGTGGGCAACTGCCGGATGACGCTGCAGAAAGAGGTCAGTGCCGCCAAGTCGCTAGCCATCATCGTGGGCCTCTTTGCCCTCTGCTGGCTGCCGCTACACATCCTCAACTGCCTGACTCTTTTCTACCCCGCGGCGAAAAAGCCCGAGTGGATCATGTATTTAACTATCATCCTCTCCCACACCAACTCGGTGGTCAACCCCATCATTTACGCCTATCGCATCCAGGACTTCCGGTACACTTTCCGGAAGATCCTCTTGCGTTACATCCTGTGCAGGAACGAGGATTTTCCCAAGTACCCCAAAGGGAGCCACAGCGGAGGTAGCAGCCATCACCTGGCGGTGAATAACCTAAACACGTCGCCAACGTACGTTTGAGGTCAGCAGGATGGCCAGTAGGACTTCTATCTGTTCCTTATTCGGGGCAGGACACACACAGCGCGCCGTTCGGTGGGGAACAAGCTGCCAGGAGGTTCACAATCAGGCAGTCCTTGACTTACGACCGTCCGTTACGGTTGTAAGTTGTGACGGTTGAAAAGGGGGGGGCGGTCACCCCATGTGGTCAGCCTGCTTTTCCGACTTTTTTTTGGGGAGCAGCCATTAAGTGAAGCAAAACCAGAAGTAAATTTTTGGGGTTTCGGCAGAAATGTCGTAACCCCAGTCGTGTTGCCGAGAGATGCCGCCGCAAATGGCCGTAAATGCGAGCCAATGGACAAGCACCTTAATTGCGGTCATGTGACCACGTTGGGGGACCAGCCTTCGGAGCTTCAGAATTGGGTCTTCGGTAACCTTGGTTGAGGTTTGTTGTAATTTTGAAGGGTGATTGGTTGCAAGTCAAGGACTACCCTTGCACTAACACAAGAGTGTTTGAACAAGGACGGGTCTGCAAATGCTCGGTTTTGTTTTGCGTACAATAGCGTTCATCGACCTCAGCAACAGGATGCTGTGTGGACTTCAATTCCCAACATTCCCTGGGTAGCAAGCTTTAAGATGGGTGGACTTCAATCCATGCTGGCTGGGAAATTCTGGGAGCGGAAGTCCATCCATCTTAAAACATGCTGATTGGGGAATTCTGGGAATTGAAGTCCATCCCTCTTAAAGCACGCTGACTAGAGAATTCTGGGAATTGAAGTCCACCCCTCTTAAAAGCATGGCTGACTAGAGAATTCTGGGAATTGAAGTCCAAACCTCTTAAAGCACGCTGACTAGAGAATTCTGGGAATTGAAGTCCACCCCTCTTAAAGCATGGCTGACTAGGGAATTCTGGGAGTTGAAGCCCACCCCTCTTAAAAGCATGGCTGACTAGAGAATTCTGGGAATTGAAGTCCAAACCTCTTAAAGCACGCTGACTAGAGAATTCTGGGAATTGAAGTCCACCCCTCTTAAAAGCATGGCTGACTAGAGAATTCTGGGAATTGAAGTCCATCCCTCTTAAAGCACGCTGACTAGAGAATTCTGGGAATTGAAGTCCACCCCTCTTAAAAGCATGGCTGACTAGAGAATTCTGGGAATTGAAGTCCATCCCTCTTAAAGCACGCTGACTAGAGAATTCTGGGAATTGAAGTCCACCCCTCTTAAAAGCATGGCTGACTAGAGAATTCTGGGAATTGAAGTCCAAACCTCTTAAAGCATGCTGGCTGGGGAATTCTGGGAGTTGAAGCCCACCCCTCTTAAAGCATGGCTGACTAGGGAATTCTGGGAGTTGAAGCCCACCCCTCTTAAAGCATGGCTGACTAGAGAATTCTGGGAATTGAAGCCCACCCCTCTTAAAGCATGGCTGATTAGAGAATTCTGGGAGTTGAAGCCCACCCCTCTTAAAAGCATGGCTGACTAGAGAATTCTGGGAATTGAAGTCCAAACCTCTTAAACCATGCTGGCTGTGGAATTCTGGGAGTGGAAGTCCACACAGTTTATGTTGCTGAGGTTGGGAGATATTGGTGTACAATTAAAGGGCTTCTCCTGCTGCCTGAGCCCTTTGTATGATGGTGAGATTTAATTTACATTTAATTACTTTTAATCTTTGCCTCTATTAGAAGGGCAGGTTTTTGAAACCCTGCTGCTCTTTGTGTGTTTGTCTGTGGGTGGGAGGGTGTCATCTGTTAAATGTCTTGTGGTCCTGCCATGTTCCAAAAAGAAAGCCACGGGAGCAATGGAATTGAAATTTAATACACGTGATAATTTGGTGTTTTGTATGAAGCTGTTAACTTTACCCACTCAACTCTTTTTTTTTAAAGATTAATTTAAGTTTGTCATCAGTTATTTGATGCTGCTGGTATTCTCGTATGGGAAATCCTTTTTAAGTAGGCCAGTAATGGTATAACGGATGTGCTTTTTTTATTTTATTAAAATATTGTGAATGCAATGGAGAGAGTTTTAAGGGGGAAATCTTCTTTGTTTTACTCTGAACTAAATTATTGGTTTAAATTGGCAAAGGGGAAGCCAGATTTAAACAATTGCTTTTCTTTTCTCTTTCTTTCTTTCTTTCTTTCTTTCTTTCTTTCTTTCTTTCTTTCTTTCTTTCTTTCTTTCTTTCTTTTTTCTCTCTTTCTCTCTCCCTCTCCCTTTTCTCCTTCCTTCCTTCCCAAGCAACAGCACTTAGACTTATATACTGCTTCACAGTGCTTTACAGCCCTAAGTGGTTCCTCCTTTCTTTCTTTCTTTCTTTCTTTCTTTCTTTCTTTCTTTCTTTCTTTCTTTCTTTCTTTCTTTCTTTCTTTCTTTCTTCTTTCTTTCTCTTTCTTTCCTCTTTCTCTCTCTCTCTCTCTCTCTCTCTCTTTCTTTCCTCTCTCCTTCCTTCTTTCCTTTTTTAATAAAATACTTGCCAAAATCAAACTTGACCTCCCAATTTACTGGTGTCATTTTTATGCTTGCGGAAAGATGCTTTAAAGATGTTTGTTTGCTGCAATCCCTTTTTAGGGTTAACCGTTTCCTGTGTGTTGGCTTATAAAGTCCAGAGCTGCATAAAATTGTCCCCTAACGGGACCCACAACGACGGACATCAATCATTTCTGAGCAGAAAACAGGAGCAGGACACTCCGGACTCGGCGGGGTAGAGCGAAAAGACGCACACCCAGCTCACAGAGCTTCCAACCACCCGTGGTTACCACTCATGTTTTCTCATTCTTTTTCTCAACTTCCTTTCATCCTCATTTCTCCTCGGGGAGTAGCAGGGCGGTCAAATGCTGGTCGGAGATGCTTTGTTCCTGGCAAGCCCCGATTGCTCGGCTCAGATAGATGGCCAGGATGTGCTTACACTACAAACAAACAAACAAAAATAATAAGAACAACACATACAACAAAAGAGAGCAACCATATTAGTGGCTGGGTATGGAAAAGTCACCCGGTTTGGCGCAGGAGAAGACCGCGAACACCGCCGGTTCAGCAAAAAAAAATTAGGAGGCGAGCAGCCCCTTTTGCAACCAACCAATTTTATGGGAGTAAATTTTATTTTAAATAAAAATGAATAATTGAAACTGAATTTCAATTTTAAAAAGATTGCTTATTTCAATAAAATTTACTGAACAGAATAATAAGAGTTAGAAGGGGGCTTAGAGGTCTTCTAATCTAACCCCTTGCTTGAGCACAAAACCCTATAATATTTAACAGAATAACAGAATAGAATAAAAATTATTTAACACTTATTATTTAACAGATTAAAAGCTATTCAAATGATATTTATTTAGATAAATGTGGCTCAGGAATTCTGGGAGTTGAAGTCTAAATGTCCCAAAAGGGCCATTGTTCCCCCATGCTGCCTCAGGAATTCTGGGAGTTGAAGTCTAAATGTCCTAAAAAGTCCATTGTTCCCCCATGCTGCCTCAGGAATTCTGGGAGTTGAAGTCTAAATGTCCTAAAAGGTCCATTGTTCCCCCATGCTGCCTCAGGAATTCTGGGAGTTGAAGTCTAAATGTCCCAAAAGGGCCATTGTACCCCCATGCTGCCTCAGGAATTCTGGGAGTTGAAGTCTAAATGTCCCAAAAGGGCCATGGTTTCCCCCATGCTGCCTCAGGAATTCTGGGAGTTGAAGTCTAAATGTCCTAAAAGGTCCATTGTTCCCCCATGCTGCCTCAGGAATTCTGGGAGTTGAAGTCTAAATGTCCTAAAAGTGCCATTGTTCCCCCATGCTGCCTCAGGAATTCTGGGAGTTGAAGTCTAAATGTCCCAAAAGGGCCATTGTACCCCCATGCTGCCTCAGGAATTCTGGGAGTTGAAGTCCAAATGTCCTAAAAGGGCCATGGTTTCCCCCATGCTGCCTCAGGAATTCTGGGAGTTGAAGTCCACAAGTCATAAACGGGCCATCATTCCCCACCTCTACCCTAAACTAACCACCTAGCAGAACCTCACCGTGGTTCTTCTCCCACGGCTACAGAGGCCTTGTCTACCCTGCTCATTTTCCCTGGGGGTGGTGGGGAGAGGCTGGGAAGGAGCGTGGGAATCTCTCCCTCCAAGGGGCTCCATTCTGACACCCCTCGGAGAGAGCCTGCCCCATAGTTCCCCACTGATTCCTATGCACAGGATGAGCTCCAGACGTCCATTGTCTTTAGAGGAAATTTCACAGGAGCTTCGGTTGTCTGCGATGAACGCAGCCCTTTTCCGTTTCTTTGAGGGATTCTGTAAATAAAATCAGGTTTCTTATACAGGTAGTCCTCGACTTATGACCATAATTGAGCCCCAAATTTCCATCGTTAACCAAAGCGAAGGTTGTTAAGTGAGTTGTGCTCCATTTGACGACCTTTTTGTCACGGTTGTTAAGGTAGTAGCAAGGTCGTTAAGCGAATCTGGCTTCCCCCATGGGCTTTGCTTGTCAGAAGGTCGCAAAAGGGGATCATGTGACCCCCGGGACTCTGCGACCGTCATAAATATGAGCCAGTTGCCAAGCAGCCAAATTTTGATCACGTGACCACGGGGATGCTGTGAAGGTCGTGTCAAAAACGGTCATAAGACACTTTTAACGACCGTGTCGCTAACTTAACGACGGCAGTGATTCGCTTAGCAACGAGAAATCATAAAATGGGGCAAAACTCCCTTAGGAAATGTCTCGCTTAGCAAGAGAGATGTTGGGCTCAGTAGTGGCCATAAGTTGAGGATTACCTGCAGTGTCGGGGCTTGGAGAGGCACCTCTGTCAACCCTCTGCTTGTTTAATGGACAGCCAGAGGTGGGAGGGTTGCTGCAATTCCTGTCTTCTCAGGTCTGGACTGGCTAGTCTTATCTGGGGGATGGGGGTCAGACCGGAGGTGGGGAGGGGTAGGGGGTGGCGGAGAAAGAATAGAGACCTTCTCAACCTATTTTCCAAAGCCCCTGAAGGCAGGAGAAAAAGCAACGGATGGGAACTAACCAAGGAGAGAAGCAACCTGGAATTAAGGAGAAACTTCCCAACAGGGAGGACAATTAACCAGTGGAACAGCTTGCCACCAGAAGTTGTGGGGGCTTCATCACTGGAGGTTTTGAAGAAGAGACTGGATAGCCACTTGTCTGGAATTGTATATAGGGTCTCCTGCTTGAATAGGGGGTTGGACTAGAAGACCTCCAAGGTCCCTTCCAGCTTCTCTTCTTTCCTCTCCTCTTTAATCCATTCCTATTCCTATTCTTATTCTATCCTCCAAAGCCCCAGAAGGCAGGACAAGAAGCAACAGATGGAAACCAACCAAGGAGAGAAGCAACCTGGAATTAAGGATAAATTTCCTGAGGGCAATTAACCAGTGGAACAGCTTGCCACCAGACGTTGTGGGCGCTCCATCACTGGAGGTTTTTAAGAAGAGACTGGACAGCCACTTGTCTGGAATGGTATAGGGCAGGGGTGTCAAACTCAAGGCCCGGGGCTCGAATCCGGCCCACGGAGTGCTTAGATCTGGCCCACGGGGCTGCCCTGGAAACATGCGGTGTCAGGCCGAAGCCATTTTAGTTGGGGTCTTGGGCCTGCCACACTTTATACTATTTTAATATGTATTCTTTACTGTGGGAAATCGGGAGGGGGAATCGCATGAGGGCTGTCGGTATGTAGCCATAACAAATTCTTTCTAGATAGTCAAGGTCATCCTTTGTCTCTGCGCCCCTGCACCTGCACGGAAGGAGATGGGTGGATTCTGCCAGAGTGGCAATTGAAGATTGGGCAACGTGATGGATTTGTGGGTGGGGGGGACAAGGGCTTGAACTTTCAACTGGGTGGTGAAACCCGGGGGACTTCAGATTCGGGTTTCATCCAGATGTGCCAACATGGCTCTATTAATACATTAGAACTTTGAGGAATACTTTTTGCCTCGGACTCTGATTTAGTTTTGGATGCTGTTTTGAACCCTGACATGCGGTGCCTCTGCCAGTGAAAACACAGCTCGGGAGGACCACCCAAGCTCCGTTTTTGATGGCAGAGGGCTGCAGGAGGCCGACGCGGCCAAAACGGAGCCTCGATGAGTGACGTTGAGCTGGCCTCGCCCACCCTGGCCATGCCCCCCCCAGCCCCCCGAGGTCAAACACAACCCTGATGTGGCCTTCAATTAAATCGAGTTTGACACCCTGGTATAGGGTCTCCTGCCTGAACAGGGGGCTGGACTAGAAGACCTCTAAGGTCCCTTCCAGCTCCTCTTTTCTTTTCTCTCCTCTCCTCTCCCCTCCCCTTTAATCCATTCCTGTTCCATCCCATCCTATTCTCCAAAGCCTCTTGAAAACAGGACAAGAAGCACCGGATGGAAACTAAACAAGGAGAAGCAACCTAGAAGTAAGAAAGAATTTCCTAACAATGAGAACAATTAACCAGTGGAACAGCTTGCCACCAGAAATTATGGGTGCTTCATCACTGGAGGTTTTTAAGAAGGGACTGGACAGCCACTTGTCTGAAATAGTATTAGGTCTCCTGCTTGAGGAGGGGGGGTTGGACTAGAAGACCTCCGAGGTCCCTTCCAGCTCTAGTCTGAATTGACATGCGAAGAAGCTCTGCCTGCAGGTAACCAGGCCCCATTCGCCCACTCTGCTGTACCCACGTCACCTTCTTTCAACACAACTGTTTCCCTCCTTGCACAAACTTAAGTGAAAGACACACAATGGAGAGAGTGAGTCACCGGACAACATCTAGCATGTGTTCCCCCCACCCACCCACCCATCTACAAGCCAGCTTCCTCCAAGACAGAGACCCTCCCCCCCCACTGGCTCGGCCCTGCCCTGCCCCTCCCTTTGCTGCCCACTCACCACGAGGTTGTCTGCTTTCCTCAAGACGGAGAAGGCGAAAGCCGGGCAGCTGCAGAAGTGACAGGAGGCGTAGCAAGTGTAGAGTTTGCCCGAGCTGCCCACCACCTGGAGGGTGCGGGAGAATGGATTATTTTTTTTAAAAAAAGGAAACATGAAAATTAATAATAATAAAAAAATTAAATCAGTTCAATCCAAATGGAAAATACGCCTCTCGGCACAGTAACCTGATTTGTGTTACAAAGTGCACAGAGGTTGCCTGTGTTGCTTTATCTAGCCTCCTCTCGACCTGGTGGCATCCGAAGGAGTTAGACTACAGCTCCCATCATCCCCAGGAGAGCAGTGGAGGGACGCTGCCCTAGGATGATGGTGGCCTCCAAAGGAGACTACAACTCCCATCATCCCCAGAAGAGCAGGTGGCGGGAGACGCTGCCCTAGGATGATGCTGGCCTCCAAAGGAGACTACAACTCCCATCATCCCCAGGAGAGCAGGTGGGGAGAGACACTGCCCTAGGATGATTGGTGGCTTCCAATGACTACAATTCCCATCATCCTTAGGAGAGCAGGGGGGAAGGTGCTGCCTACAACAGATCGGTGGCCTCCAGAGATGCCAGACTACAACTCCCATCATCCCCAGGAGAGCAGTTGCAGGAGAGATGCTGCCCTAGTATGATCGGTGACCACCAAAGGAGTTAGACTACAACTCCCATCATCCCGAGGAGAGCAGGTGGGGGAGAGGTGCAGCCCTAAGGCGGATCTGTGGCCTACAAAGGGATTAGACTACAACTCCCATCATCCTCAGGACAGCAGTTGGGGGGGAAACACTGCCCTAAAATGATCACTGGCCTCCAAAGATGACAGACTACAATTCCCATCGTCCCCAGGTCAGAGAGGGAGGGACGTAATCCTACGGCAGATTGGTGGCCTCCCAGGGTGGTAGACTACAACTCCCATCATCCCTAGGAGCCCAGGCAAGGGAGAGACGCTGCCCTAGGATGGATTGGCGGCCTCCCAAGGCATTAGACTACAACTCCCATCACCCCAGGGCAGTGGGGAAGACGGTACCCTACCCCTTGGGAAAAATAAATAACTTAAAAAGAAAACTAGGATCCCTTCGGAGTGGACAAACCAACATTCGACTCTTAAATTAACCTGATGGAATGATCCCATCAGGGCTGTAAATGGAGGCAATCTTGGAAGAAATATATTGTATTTAGGGGGAAATGCAATTGGAATCAGTCCCTTTTGGGGGGATTTAACAGGCTCATGATTCATGTTAATCCGACTGGCCGCTGGGATAGAAAGGGGGGGGGGGAGGACAGGATGGAATTACAAGCCGAGGGCTGGACAGGGAAGTTCACGGTGGAGAAAAATTAACAAGGGTGAGGCCGGAACTGATTCACAGCCTCATCAACCACAAAGCTAGCCAGGCGCATGGGCGCACCAGAGGTATTTTCACACACAGGACTTCAGGCGTTAATGGTGGAAACAACACCAGGAATGATCAAGTGCTTAAGGCACTAGGCTAGAAACCAGGAGACGTGAGTTCTAGTTCTGCCTTAGGCATGAAAGACAGCTGGGTGACTTTGGGCCAATCACCAGGTGACAAGGAGTTCTAGTCCCACTTTAGCCATGAAAGCCAGATGGGTGACTTCAGTGACTTTGAACCAATTACCAGGCGACACGGAATTCTAGTTCCACATTAGCCATGAAAGCCAGTTGGATGACGTTGGACCAATCACCAGGCGACAAGGAGTTCTAGTCCACCTTAACCATGAAAGCCAGGTGGGTGAGTTTGGGCCAATCACCAGGCGACAAGGGGTTCTAGTCCCACCTTAACCATGAAATCCAGGTGGGTGACTTTGGGCCAATCACCAGGCGACAGGGAGTTCTAGTCCTGTCTTAGCCATGAAAGCCAGCTGGGTGACTTCAGTGACTTTGGACCAATTACCAGGCAACACGGAATTCTAGTGCCAGCTTAGCTATGAAAGCCAGGTGGGTGACTTTGGACCAATCACCAGATGACAGGGAGCTCTAGTCCCACCTTAATCATGAAAGCCAGGTGGGTGAGTTTGGGCCAATCACCAGGCGACAGGGAGTTCTAGTCCTGTCTTAGCCATGAAAGCCAGCTGGGTGACTTCAGTGACGTTGGACCAATCACCAGGCGACAGGGAGTTGTAGTCCCACCTTAGCCATGAAAGCCGGCTGGGTGTCTTTGGGCCAATCACGAGGAGATTGTGAGTTCTAGTCCTCCTTAGCCATGCAAGCTGGCTGGGTGACTTTAGCCTAGTCCCTCTCTCTCAGCCTAACCAACCTCACAGGGTTGTTGTGAGAAAATAGTAGGAGGATCTGTTCCTTGCCTTGAATTATTTGTACAAAAAAACATAAAGGTGTGATACAAATGAATCAACAAACAAACAAACAAACAAACAAAACCCGGCTAATGGGCAGTGATCCAGTGGTGCTACGCTATGCGAGGGTGGGGGACAGGAATTAGGATGTCCAAAATAGGCACATGGAAAACGAAGTCCTATCTCTGTGGCCCCACAGAGGCTTCGTTTTTAGAAAGGAATTTCCAATAACAAAGATAACACACAAAGAAGACGATTTCATCAGTTGTTTGGAAGCCAAAATTACCTTTGCTGGGATTGTGTAAATCTATTCTCTTATCTCTGGCGCAGTGTTTATCAACTTTGGGGAATTTATGGCGGGTGGACTTCAAGTCTGAGAATTGCCCAGCCTCAATGCTTTAAGAGGGGTGGGCTTCCGCTCCCAGAATCCCCCAGCCAGCATGCTTTAAGATGGGTGGACTTCCACTCCCAGAATTCCCCAGCCAGCATGTTTTAAGAGGGGAGGACTTCAATTCCCAGAATTCCCCAGCCAGCATGCTTTAAGATGGATGGATGTCCAGTCTCAGAATTCCCCAGCCGGCATGCTTTAAGATGGGTAGACTTCAATTCCCAGAATTCCCCAGCCAGCATGGTTTAAGAGGGGAGGACTTCAATTCCCAGAATTCCCCATCCAGCATGCTTTTAGATGGGTGGACTTCCACTCCCAGAATTCCCCAGCCAGCATGTTTTAAGAGGGGAGGACTTCAATTCCCAGAATTCCCCAGCCAGCATGCTTTAAGATGGGTGGACTTCCACTCCCAGAATTCCCCAGCCAGCATGTTTTAAGAGGGGAGGACTTCAATTCCCAGAATTCCCCAGCCAGCATGCTTTAAGATGGGTGGACTTCCACTCCCAGAATTCCCCAGCCAGCATGTTTTAAGAGGGGAGGACTTCAATTCCCAGAATTCCCCAGCCAGCATGGTTTAAGAGGGGAGGACTTCAATTCCCAGAATTCCCCATCCAGCATGCTTTTAGATGGGTGGACTTCCACTCCCAGAATTCCCCAGCCAGCATGTTTTAAGAGGGGAGGACTTCAATTCCCAGAATTCCCCAGCCAGCATGCTTTAAGATGGGTGGACTTCCACTCCCAGAATTCCCCAGCCAGCATGTTTTAAGAGGGGAGGACTTCAATTCCCAGAATTCCCCAGCCAGCAATGCTTTAAGATGGGTGGACTTCCACTCCCAGAATTCCCCAGCCAGCATGCTTTAAGATGGATGGATGTCCAGTCTCAGAATTCCCCAGCCAGCAATGCTTTAAGATGGGTAGACTTCAATTCCCAGAATTCCCCAGCCAGCATGGTTTAAGAGGGGAGGACTTCAATTCCCAGAATTCCCCATCCAGCATGCTTTTAGATGGGTGGACTTCCACTCCCAGAATTCCCCAGCCAGCATGTTTTAAGAGGGGAGGACTTCAATTCCCAGAATTCCCCAGCCAGCATGCTTTAAGATGGGTGGACTTCCACTCCCAGAATTCCCCAGCCAGCATGTTTTAAGAGGGGAGGACTTCAATTCCCAGAATTCCCCAGCCAGCAATGCTTTAAGATGGGTGGACTTCCACTCCCAGAATTCCCCAGCCAGCATGTTTTAAGAGGGGAGGACTTCAATTCCCAGAATTCCCCAGCCAGCATGCTTTAAGATGGATGGATGTCCAGTCTCAGAATTCCCCAGCCGGCATGCTTTAAGATGGGTAGACTTCAATTCCCAGAATTCCCCAGCCAGCATGGTTTAAGAGGGGTGGACTTCCACTCCCAGAATTCCCCAGTCAGCATGCTTTAAGACGGGTGGACTTCAATTTATGATGGCTGGGGAATTCTGGGAGTTGAAGTCCACCCATCTTAAAGTCCCTAAATTTGAAAACTGCTCTGGAGAGACAGGAGAATCCCAAAGAGGGAGGAATCGGTGCAGGAAAACTGGCCCAGCGGACCCCCAGCCCCTTATAATCCAGCGCTCCCTTCTCAAGCACAGATGGGGAGAGAATTCCAGTTAACCGGGCGCATGGACAGACTGACTTGGTCCTCGTGTTTTTCGTCCGCCGTGAAACGAACCCGTCTCTCTTGCTTCCCCCTCCTCTTTGTGATCGGCCACTCATTTTTCAGCCTGGCAGATTTAATCCATTTACTCCCTCCCTGCGGGGTGGGCTGCCATAAGAACGAGGGGTAATTAAGATGAAAATCACCTCAGAATCCCAAATAGAATAACAGAGATAAATGGATGGAAGCAGAGCAGCGAGCCTTGAACGAGGAGGAAGGGGGGGTCGGAAGGGAGGAGGGAGAGTGCCGAGTTCAAAAGAGGAACATGGCACTACCCGAGGCTGGGGAACCGGTGTGGGGTCCCCACTCTTTGGTTTCTTCCACTGAACCAACTAGGTTAGGTTTCGGATGATGGCTACCAGAGTCTTCGATTTACGACCATTTGTTTAAGGACGGTTCGAGGTTACAATGGCACTGAAAAAAGTGACTTAGGAGCATTTTTACGACCATTGCAGCATTTCCGTGGTCACATGATTAAAATTGCGATACTTGGCAACTGGCATGTACTTATGATGGTTGCATTGTCCGTCTTTGGGGGGTTGGACTAGAAGACCTCCAAGGTCCTTTCCAACTATTCTATTCTATTTTCTATTCTATTCTATTATTTTCATATTCTATTCTATATTCTATATTCTGTTCTATTTTATTTTATTTTATTTTATTTTATTTTATTTTCTATTCTATTATTTTCCAATTCTGTTCTATTCTATATTCATTATTCATTATTCATTATTCTATGTTCTGTTCTGTTCTGTTCTGTTTTATTTTCCTGTTCTGTTTGCTATTCTATTCTATTCTATTCTATTCTATTCTATTCTATTCTATTCTATTCTATTCTATTCTATTCTATTCTATTCTATTCTATTCTAATATTCTAGCCGAGTTGGTGCAGTGGTTAAATGCAGCACTGCAGGCTACTGCTAGTTCAGCAGTTCAGCTGTTCAAATCTCACCGGCTCAAGGTTGACTCAGCCTCCCATCCTTCCGAGGTGGGTAAAATGAGGACCCAGATTGTTGGGGGCAATAGGCTGAACTCTGTAAACCGCTTAGAGAGGGCTGTAAAGCACTATGAAGCGGTATATAAGTCTAAGTGCTATTGCTATTGCTATATTCTATTCTATTCTATTCGGCTCAAAGGACCTGCACAGGTATGTTGGCTGGCTGGCAGGTAGAGGAAGGAGACGTACCTGATATACCGTCCTCCCGCTTGGAGACACGAACCGTGTGACCGACTGGCGATCCACCAAATCCAGAGCAGGGACGACAGACGTCCCAAAGACAAACCTCAGTCTAGGAAGATGGGAGAGAAATCAACATTTTAACGTCGCCTTCCTCTTGTTCTGAAGAGACCTTTAAAACCTGGGGCAACCTGTCTTCAAATTTGCGATATTCAGCATTTAAAAAAGATTATCAACGGAATACAGGTAGTCCTCGACCAAAGGGAAACCACAATTTTCATTGCTAAGCCAGACAGTTGTTAAGTGAGTTTCACCCTGTTTTTACGACGTTTCTTGCCACCGTTGTTAAGTGAATCGCTGCAGTTAAATTTAGTAACACGGTTGTTAGGTGAATCTGGCCTCCATGTGGCCTTTGCTTGTCAGAAGGTCGCAAAAGGGGATCACGTGACCCCGGGACACTGCGACCGTCATAAATAGGAGTGTGTGTGTGTGTGTGTGTGTGTGTGTGTGTGTGCGCGCGCATGTGTGTGTGTGTATTAATTAATTAATTTATTTATTTATTTATTTATTTATTTATTTATTTATTTATTTATTTATATTTTCACTCAAAGCTCAACGGTGTGGCAGCCATCTTGACTTTCTTGGCCTGGCATTCTTTTCGTATAATTATTTCGTATAATTTCGTATAATTATCTTTTCGTAGAATTAAAAGTTATGCAAGGAGAGAGCTACCAGGAAGGAAATGGAGAGAGACCGAGCACCCCAGAAAGCCACATTCTCCACTGTGCACCTTAAAACCCACGTGTACCGCTTCCCTAGGTTGTTGGTCTGTGTAGCTACCATTTGCAAAACAACCCTCGAAGCGTGAAAGGCGTTTCTGCTGTTGCAAGAGCCGCAACAGAGGTGGGTTCCTACCAGTTTGGACCGGTTCACCCGAACCGATAGCAACCCGCTGGTGACGTCACAGTGATGTCACGGAACTCTAATAATAAATCTAAAGCTAAACCGGTTCTGTCAGTGCCGGCCCATGGGCGCCACCATCTTTTTTTTAGAATTTTTTTTATTTTTTTCCGGGTTTTTTTAGATTTAGATTTAGATTTATTATTAGAGTTGGAAGGGACCTTCTAGGTCATCTAGTCCAAGCCACTGCTCAAGCAGGAGTTCCTACACCATTTGAGACAGATGGCAGTCCAGTCTCTCCTTGAAGGTCGCAAGTGTTGGGGCTCTCACGACCTCCGCTGGGAAGCTGTTCCACTGGTTGATCGCTCTCACCGTCAGAAAGTTTCTCCTCACTTCCAGGTTGAATCTCTCCTTGGTCAGCTTCCATCCATTATTCCTTGTTTGGCTTTCTGGTGCCATAGAGAACAGCCTGACCCCCTCCTCTCTGTGGCATCCCCTCAAGTATTGGAAGACTGCTATCATGTCACCCCTGGTCCTTCTCTTCGCCAGACTGGCCAAGCTCAGTTCCTGCAACTGCTCTTCGTATGTTTTATTTTCCAGACCCTTTATCATCCTGGTTGCTCTCTTCTGCACTTTCTCTAGAGCCTCAATGTCCTTTTTGTAGTGTGGTGACCAAAACTGGATGCAGTACTCTAGGTGTGGTCTGACCAAGGCTTTATAGAGTGGTACTAGTACCTCTCTGGTCCTTGATTGTATCCCTCTATTTATGCAGCTCAGGACTGCGTTGGCCTTTTTTTCTTCTGCGCATGCACAGAAGCCGAGTTTCCGGCACTGCGCATGCATCACCATCTTGTTTTCGGCTTCCCCCCCCCCCCCCACAGTGTGGCCGGAAGTGAACCGACAGCAAGGCAAGTTAGAACCCACCCCTGAGCCGCACTCAATAACTGAAAGCCACGCGGGGATTTATGTACACAAATGAAAATTTTGCAGCATGAATGAGAGCTAAGTGCACTCCGTTGCAGCCCTGTTTTGTGTACTTTCACACCCCGGCTCAGGTTCTTCTGTGGAAGCCACAACAAAGGGCCGTTAAAAAGGAATTTTGCAAAATAAAAAAATATATAACAATCTTAATTTGGAGCCTTCTCTGCACTGGGTGGGGTGGAACTGTTTCGTCGGGCTGGAAATAGCATAATAAGGGACCTTGGAGGTCTTCTAGTCCAACCCTCTGCTCAAACAGGAAACCCTATACAGGTAGTCCTTGGCTTATGACCGCAATTGAGCCCAAAATTTCTGTGGTTACGTAAGACAATTTGTTTGTTTTCTTTATTTCTTTTTTAAAAAACATTTTTATTAGGGTATAAAGTATTATAAAACACAAAATACAAAAGTAAATAAAAATATGATTCAGTGGGCAAGGAATTTTGGATATAACGTGATGCTTGAACAATGGAAAAATATGTGGACGAAAGCTTTAAATTTGACATTAAATTATAATTTAAAAGGGAACTTTTATAAGAGGATGTATCGCTGGTATTTAACACCAGATAAACTAGCTAAGATGAATAAAGGTATGTCAAATGAATGTTGGAAGTGTAAGAATAAAGGAGGGACTTTTTATCATCTATGGCGGACATGTGATAAAGAAAATAAATAAATAAATTTGGAGTATGATTCACAACTCTTAATACAGAAAATCCTGAAAATGGAGATAGAAATGAAACCAGAATTTTTCCTTTTGGGATTCGTGGAAAAGAACTGGCGAAAACATTTGGGACTTTGCTACTATACATGTCGACAGAAGCAAGGTGGTTGTATGCGCAAAAATGGAAGGACACGTCGATATCTACCAGCGGTGGGTTGCTCCCGGTTCAGCGAACTGGTAGCGCTGGTGGTGGCAGGCTCCGCCCACCCACCTGGGATGCTTCGCCCACCTGCCCGGGACGCTTCGCCCACCTGCCCGGGACGCTTCTGCACAAGCGCGCACGCGAACAGGTAGCAGAGGGTTGTAGAACCCACTACTGACACCTACCACGGAAGAATGGATGCAGAAGTCGATGAAATCGGCTGAAATGGGAAAACTGACTACTCTGATTAAAGAAAAGAACATACAGTTAAGTACTTTTGTTTCCACATGGAAACCGCTTCTGAATTTGGTGCTTGAAGTGGAAAAGAATTTTGACGTTGGGTTTTACAGATTAGATTGATAGATCTTTATAGAAATGATCTATCTTTTATTTATCCTTCTGCGTCGTCTCGGCGAGGTAGGAGTGGGAGGCACTGTTTTGCAGTGGTTCTCCTCCTTCCTCCCTGACAGGACGCAGTCGGTGTTGATAGGGGGGCAGAGGTCGAGCCCTAGGCCCCTACTGTGTGGGGTGCCGCAGGGCTCGGTCCTCTCGCCCATCCTGTTTAACATCTACATGAAACCGCTGGGTGAGATCATCCGACGATACGGGGTGAGGTACCAGCAGTATGCTGATGATACCCAGTTGTACATCTGCACCCCGTCTCAATTCGGGGAAGCCGTAGACGTAATGGGCCGCTGCCTGGATGATGTTAGGGTCTGGATGGGGAAGAACCGGCTAAAACTTAACCCTGACCACTTATGAGCTGAAGTGGTGCTGTGGTTAAATGCTGCGACTGCAGGCTGACTGCTAGTTCAGCAGTTCAGCTGTTCAAATCTCACTAGGCTCAAGGTTGACTCAGCCTTCCATCCTTCTGAGGTCGGTAAAATGAGGACCCAGATTGTTGGGGGCAATATGCTGAACTCTGTAAACCGCTTAGAGAGGGCTGTAAAGCACTATGAAGCGGTATATAAGTAAAGTGCTATTGCTATTGCTACTGACAAGACTGAGTGGCTGTGGATATTGCCTCCTAAGGAATTGGTCAATTGTCCCTCCTTGGTTCTTGGGGGGGAGAAATTAGCTCCCTCAGAACGGGTCCGCAATTTGGGTGTCCTCCTAGACCCACAGCTAAAATTGGAGCAACATCTTTCAGCTGTGGCTAGGGGGACCTTTGCACAGGTTCGCCTGGTGCACCAATTGCGACCCTACATGGAGAGGGAGGCTCTACTCACAGTCACTCACGCCCTTATCACCCTCCCGGCTGGATTACTGCAACGGGGGCTACATGGGGCTACCCTTGAAGAGTGTCCAGAGACTGCAATTGGTGCAAAATGCAGTTGCGCGAGCTGTGGTGGATGTGCCTAGATACACCCATGTAACACCTATCCTCCGCCAGCTGCATTGGCTGCCCATTAGTCTCCGGATCCAATTTAAGGTGTTGGTTTTGACCTTTAAAGCCCTACATGGCTCAGGGCCAGGTTACCTTCGTGACCGCATCCTGCCACATTCCTCCCTACGACCGGTTAGGTCCTACAGAGTTGGTCTCCTCCAGGTCCCATCGACCAAACAATGCCGGCTGGCGGGGCCGAGGGGGAGGGCCTTCTCTGTGGGAGCCCCCTCCCTTTGGAATCAGCTTCCCCCGGAGATCAGGGCCATCCCCACCCTGCTGGCCTTCCGTAAAGCAATAAAAACCTGGCTCTTCCGGCAGGCGGGGTGAAAGCGAGACCAATCAGACTATATATGGGTCTCCCCACTGGTTATGAATGCTAGATGTTTTTTTAACTTTTGTAGTTTTTAATTGTTATGATTTTATATTGATAAATGGATTTGACATGTTGTGAGCCGCCCAGAGTCCCCCGGGAGTTGGGTGGCATACAAATCTATTTAAATAAATAAAATAAATAAATTTACTTTTGTAAGTGAGACACATTTGTTAACTGAGTTTTGCCCTGTTTTTGCCTCAGTTGTTAAGTGAATCACTGAAGTTGTTAAGTTAGTCACACTCCCAGAATTCCCCAGCCAGCATTCCTTAAGATGGGTGGACTTCCACTCCCAGAATTCCCCATCTGGCATGTTTTAAGATGGGTGGACTTCCACTCCCAGAATTCCCCATCTGGCATGTTTTAAGATGGGTGGACTTCCACTCCCAGAATCCCCCAGCTGGGGTTGCTGAGCTTGAGAAACCCTGCTTTAGATGCAGGTCCTCATTCCAAAACAAAAAGTAGGTGAATTTTTTAAAAAAAGACAGCCAAAAGTACTCACGCCAGAAGAAGCTCATCAGAAACTGCAAAAAAAGAGAAAAACAATCAATATTCATGTCAAAGAAAGGTGTCGGGCCAATATATTGTTTATGTCTTTACGGGGTAAACTCAAATGGCCTAGAATATCTCAAGACGTGGCAAGCAATTTGCAAATCGCACGGGCAAAATGAGGGAAGCGTCAGTGGAAGGAAACTCATTTTCTCAGACGGATCCAGCAACACTTTGTTCCTGAAAGCTATTTGAGAGTCCTCCGGGATTTGGCCAAGTCGCTTGGCTACCGACCGATGGCGGAGTTGAGATGAAGAAAAAACAGCAAAAGAAAAACAACCCAGCCGGATGCTCTAAAGGAGAGGAGGACAAAGGATGTCCTCTCCTAATGCCCTGAGATTACCTGGCTGGATTTGGGGGGGGGGGGGTTCAACCAAAAAGCCTCAACATGGGGAGTGGGAGACCTGCCAGCCCCCAAAACTGGCAAAAGGAACAGGGACCTGCGGCACAGTTTTCAGAATGGATGGAGTTTTAAGGGAGAGAGAGAGGCCTCTACGGCAGTGGTTCTCAACCTCAACCAGTTGTGTGGACTTCTACTTCCAGAATGCCCCAGTTAGGTTGTTAAAGACCACCTGTCTTAAACCATGCTGGTTGAGGAATTCTGGGAGTGGAAGTCCACTCCTCTTAAAGTATGCTGGCTGGGGAATTCTGGGTGTGGAAGTCCACTCATCTTAAAGCAAGCTGGCTGGGGAATTCTGGGAGTTGGAGTCCACCCTTCTTAAAGCATACCGGCTGGGGAATTCTGGGAGTGGAAGTCCACCCCTGTTAAAGCATGCTGGCTGGGGAATTCTGGGAGTTGGAGTCCACTCATCTTAAAGCATGCTGGCTGGGGAATTCTGGGAGTGGAAGTCCACCCCTCTTAAAGCATGCTGGCTGGGGAATTCTGGGAGTGGAAGGCCATCCATCTTATCCTGGCCAAAGTTGATAAAAACTAAGCAGCCATTCACTGCCATTTGTACTCGTTCCCTGCCCCTTCCAATCCACAAATAACAAAAGAAGGGCTGAAAGAGGCCGCCAAGCCCTGGAGATAGTGAAGATTTGCACTGGCATATTTTCATAGCTGAGATATAGCTCTTCTGTAGAATTATTATTATCCTTAATAGACTGTTTATCACAGCTAGAAAGGTGGATTTTGTCCGCCAGTTGGCTTCAGAAGGTGATCTTCCATTCATATATCACCGTGATGGCGAACCTATGGCACTGAAGAAGGGCATTGAATTATGGGTGTGGGCACACGCACTCACGCGCTTTTGGCACCTGAGGAAAAAAAGGTTCGCCATCACTGGTATATCCCATAAACGTCAAGATTTAGAAAAGGCATTTGGTTTGTCCACTCAAATCACCTGCCAGAAAATCAGGATCATCTTAGTAGATTCCAAAAAACTAAACTAAGTCAGATTTGGTTGGGAATTGAGACCACTAGGAGATTTCAGAGGTGTAACTTCAACTGGCAACCCCAATGGTGCTTTTTTCAAGAGGCAACGGGACTTTCTTTTTTTTCTTCTTTGAAGACGTTTCGCATCTCATCCAAGAAGCTTCTTCAGCTCTGACAGGATTTATATTCCTTGCAGACAGCTGGTCATTTGCATCCTTTCAGAGAGCCGATGAGGCCACTTGGAGGTTTCTCTAAGTCCTCAGGGTTACCTGAGTAGTGCAAATGGGTGTGGTAAGCTGTACAACGCAGTCCTTCCAAGAAGGCTCCACACCCATTTGCACTACTCAGGTGACCCTGATAAATCTCCAAGTGGCCTCAACGACCCTCTAAAAGGATGCAAATGACCAGCTGTCTGCAAAGAATATAAATCCTTCCATTCTTCACCATCCAGTCAGAGCTGAAGAAGCTTCTTGGATGAGAAGCAAAATGTCTTCAAAAAAAAAAAAAACAAGAAAGTTCACTTGGTTCCTAAAAAAATCACATTTGGGACAACCATGACCTGGATGACGGAGAATCTCCACAGACTTTCAACTGGCAAATAAAAAGAAAAAAAAGAAAATATTGGCAAAATCTGTGAAATATTTGCTAAAAAAATCAAAGTTGTGACAAGCTCAGTTTAAAAGAGACATTTCTTTGGCACATCAAGAATATTATAAGAAGTCCTCGACTTACAACCGCAATTGAGCCCAAAATTTTCGTTGCTAAGTGAAACATTCGTTAAGTGAGTTTTGCAACATTTTACGATGTTTCATGCCACAGTTGTTAAAAGTGAAATCACTGCAGTTGTTAAATTAGTAACACGGTTGTTAAGTGAATCTGGCTTCCCCGTTGACTTTGATTCTCAGAAGGTCGCAAAAGGGAATCCCATGACCCTGGGATGCTGCAACCGTCATAAGTATGAGTCAGTTGCCAAGCATCCGAATTTTGATCACTTGACCATAGAGAGGCTGAAATGGTCGTCAGTGGGGGAAAATGATCATAAATCACTTTTTTCAGTGCCGTTGTAACTCTGAATGGTCACTAAACGAACTATTGTAAGTTGAGGACTACCTGTAGTCTGATTTTAGCCCGTTAAAAATAATTTTAATAATAAATAAAGTTTAATAATAAACTTTCTCCTTCAACAGGAACTTAGTAACAATAGGTAGCCTCTCTCTTATGACCACAATTGGGAACTCTCACTAAACGAGGTGGTAAAATGAGCCATGCGCAATTGCAGACCTTTTTTCCCATGGTTGTTGAATGAATCACTGCAGTCATTAAGTGAAGCGCACAGTTGTTATGCGAATCTGGCTTCCCCCCATTGATTTTACTTGTCAGTTGGAGGTGGTCACAAATGGTCATCTCATTATGCTAGGACACTGGAACATCATAAATACATGACAGTTGCCAACGCACAAATTTCGATCATGTGACGCAACAGTCATAAGTGCGAGGACTGATTCTAAGTCACTTTGTTTCAGCGGGTTGCTCACTTACCTATACTATAAAGAGCTGAAGTGGTGCAGTGGTTAAATGCTGCGACTGCAGGCTGACTGCTAGTTCAGCAGTTCAGCTGTTCAAATCTCACCAGGCTCAAGGTTGACTCAGCCTTCCATCCTTCTGAGGTCGGTAAAATGAGGACCCAGATTGTTGGGGGCAATATGCTGAACTCTGTAAACCGCTTAGAGAGTGCTGTAAAGCACTATTAAGCGGTATATAAGTCTATCTTCCTTCCTTCCTTCCTTCCTTCCTTCCTTCCTTCCTTCCTTCCTTCCTTCCTTCCTTCCTTCCTTCCTTCCTTCCTTCCTTCCTTCAGGTTGACTCTGCCTTCCATCCTTCTGAGGTGGGTAAAATGAGGACCCAGATTGTTGGGGGCAAGAGGCTGAACTCTGTAAACTGCTTAGAGAGGGCTGTAAAGCACTATTAAGCGGTATATAAGTCTATCTTCCTTCCTTCCTTCCTTCCTTCCTTCCTTCCTTCCTTCCTTCCTTCCTTCCTTCCTTCCTTCCTTCCTTCCTTCCTTCCTTCCTTCCTTCAGGTTGACTCTGCCTTCCATCCTTCTGAGGTCGGTAAAATGAGGACCCAGATTGTTGGGGGCAATATGCTGAACTCTGTAAACCGCTTAGAGAGGGCTGTAAAGCACTATTAAGCGGTATATAAGTCTATCTTCCTTCCTTCCTTCCTTCCTTCCTTCCTTCCTTCCTTCCTTCCTTCCTTCCTTCCTTCCTTCCTTCCTTCCTTCCTTCCTTCCTTCCTTCCTTCCTTCCTTCCTTCAGGTTGACTCTGCCTTCCATCCTTCTGAGGTCGGTAAAATGAGGACCCAGATTGTTGGGGGCAATATGCTGAACTCTGTAAACCGCTTAGAGAGGGCTGTAAAGCACTATGAAGCGGTATATAAGTAAAGTGCTATTGCTATTGCTATTGCTATTGCTACTGGTGCGCTGCGCGCGCATCTCCACATTTCAGGCGCGCGCAGCATGCACAGAAGCAAAATCACGCCGAAATCTCGCAAGGGGACGTGTGCATGAGAGAGATTTCGGCGTGATTTTGCTTCCGCGAATGCGCAGAAGCAAAAGAGCCCAAAAATTATCACAAAAAGATGGCAACGTGCGCGACGGACCGGCGGAGACGGCACCGGAGCAGCCGCTCACAAATTGCGCAATCGGCCGCTCCCTACCAGAGCTACGCACCGGACAGCTCTGGTAGGAACCCACCACTGGTCCAATGAATGCTTGCAAGCTGAGGATAGTCGGAGCAGAGAATTTATTCTGTGGTTTATTGAAATCCGCTTTCTACTGATAAAGAGCATAATCATTTTTCCTGGTCTGTTGAAAGCAGCTGCTGAGAGAGAGAGAAAAAATCACTGGTGCCAAAGTGATCTCCTTGCATGGAATTATTCCAGAGCTTTGGCACTCTCTGCTGGTCACCAGCCGGGATTGGAAAGGATCCCTTGCAGGTCGATTTTGCAGCCAGTTTTTAAGGAGATTTTGGGGGGAGGAGAGGGGGGAGTGCAGTGCAGGTAGTCATAAACAGAATAGAATAGAATGAGCTGGAAGGGACCTTGGAGGTCTTCTAGTCCAACCCCCTGCACAAGCAGGAGAACCTATACAAGTGATGGCGAACCTGTGGCACGCGTGCCACAGGTGGCACGTGGAGCCATATCTGCGGGCACGCGAGCCGTTGCCCTAGCTCAGTTCCAGCACTCATGTGCGCGTTGGGCCAGCTGATTTTCGGCTGGCCCCGCCCAGCCACCCCTCCCAGGAGTCTCCACGCGGCTCATTTTGGATGCCAGGTAAGTACAGGGTTCCCGCAGAGGCTCTGGGCGTTTTCGGCCTCCGGGAGGCGGGGGAGGCCGTTGGAGCCTGGGGAAGGTGAAAAACGGGCCAACCGGAAGTCGGAAAATGGGCCGTTTTCGGGCTCCAGAGAGGCCTGCTAGGTCCAAAATGGGGGGGGGATGTGGGCATGCGCGGGGAGCGCAGGGGGGTTGTGTGCGCATGCACAAGGGGGCAGCACGGGGTGGTTACGCGTGCATGCGGAGGTGGGGGGCATTGAATTATGGGTGTGGGGGGTACTTTTGGCACCCAAGGGAAAAAAGGTTCCCCATCATTGAAGTATACCATTTCAGATTGATGGCTTTCCAGGATCTTCCTTCCAGAAGGAAGGTCATCTAGTCCAACCCCCTGGCTCAAGCAGGAGATCCTACACCATTTCAGGCAAGTGGCTGTCCAGTCTCTTCTTAAAAACCTCCAGTGATGGAGCGCCCACAACTTCTGGTGGCAAGCTGTTTCACGGGTTAATTGTCCTCACTTGTTAGAAAGTTTCTCCTTAATTCCAGGTTGCTTCTCTCCTAGATTAGTTTCCATCCGTTGTTTCTTGTCCTGCCCTCAGGTGCGTTGTAGAATAATTTGACCCCCCCCTTCTTTGTGGCAGCCCCTCAAATACTGGAACACTGCTATCATGTCACCCCTAATTCTTTTTTTCTTTAGACTAGCCAAACCCAAATCCGGCAGCAGTGACTGAAGTTGAAAAGGCACTGACAAAAGTGACTGATGACTGTTTTTCACACTTACGACCGTTAAACTATCCCCATGGTCACGTGTTCAAAATTCGGACTCTTGGCAACTGGTTCGCATTTATGACGGTTGCTGTGTCCCGGGGTCACGCGATCCTTTTGCGAACTTCTGACAAACAGTCAATTAGGAAGCTGGATTAACTTAACAACCGTGTTATTAACTTAAATAATTGCAGTGATTCACTTATTTATTTATTTATTTGTGAGATTTATATACCGCCTCACAGTGCAAGCACTCTCTAAGTGGTTTACACCAGTAAGCAATGTATATTTATATTGCCCCCAACAATCTGGGTCCTCATTTTACCTACCTCGGAAGGATGGAAGGCTGAGTCAACCTTGAGCCGGTGAGATTTGAACCGCTGACCTGCGGATCACAGTCAGCTAAAGTGGGCTGCAGTACTGCTCTCTAACCGCTGCGTCACCTCGGCTCATAACAGCTGTGGCAAAGAAAGGTCGTAAAAGGGGAGAAAAACTTACTTAGCAGCTGTCTTGCTTAGCAAGGGAAATTTTGGGCTCAGTTGCGGTCCTAAGTCGAGGACTACCTGTAGAGAGATGTCCGCCGCTTACTCTGGGAAGTTTCGCGGAAAGATTTCTGGATCTCTTGCAGCAATTCTTCTGCTATGACCGGCAAGGAAGGGTCCATCTTGACAGCCAGGATGTGGGTCCTTTTTCCCCAAGAAGGAAAGAAAAGAAAAGCATAGGGTTGTAAGGAAGAAATAAAATAAAATATTTATTTTAATTGAGCGAGCAGGAGAGAAACAGAGACAGGGAGACAGACCCAGAATCCCTCACCACCTCTTAATCCTTATGGAATCTCATGGTTTAGTAATTTACTTATTTGATTTATATCAAACCTTTATCGTTTTTATTAAAAGCTCAAGGCAATTAACATGCCTGATACTCCTTCCTCCTCTTTATTCTCCCCAAAACGACAATCCTATTTGAAGACACGGGGGCGATTCTATGATTGGTTAGAAAAGGAATATGAATAAAAGAATAGAGATTAATAAACGGGATAGGATAAAGAGTAAATGAGGGAAAAGAAAAAAAGGGAAAAGAAACCCAGATGACATGCTGGTGAATGAAAAGGGGGAAAGAGGGAGGGGGGGAAATGAAAGTGTTATTAAACAAATATACGTTGATGATGAAATATGTGTAACTATTAAAATAGAAAAAGAATTGGAGATGTATGTAACTACTAGAGAATCGGCGGTGCTCAAATACCATCCTAAGAATATACTGAGTTGAAAACAAGTAAACACAACAACAACAACAGGAGGGAATGGAGAGTGGAGTAGAAGGATAAGAAGGGAGAGGAGGGGAGAAGAGAGGGGAAAGAAGAAAGGGAAAAGGAGAGGAAGAAAGGGAGGGGAAACAAGAGTAGGAGAGGGTTGGAAAAGGGAGGAAGAGGAGAGGAGTAGGGGAAGGGAAGGGGAAGGAGAGAAGGAGAAGGAGAGGAGGAAAGAAGAAAGTGGAAAAGGAGAGAAGAAGGGAGGGAAGGGGAGAGGGGAGAGGAAGAGGGGAAGGGTTGTTGTGGAGAGGATATGGAATGGTAAAAGAGCAACATTGATCATACGATTAAATTTTAGGAAAGATAAGGTTAAATGAAGAGCCGAGATGGTGCAGTGGTTAAATGCAGCACTGCAGGCTACTGCTAGTTCAGCAGTTCAGCTGTTCAAATCTCACCCGGCTCAAGGTTGACTCAGCCTTCCATCCTTCTGAGGTGGGTAAAATGAGGACCCAGGTTGTTGGGGGCAATATGCTGAACTCTGTAAACCGCTTAGAGAGGGCTGTAAAGCACTATGAAGCGGTATATAAGTCTAAGTGCTATTGCTATTGCTAATCGTTAAGAGAGTGTATATTTGTGTGTTTGTACGAGAAATAAAAAATAAAAAAATCTTATTAAAAAAAACAATCCTGTGAGGTGGGACAGAAAGAGTGAATGGCAGGATTAGAATTCCCAGTCTCCCGGTGATTGGCCCAAAGTCACCCAGCTGGTTTTCATGCCTAAAATGGGACTAGAACTCACCGTCTCCTGGTGATTGGCCCAAAGTCACCCAGCTGGCTTTCATGGATAAAGTGGGACTAGAACTCACCATCTCCTGGTGATTGGCCCAAAGTCACCCAGCCAGCTTTCATGCCTAAGGTGGGACTAGAACTCACCGTCTCCTGGTGATTGGCCCAACGTCACCCAGCCAGCTTTCTTGCCTAAGGTGGGACTAGAACTCACCGTCTCCTGGTGATTGGCCCAAAGTCACCCAGCCAGCTTTCATGCCTAAGGTGGGACTAGAACTCACCGTCTCCTGGTGATTGGCCCAAAGTCACCCAGCCAGCTTTCATGCCTAAGGTGGGACTAGAACTCACCGTCTCCTGGTGATTGGCCCAAAGTCACCCAGCCAGCTTTCATGCCTAAGGTGGGACTAGAACTCACCGTCTCCTGGTGATTGGCCCAACGTCACCCAGCCAGCTTTCTTGCCTAAGGTGGGACTAGAACTCACCGTCTCCTGGTGATTGGCCCAAAGTCACCCAGCCAGCTTTCATGCCTAAGGCGGGAACTAGAACTCACCATCTCCAGGTGATTGGCCCAAAGTCACCCAGCCGGCTTTCATGCCTAAGGTGGGACTAGAACTCACCATCTCCTGGTGATTGGCCCAAAGTCACCCAGCCGGCTTTCATGCCTAAGGTGGGACTAGAACTCACTGTATCCTGGTGATTGGCCCAAAGTCACCCAGCCAGCTTTCATGCCTAAGGCTGGAACTAGAACTCAGAATCTCCTGGTGATTGGCCCAAAGTCACCCAGCCGGCTTTCATGCCTAAGGTGGGACTAGAACTCACTGTCTCCTGGTGATTGGCCCAAAGTCACCCAGCCAGCTTTCATGCCTAAGGCGGGAACTAGAACTCACCATCTCCAGGTGATTGGCCCAAAGTCACCCAGCCGGCTTTCATGCCTAAGGTGGGACTAGAACTCACTGTATCCTGGTGATTGGCCCAAAGTCACCCAGCCAGCTTTCATGCCTAAGGCGGGAACTAGAACTCAGAATCTCCTGGTGATTGGCCCAAAGTCACCCAGCCGGCTTTCATGCCTAAGGCGGGAACTAGAACTCACCATCTCCTGGTGATTGGCCCAAAGTCACCCAGCCGGTTTTCATGCCTAAAATGGGACTAGAACTCACCATCTCCTGGTGATTGGCCCAAAGTCACCCAGCCGGTTTTCATGCCTAAAATGGGACTAGAACTCACCATCTCCTAGTGATTGACCTAAAGTCACCCATCCGGCTTTTATGCCTAAGGCAGCACTAGAACTCAGCGTCTCCTGGTGATTGGCTCAAAATCACCCAGTCAACTTTTGTGCTTAAGGCTGAACTAGAACTCACATCTCCTGGTTTCAAGCCCGGCTACCTTAACAACTGGACCAAACTGGCTCTCATTTTGTTTCTTTTCTGCGAAAATGGATTTCCAACCACCTTCCAAGCACTTGGACTCTAAATCCAAAACTTGTTCAGTAAATGTCATTCTTTTTTTTACGTTCTGCAAGGCCAGATGTTTTTAATAAGAAGAATAAGAATCAAAATTTCTCATCCTCTTGAACCAGACATGACCTTCTCATTAGTTGGGTCAAAAGGGGGAAAAAAACGGGAGAAAGCAAAATTTACGGAGTCTGGTTTCTCAGGTTTTTCTCCATAATAGAGGGGAGGAGATGAAATCATTGGAGCCGAAACTGATTTGAATTACAGCCTAAACCCAGATAATGTCCCCCCTTTTTTGGGGGGTCGGTTTCGTCACCCTTTTTGCTGTCCAAAAGGTGACTTAAGTATTTTCAAAAGCTGATGTGAATCACCTTCTAAATATTTACATGCCGGGCGGTTGTTAAGAGCTTAATAAGAAGGCGATCTAAAAACTGAAGAAAATGATTCATTGCAGAATGCAGATGTAGTTGCACAGACCGGCTGCCTAATGATAGAGTTGTAAAAATTGTTGTTCTTTAAATTACCGTATTTAGCGAAAAGGAAGACGGCCCTGCATTTATGGTAATCTTCATCCCCTGAAACAAGGATTAATAGCAATAGCAATAGCACTTTTCTTATATACCGCTTCATAGTGCTTTACAGCCCTCTCTAAGCGGTTTACAGAGTTCAGCATATTGCCCCCAACAATCTGGGTCCTCATTTTATCGACCTCGGAAGGATGGAAGGCTGAGTCAACCTTGAGCCGGTGAGATTTGAACAGCCGAACTGCTGAACTAGCAGTCAGCCTGCAATGGCTGCATTTAACCACTGCACCACTTCAGCTCCACAAAGCAAAAATTTGCCTGCCCTTTTCCGACAGGGACAGGAAATCCCAATTAAACCTCCCATTTTTATTAAGCGAGGGAAAAAGAAAACTTTATATATGTGTTAAGCTAGGCTGGTTGCGAGAGAGTGTGAAGCTGTGAAGCGTTCCTACCATTCCTTCAAAGGCAGACACACCTGGAAAGGTATTTGTGCGCACCCGCGCGAATATGGGTGAGCCCTGTTAAAAGGGATTACTTTTTTTATATTGTATTAGGGCCAGACATTAAATTGTTATTTTCTAGGATGTCTCTGTCAAGAAGGAAGAAAGGAGAGAATTGGAACTAGAGGGAAGCAGAAGGGAGGGAGGAAGATAAGAAAGAAAATAAGGAAGGAAGGAAGGAAGGAAAATGAGAAAGTGAAAATGAGGTGAAGGAAGGATGGAGGCAAGGAGATGGGAATAGGGAGGGAGGAAGAAAGAAAGAAAGAAAAGAGGAGGGTGAGAGGTAGGGAAGGAAGGAAATAAATGAAAAATAAAGGGAGGAAGGAAGGGAGGGAAGGAAGAAGAAAAGAAGAAAATCAAATAAGAAAGGGTGAAGGAAGGAAGGGAATAGGGGGGAGGGAAGAAAGAAGAAAGGAAGGAAGGAGATGGGAATAGGGATGGAGGGAAGAAAGAAGGAAGGAAGGAAAGAAAGAGGAGGGATGGAGGGAGGGAAGGAAACAAATGAGAAATGAAGGAAGGGAGAAACAGAAAAAGGAAAATGAGAGAAGGAAGGAAGGAAGGAAGGAAGGAAGGGATGGAGCGAATAGGAAATTAATGGAAAGTTGAGGGAAGGAGGGACGGGGGAAGAACGAAAGAAGGAAACAAGAAATGAAGCAAGAAACAAAAGAAAGAGGAGAAGGCTAGGAGGAAGGAAAGGGAAAGAAGTAAAGGAAAAATGAAGAAAACAAAGAGAATGTAAGAAGAACGACTGAGCTCCTGGTAGTACTTCCTCATCAAACTGATTCCTACAATTTTAGGAAAGGACCAGATATCACTCCCCCTTCTCTGTCATCATCTACGTATCAGCCCTATTGCTATAATTCCTATAGCTGCCTGTTATGTATTAAAAATATATAGTTCTGATAAACCCTGCTACAGCAAAACTAACCTTTAGATGACCCTAACTGTTAACTTCAACTGTTTTGGAGGGAAACTTAGAACATTCATATTTGGGAGGACTTTCTCGTTTTATGATTAGTTTAAGGCCCTGTGGGCCCAGAGTATAGATTACAGGGATTTGCCTGTTGTTCGACAGTTCCAGTTTGAGTCAATAAATGCTGGTCTGTATCTATGCTGGTCTGTTCTTGCCTACTGCAGCCCATTACTCAATACTGCCCATCTCAGTCAATTGACTCTAATCAATTGTTTTTCCTTCCTTCCTTTCGTCCTTCCATCCATCCATCCTCCCTCCCTTTCCTTTCTTTCCTTCCTTCCTATCTATCCATCCTCCCTACCTTCCTTCCATCCTCCTCCTTTTCTTTCTTTCCTTCCCTTCCATCCTCCCTCCCTCCCTCCCTCTCTTTCTTTCTCTTTCTTTCTTTCCATCCACCCTTCTCTTCCTCCCTCCCTTCTCCTTCCTTCCTTCCTTCTTTCTATCTATCCTCCCTCCCTTTTCTTCCTTCCTTCTCCTCCCTCCCTCCCTCTTTCCTTCCTTCTTTCTCCTCCCTCCCTCCCTTCTTTTCTTTCCTTCCTTCCTCCCTCTCTCCCAAGGGGGGGAGGAATCCATTAAGGAAAGCAAGAATAATGCACAGTGAGTGCAGTTTTGCCTGTCTGCTCTTTTTAAAAGAAAAGAAGAAGAGGAAACGAAGAGAATCCAATATGCTGGATAACTGCTGCCCCTACTATCTGCCCCCCCAAGGAAGAGGTTGGGATGATTTAAATGCGTTGCATGCTTTGGCAAGTGAACAGCTGGAATTTTGGCAGCGGCACCAGCTGGAGATCCTGGGAATGTGACCTCTGGGGATATTAATAATTGCGATGCACGGACAGTAGCACGGCCCTCGCCTCTGGTTTCTCCTTCTACCGAGCAGCAAAATAGAGACGTAACATTAAAAAACCAAGTTTCAAGTTTTTGAAACACACACAAAATTCCCCTTGGCAAAAGAGAGGAAAAGATAAGACAGGGGGGGAAAAAACTATTTTTCTTATTTGGAATTTCTCTAGGCTGGGTGTTTTGAGTTCAAAAAGAAGAGAAAAACACAGAAATTGGCATCGGGATAAAGAAATGGAAGCAAAATGACTGATGTTGGCCTGGGAGTCACAACTGGCAGCATCCGGCCAAGCTGGGTCGAGATGAAGTCGAGCTGGATGGGAGACCACAAGGAGATCTCAGGATTGTAAACTAGACCGGGAAGTTTAAAACAAAACATGGGAAAAGGCAGCGACAAACCACTCGTGGGTACAAGTAGTCCTCGACTTACAACAGTTCATTTAGTGACCATTTGAAGTTACAACGGCACTGGAAAAAGTGACTTATGACCATTTTCCACACTTATGACCGTTGCAGACTCTCCATGGTCATGTGAGCAAAATTCAGAGGCTTGGCAACTGGTTCATATTTATGACTGTTGCAGTGATCTGTTTTGCGACCTTCTGACAAGCAAAGTCAATGGAGAAGCCAGATTCACTTAACAACTGTGTTACTAACTTAACGACAATTCACTTAACAGTGGCAAGAAAGGTTGTAAAATGGGGCAAAACTCGTTTAACAACTGTTTCGCTTAGCAACAGAAATTTTGGGATCGTGGTTGTAAGTCGGGGATTATTGGCAAGCAAACCTCTTAGCCTCTAAATTGGATTTATTTTTACTTGTAAGTTTTAACTTGTTTTTAAAATACTGTTTTTTAAGCTACAGAATTCCCATGAAGAACACAATAGGGACTAGAATTTCCATTGCTGGGCAAGGCGGTTGTTCAGTGAGCCAAACCTGATTTTATAACTTTTTGCCATGGTTGTTAAGCGAATCATGGCAGTTGTTAAGTGAATCAGATGGTCGTTAAGCAAATCCAGCTTCTCCCATTGACTCTGCATGTTGGAATCCAGCTGGGAAGGTTGCAAATGTTGATCACATGACCCCGGGATGTCATGAGTGTCATAAATACATGCCAATTGCCAAGCAACTAAATTTGATCATGTGACTGGGGAAATGCTGTGATGGTCATAAGTGTGAGGACTGGCCATAAGTCCCTTTTTTCAGTGCCTTTGCATTTCTGAAGTCACTAAAGGAATGGTTGTAAATTGAGGATTATCTGTATTCATAATTAATTTCTTTTTTTAAAGTAATTCTCACGATTAGTTTTATTTCATTAACTTTACTACTAATTTATATTTTTATGCGATGGTACAAACATATGGTATAAAATTTGACATGATGGGGCTACTGTTGGAGACTTTATGTTTTTCTAAAACAAAAAAAAATTAAATATGAGAACTTTTGTAGAAAACAAAGCAAATCTAGGAGAGAACTGAGCGGCTCTCAAAAAGGAAGGCCTGTGTCACGCCGTTACCTAGCAACGAAGCTTTCCCCTGCTCTGAGTGGCTAACTTCAGTCACGTGAGACTCGCCTTCTCCTCCCTATCCCGCCCACTAACGTAGAGATGGAAAGCTGTGGCGCTGACATCGAGCGCCTCGTGTGGAGAATTAAGTCAAAAGCAGCTGGTGCTCAAGTGACACCTTAACGTCTTTTCTGCGCATGTGCACAGCTGAACGAACGAAGAGCTAGAAAAGTGTAGAGTGAGTACAAGTCAGGAAAGCAAAGTGTAGTATCCGATATTTGGCAAGTAATGAATATTTCTGAATAAGCCCATTCTCCTTCCTAGAGAGATAAAGAATAGAATAGAATAGAATAGAATTTTTTATTGGCCAAGTGTGATTGGACACACAAGGAATGTGATTGATGCATTATTTATTTAAGAATTTGTCTTGGTGCATATGCTCTCAGTGTACATAAAAGAAAAGATACGTTCGTCAAGAATCATAAGGTACAATACTTAATGATAGTCCGGGTACAGATAAGTTAAGCAACTAGGATTTCGCTCATTTTTCCTACACAGCGGAAAAACATCTCGCAAGACCTCAACGCTGCACCACTCTACAAGAAGTAGTCTATAAATCGAACGCCGAACTCACGTGACCAAACGTCCTGCTTCGGCTCGCCAATCACGTGCCAGGGGAGTGACGTCACCACCGTCGACAGGGTCACCCAGCTCCTGCTCCTCCTTCCTCCGCCTCCTCTTAAAGGGCCATGTCCCTTTTGTCGTCGCTGCTGCGGCTGCCTCAGCGAGGCCTCGTCACGGCCGCCGTAGCCGCTCGACACCGCCTGGCGCAAACGAGGCTCCGGCCGGGCAGAAACGGAGGCCTGTGCCGAAGGACGCCCCGCCAAGCGGTAGCGGAAGGAGCCATAAGGGTTGGCAGCGGCCTCAGCCTATCAGGTAAAAGGGGGCGTGTCTCATTGCCCAATGGAGACGGGTATGACCAGAGTGGGCGTGGTTTCCTATGTGGGCGGGGCCTCCGAGGCATAAATTGAATGCCGGTATCAACATGCGTTGATTGATTGAAAATAAGTTTTCTAGGTTTTTTTAAATATTTATTCCATTAAATTATGAATTAAGGCAACAAATTGATTGGAAGGGAATCCCCGTGCCAGAAAAAAAAGCCAAGAAAGAGGTTTGCAAATTCTGGATCTTAAAAAAAAAGAGTCATTTTTCCTCCAGCTTTTGACTTTGACTTCCTACCATTATCCATCAGCCGTGGCTGATGGGCATTGAGTACCAATCCCTCTGGAAGCCCTAGGTGGAGAGAGAAGCTGCTTTAAAGACAAGCAAGACCCATATTGATTTTTGTTTTAATGTTAGATCACTTTTTCAAACTTGGCAACTTTTAAGAGGGGTGGACTTCAACTCCCAGAATTCCCCAGTCAGAATGGTTCAATAGGGGTGGACTCCAACTCCCAGAATTCCCAGGCCAGCATGCTTTAAGATGGGTGGACCAACTCCCAGAATTCCCCAGCTAGGATGGTTTAAGAGGTGTGGACTCCAACTCCCAGAATCCCCCAGCCAGCATGCTTTAAGATGGGTGGACTTCCACTCCCAGAATTCCCCAGCCAGCATGCTTTAAGATGGGTGGACTTCCACTCCCAGAATTTCCCAGCCAGAATGCTTTAAGATGGGTGGACTCCAACTCCCAGAATTCCCCAGCCAGCATGCTTTAAGATGGGTGGACTCCAACTCCCAGAATCCCCCAGCCAGAATGCTTTAAGTTGGGTGGACTTCCACTCCCAGAATTCCCCAGCTAGGATGGTTTAAGATGGGTGGACTCCAGCTCCCAGAATCCCCCAGCCAGAATGCTTTAAGATGGATGGACTTCCACTCCCAGAATTCCCCAGCTAGGATGGTTTAAGATGGGTGGACTCCAACTCCCAGAATTCCCAGGCCAGCATGCTTTAAGATGGGTGGACTCCAACTCCCAGAATTCCCCAGCCAGAATGCTTTAAGATGGGTGGACTCCAACTCCCAGAAACTCCCAGTCAACCATGCTGGCTGAGTAATTCTGGGAGTTGAAGTCCACCCCTCTTAAAGTCGCTAACTTTGAAAAACATAGTTTAGATAAAGTGCAAGAATTATCTCGGTTTTCAGCTTGTCAGCCTTTCTGAATCGCAACCCGTCGTAGGGAAGGATAATTCGTGATAGTGGTTGGAAACACCTCTGGCAAAAGTAAATGTCACCAAGTACTTCCACCAATACTGCATCCAGTTTTGGTCGCCACACTATAAAAAAGATGTTGAGATTCTAGAAAGAATGCAGAGAAGAGCAACCAAGAAGATTAGGGGACTGGAGGCTAAAACATACGATGAACGGTTGCAGGAACTGGGCATGGCTGGTCTAGTGAAGAGAAGGACCAGGGGAGACATGATAGCATCTTCCAATATTTGAGGGGCTGCCACAAAGAGGAGGGGGTCAACCTATTCTCCAAAGCACCCGAAGGCCAGACAAGGAATAATGGATGGAAACTGAACAAGGAGAGATTCAAACTGGAAATAAGGAGAAACTACCCGGACTATCATTAAGTGTTGTACCTCATGATTCTTGACGAACATATCTTTTCTTTTATGTACACTGAGAGCATATGCACCAAGACAAATTCCTTGTGTGTCCAATCACACTTGGCCAATAAAGAATTCTATTCTATTCTATTCTATTCTATTCTATTCTATTCTATTCTATTCTATTCTATTCTATTCTATTCTATTCTATTCTATTCTATTCTATTCTATTCCATTCCATTCCATTCCATTCCATTCCATTCCACTCCACTCCACTCTAATTCATTCTATTCTATTCTATTCTATTCTATTCTATTCTATTCTATTCTATTCTATTCTATGCTATTCTATGCTATTCTATTCTATTCCCATATTCTATTCTATTCTATTCTATTCTATTCTATTCTATTCTATTCTATTCTATTCTATTCTATTCTATTCTATTCTATTCTATTCTATTCTATTCTATTCTATTCTATTCCATTCCACTCCACTCTAATTCATTCTATTCTATTCTATTCTATTCTATTCTATTCTATTCCCATATTCTATTCTATTCTATTCTATTCTATTCTATTCTATTCTATTCTATTCTATTCTATTCTATTCTATTCTTTAATTCTAATTATTCTAACTCTAATTCTAACTCTAATTCTGTTCTATTAATTCCAAGGCAGCTCTGCCATTTGTCCATTTTGCTCTAACCGGAGGGTATGGAGGTCCGGGGCCTGCCCTCTCTTACCCCAACCTCTCTGGCTTTGCTTGTCTTCCAGCCTTCTTCCTTTTCTCTGGGGAAACTGGGAAGAAGGAGGAGGGAGAGGAAGGGAAGGCCAAGGCAGACCCCGAGGACGCCATCATTCTGCTTCTGAAAAAAGCCAAGGTGAGCAGAGACAGCCCGGAAGGGGAATCGGCCCTTTTTGCAAGCAAGGCCTCTGAGGGAGGGAGGACAAAAGCAGCTGCTCTCCCCCAGCATTGGGGTCTTCTCCCTGGGGGTGGGGGGCACAGAGGTTTGGGCTTGCCTGCCTCTCCATCTCTGGGGCCAGGGGTGTCTGCAGGATGCAGGCAAGGAGGTTAAGATGAGGTGATTTTTATAATTCTAATTTAATCAGGTTTTTCCTTCCTTCCTTCCTTCCTTTTCTTCTTTTCCCTTTCTCATCTTCCTCCCTCCCTCCTTTCCCTTTTTCATTCCTTCCTTCCCTCCTTCTCCTCTTTCCCCCCTCTCCTCTTCCTTCTTCTTCCCCCTCCTCCCTCCCTCCCTCCCTCCCTTCCTTCCTTCCTTCCCTCCCTCCCTCCCAACTTCCTTCCTTTTCCTCTTTTCCCTTTCTTATCTTCCTCCCTCCTTTCTTCCTTCCCTCCCTCCCCCTCCTTCCTCCCTCTTCCTCTTTCCCTTTCTCATCTTCCTTCCTTCCTCTTTTCCTTTTCTCATCTTCCTCCCTCCCTCCCCCCTTCCCCTTTTTCATCTTCCTTCCTTCCCTCCTTCCTTCTCCTCTTTTCCCCCTCTCCTCTTCCTTCCTCTTCCCCCTCCTCCCTCCCTCCCTCCCTCCCAACTTTCTTCCTTCCTTTTCCTCTTTTCCCTTTCTCATCTTCCTTCCTCCCTCCTTCCCCTTTTCCTTCCTTCCTTCCTTCCTTCCTTCCTTCCTTCCTTCCTTCCTTCCTTCCTTCCTTCCTTCCTTCCTTCCTTCTCCTCTTTTCCCCTTCTCCTCTTCCTTCCTTCCTTCCTCCCTCACTCCTTCCTTCCCTCCATCCTTCCCCTTTTTCATCTTCCTTCCTTCCTTCCCTCCTTCTCCTCTTTCGCCCCTCTCCTCTTCCTTCCTCTTCCCCCTCCCTTCCCTCCCTCCCTCCCAACTTCCTTCCTTTTCCTCTTTCCCTTTCTCATCTTCCTCCCTCCCTCCCCCTTCCCCTTTTTCATCTTCCTTCCTTCCCTCCTTCCTTCTCCTCTTTTCCCCCTCTCCTCTTCCTTCCTCTTCCCCCTCCTCCCTCCCTCCCTCCCTCCCTCCCTCCCTCCCTCCCTCCCTCCCTCCCTCCCAACTTCCTTCCTTCCTTTTCCTCTTTTCCCTTTCTCATCTTCCCTCCCTCCCTCCTTCCTCTTCCTCTTTCCCTTTCTCATCTTTCTTTCTTCCTTCCTTCCCCTTTTCCCTTTCTCGTCTTCCTCCCTCCCTCTCTCCCTCCCTCCCTCCTTCCTTACCCTTTTTCATCTTCCTCCCTCCCTCCCTTTCACTAGCTGAAGATCATGAAAGGAGAATTGGAGGAAGCCGAGCGCCTCTTGCACGAAGCCTCCTGGCTCTCTCAGCAATCAAGCAACAACGCCGCCATTATTTACACGTATGACATGGTTAGTCCCCGCAGTTCTTTTGAACCCTGCAGCTCCTCCCTGAACCTCCCCTGGTGGCGCTTCTCCACAGCTCCTCCAGAAAAGGCCTCTGCTCACCGCCAGCTCTGGAGGCCTCTAGAACGGCCAACTCAAATAAAGTTGGCAGTAAACAACGGCCTAATTGTGAAACCAGCAAGAACCCTCCCACCAACCCCGACAGGGCAAGCCACTAGGATATAAAAATAAGAGTGAACCCCAATTCCCTTCTCCCACTGATGATGTTACCTAGTGTGGTAATGAAACGTCTGCATGAAAACCACCAAGTTCAGAGAACCCCAAGGACCCCACCGTTCAACCCTGAGCTATAAATATTCTCTTCTATCTTCTCCGACAAAGGAGCCACCAAGAACGCTCCCGCCAGTCGGGGCAACTGAATGGAGCTTGAGTGTTTACTGGCCGGATGCCCTTCCTGTCACCAATGCGGAGTTTTGTTCAGCAGATATATTCCCACGGTGCCCAGAGAGAGAAATATATCTGCCTCTACCTAGGATCGAACTCGCAGCCTCCCGATTGTTCCACCTCTAGGTCACCGCAAAAAATTCTCTGCTAAAGAGCAGGGGAAAAGCGAAATAACCCCGTTTCCTTGGTGTGTTCCAGATGGCAAACTTGGCCTTCCTGAGAGGAGAGCTGGAGAAGGTAAGGGAATCATTAGAAGAGGACCCAAAATTCCTTTTCGGTGGGTGGGCTACTGTCAGCCCCTTTCCTCAAACCTCTTGTGATCCTCCCAGCCGCCTCTTTTCTCCTTCTCCTTCCAGGCCGAAAAGCTTTTCAAAGCCACCATGAGCTACATGCTCGCCGGGGAGGTAAAGCAAGTAAGTGCCCGTTTCTCGGCTAGGCAGCTGCCCCAGGGGAGTCCCCGCGGTTTTGGATCGCCTACCTCTAGTCCGGGGGTCTGCAAACTCGGCCATTTTAAGACTTGCGGACTTCAATTCCCAGGATTCCCCAGCCGGCATGCCCAGTTGGGTCATGAAAC